>JAQQAC010008880.1:20384677-20430465 GCA_029783875.1 Phataginus tricuspis
ACACACACACACACACACACACACACACACACACACACACACACACATGAGGTTGTATAATAAAAAAATTCAGTTGCCTCTGGGTCAGGTAAAGCTTTTGACCTTATCATTCAACAATTATTTATTATCTGCTATGTTCCAAGTCCTATCTAGGTGCTTGAGAAGTGCCAATGAACAAAATAGACAAACTCTCTGCCCTTGTAAAGCTCACATTTAACTGGAGGATTTTGCATACTATGTGAATGAAAGTATCAGATTCTCCCTGCAAATGATAATTAACTGGGAGACAGATAGATAAAGTGGGAGAACCACAAAGAACGCCATGTGGACAACTGGCTTCTCTGAGCAGGAGAGTAGACAGGGAATGAATGACAGAGATAAAATCTACTTTGCAGTTTTGTTTGGGGTAAGACCACTTATCTTTTAACACAAATGAAAATAATTCTATTTAAAAAACTAGGAGGAAGCAGGCTCCAGATGGCAGAGTAGGAAGGCAAGGCAGAAACCTCATCTCATACACACATACCAAGGAAGCAACTACAGCAAATGCAGTTAAACCTGAAAAGATTAGAGATTGTAGAACAGATCACCCATACCTGATGAGGAAGAAAAGACCACACAGAAAAGGGTGAAGTGGCAGAGCTGTGATCAAGCAGGACCCAAGCCCTTCCCCCATCCCAGTCCACAGGCGGGAGGAAGAGGAACAGAGCAGGGAGGGGATAGGTGTCCAGGGACTTTGAACATCTGACCCTGGAGATCGGCTCTGGGAACACAAGTCCACATTACACTGGGTTCTGTTGATTAGTGGGGCTGGACACCAGGGACAGTTGGAATACTCTGGGAACCTGAGACCCAAAGAAAAGACAGCAGTTTGGAAGACTTGTCAGCAGTGGGAAGGTTCCAGAGGGGTGAGGGTTGGATGGAGCTCCCACAGAAGAAAGGGCATGTGGATGGTACCTCCCCACTCCTCCCTTGGCTGGGCACTCTCAGAAGCCTGAGATGTTCCTTCCTCTTCACTGGCAGCTCAGGTCCAAGGTGCTTCCCTGTGTACCACTGGCACACCAGCCCACTTAGCCCAGCAGCGAGGGACTTTGCTGCCTGGCAGGCAGAGAGAGGCTCTGCCAGCCTTCTCAATTCTATCTCAGCCCAATTAGTGAGGCATCTGCAGCTCCACTCCTTTATCCCCATTGATGGCCCAGACGAGCGCTGCATGCCTCACTGCTGCTGGGGGGCACGGTGCAACTCACTGCAGCTGCCGCATGCGCTGGAGTGCACTTCACCTCCTCCGCTGCAGGTGGGCCTCCCACCTCACAACTCACTATTGCCACATGCCTATGGGCCCTTGTGCACCCTCCTAGTGAGTGACTCACTGCTGATGCTGTGTGCCCGTGTGCTCTCCCACCACAGTTTACTGCCGTTGCCATGCACCCACACACTCCACAACCACATGACTTGCTGCTGACTGGAGCTGGTGCATGCTGCCATTGTGCAACTTTCCCTGTGACCTTCCTGCCCACCCCCTTAACCCAGCAGCTCAGCCATCACTGCAGGGAAGGCAGAGGGTGGCCCTGCCCACAACAATCACAGTAGAATCCACTGCTGTGATCAAAAAGTGCCTCTGAGGCAAACTGCCTGCTACAGAAGACTGAGATAAACCACTGTGGGCAGACAGACAGGTGGCCATACCCATTGCCCACCAACAGCAACTGGAGCTCCACAGCAAAGGAGAACCAGGCAATAGAGAAGAAAGAGTTCTGAGCTTCTGGGCAACACAGGACACCTTCTTCATAAAGCCATTACTCTCTAGACCAGGAAGCATAACAGATCCATCTAAGAAAAAAGGAAGCAACACAGAAACACTGACAAAATTAGGAACAGAGGAATATGTTCCAAACAAAACTACAGGAAAAGACACCAGAAAAAGGGCTAACTGAAACAGAAAACATCAATCTTCTTGATAAAAATTTCAAAGTAAAAGTCATAAATATGCTCACTGATCTCCAGAAAAGGATTGACGTTCTCATGGAGGACTTCAACAAAGAGATACGAAAGCTGAAGAATACAGTAACTGAAATGAAACATACAATGGAGGGAATGAATAACAGATTGCTCCAAGTAGAGGAGACAACCAGTAAGATGGAACTTAGAGAACAGGAATGAAACAAAGCTAAGGAGCAGAGAGAAAAAGATTTCTAGGAATTAAAGAGTGATAAGAGAACTCTGTGACCAATCCAAATGAAACAATATTAGCATAATGAGGATACCAGAAGAAGAGAAAGACAAAGGGATGGAAAGTCTCTTTGAGAAAGTAATTGTTGAAAACTTTCCCAATCTGAAGAAGGAAATAGACACTCAGGTCATGGAAGCACAGGGAATCCTTAATAATAGGATTGTAATCCCAGAAGACAACACCAAGATATATAATAATAAAAATGAGAAATATTAGGATAAGGAGAGAATATTGAGAGCAGCCAGAGAGAGACAAAAGATTCCTTATAAAGGAAACCCCATCAGGCTCTCAGCAGACTTTTCAGCAGAAACTTTACAGGCCAGAAGGGAGTGGCATGAAGTACACAATGTACTGAAACAGAAGAATGTTCAACCAAGAACCCTCTACCCAGCAAGATTATCATTCAAATTTGAAACAGGGATTAAACAATTTCCAGATAAATGAAGTCTCAAAGAATTTATAACAATGAAACTAGCATTACAGAATATGTAAAAGGGACTGCTGTAGGTGAAAATGTTGCTGAGGCTAAATAGTTTTCACCAGTGAAAATAAACCCACAGTACAGGTAGGAAATCAATTAATTACCAGGCAAGTAAGAAATTAAAAAGAAAGTAGACAAAGCAACTATACACAAAATCAGTCAAGAGATACACAGAAAGTGCAGATTATGACAGCTCATACATAAAATGTGTAGGAGGAAGAAGAGAAAAGTACTTTTAGATTGTGTTTGAAATAGAGCAATCAGCAACTTTAAATATAGGCTGTTAGTCAGGAAGCTATCCTTGAACTTTTTGTAACCACAAACCTAAGTTTATGATAGATACACAGAAAAATAATAAAGAGAAATCCAATCACAACACTAAAGAAAAACATCAAATAACAAGAGTATAAGAGGGAAAGAAAGGAACAGAGAGGAGCTATAAAAGCAACAAGGAAACAATTAATAAAATGTCAATAAGTACATACCTTATCAATAATTACCTTAAATGTAAATAGGCTGAATGTGCCAATCAAAAGACATAGAGTGGCAGAATGGATAAAGAAACAAGACCCATCTACAGGGGACTAAAAGACATGCAGACTAAGAGTGAAGGGATGGAAGAAGATATTTCATGCAAACAATAGAAAAAAGCAGGAGTAACAGTCCTTATATCACACAAAATTGATTCCAAAACAAGGAAAATAACAAGAGACAATGGACATTACATAATGATAAAGGGGTCAGTCCAACAAAAAGATATAACCATTATAAATATCTATGCACCCAACATAGGAGAATCTAAATATGTAACAAATACTAACAATTAAAGGGGTAAATAGATTACAACACCTTCATTTTAGGAGCCTTTAAAACACCACTCACATCAATAGACAGATCAACCAGACAGAAAATAAATTAGGAAACAGAGGCATTGAACAATACATTAGATCAGGTGAACTTAACAGATATCTACAGAACATTCCATCCAAAAGCAGCAGGATACACATTTTTCTAAAGTGTACATGGAACATCCTCCAGAATAGATCACACACAAGGCCACATAAACAGCCTCAATAAATTTAAAAAGATTGAAATTGTTTCAAGCACTTCTCGACAACATTGGTATGAAATTAGAAATAAATTACACAAGGAAAACAAAAAGCCTACAAACACATGGAGGCTAAGCAACATGCTTCAAAATAATCAATGAATCAATGAACAGATTTAAAAAGTGATCAATAAATATATGAAGGCAAATGAAAACAAAAATACTACAATCCAAAATTTGCAGGATGCTGCAAAAGTAGTATTAAGAGGAAAAGTACATAGCAATACAGTTCTACCTGAGGAAACAAGAACGATCCCAAATAAACTGTCTAAACTCACAATTAAAGAAACTAGTAAAAGAAGAACAAATGAAACTCAAAGTTAGTAGAAGGAAGGACATAATAAAGATCACAGCAGAAATAAATAATATAGAAAAGAATAAAACAAAAGAAAAAATGTCAATGAAACCAAGAGCTGGTTCTTTGAGATAATAAACAAAATAGACACAACCCTAGCCACACATATCAAGAAAAAAAGACAGAGTACAAAAATAAACAAAATTAGAAAAGAAGAAGGAATAGTCAGAATGGATACCACAGAAATACAAAGAACTATTAGAGAATACTATGAAAAATTATATGCCAATAAATTGGAAAGTCTAGATGAAATGGACAACTTTCAAGAAAAATACAACCTTCCAAGACTGATCCAGGAAGAAACAAACTCTGAACAGACCCATCACCAGAAGTGAAACTGAACTGGTAATCAAAAAACTACCAACAAACAAAAGTTCAGGGACAGACGGCTTCGTGGTTGAATTCTACCAAACATTTAAAGAAGAGCTAATACCCATCCTTCTTAAAGTATTCCAAAAAGTAGAAGAGGAGGGAATGCTTCCAAACTCAATTCTATGAGGCCAGCATCACTCTAATACCAAAATCAGGCAAAGACAGCACAAAAAAAGAAAATTATACTCCAATATTCCTGATGAACATTGTTGCAAAAATCCTCAACAAAATATTAGCAAACTGAATTCAAAAGTACATCAAAAAGATCGTCCATCATCATCAAGTGGGATTTATTCCAGGAATGCAAGGATGATATAATATTTGTAAATCAACCAGTATCATATACCACATTAAAAAAAGGATAAAAACCACATGATCATCTCAATAGATGCTGAAAAAGCATTTTGACAAAATTCAACATCCACTTATGATAAAGCCTCTCAAGAGAATGGGCACGGGGGTATGTATCTCAACATGATAAAGACCATATATGACAAGCCCACAGCTAACATCATACCTAATGATGAAAAGCTGAAAGCTTTTCCTCTAAGATCAGGAACAACATAAGGATGTCCATTCTCACCACTTTTATTCAATATAGTACTGAAGGTCCTAGCCACAGCAATAAGACAATATAAAGGGATAAAAGGCATCCAAATTAGTAAGGAAGAAGTTAAATTGTCACTACTGCAGATGACATGATATTATACATAGAAAACCCTAAGGACTCCATCAAAAAACTGTTAGAACTAATAACTAGATTCAGCAAAGTTGCCTGATACAAAATTAATACACAGAAATCTGTTGCATTCTTATATACTAACAACAAACCAGCAGAAAGAGAAACCAGGAAAACAATTCAATTTACAACTGTATTAAAAAAAAAAACTACCTAGGAATAAACCTAACCAAGGAAGTTAAAGACCTATAAGTTAAAGACCTATACTCTGAAAACTATAAGACACTCATGAGAGAAATTAAAGAAGACACAAATAAGTGGAAATCTATCCTGTGTACATGGATAGGAATAATTAATATTGTCAGAATGGCCATCTTGCCTAAAGCAATCTACAGATTCAATGCAATCCCTATCAAATACCAACAGCATTCTTCAATGAACTAGAACAAATAGTTCTAAAATTCATTGCGAACCACAAAAGACCCCAAATAGCCAAAGCAATCCTGAGAAAGAACAAAGCTGGGGGTATTATACTCCCTGACTTCAAGCTATACTACAAAGCTACAGCAATCAAAACAATATGGTACTGGTACAAGAACAGACCCATAGATCAATGGAAAAGAATAGTGAGACCAGATATAAACCCATGGATATATTGTCAATTAATATATGATAAAGGAGCCATGAATATACAATTGGGAAAAGACAGCCTCTTCAATAACTGGTGTTGGGAAAACTGGGCAGCTACATGCAAGAGAATGAAACTGAATTACTACCTAACTCCACACACAAAAGTAAATATGAAATGGATCAAAGACCTGAATGTAAGATATGAAACCATAAAACTCTTAGAAGAAAATATGGGCAAAATTTCTTGAAGATAAGTAAGAGCAGTATTTTCCTGGACACATCTCCTTGGGCAAGGGAAACAAAATAATAAATGAACAAATGGGACTAAAACTAAAAAGCTTCTGTACAGCAAAGAACACCATCAGCAGAAGAAAAAGACAACCTACAGTGTGGGAGAATATATTTGTAAAAAATTTATCTGATAAGGGGTTAACATCCAAAATAAAGAGCTCATATGCCTCAACACCAATAAAACAAATAACCCAATTATAAAATGGATGGAGGAACTGAAAAAACATTTCTCCATAGAAATACAAATGGGTGAGAAACACATGAAAAGATGCTCCACATCACTAATCATCAGGGAAATGCAAATTAAAACCACAATGAGATACCACCTCACACCAGTTAGGATGGCCACTATCCAAAAGACAAGAAGTAACAAATGTTGATGAGGATGTGGAAAAATGGGAACCCTCCTATGCTGTTGGTGGGAATATGTCAATTGGTGCAGCCATTGTGGAAAGCAGCATGGAGATTCCTCAAAAAACTAAAAATAGAAGTACCATTCAGTCCATTAATTCTACTTCTAGGAATTTACCCAATGAAAACAAAATCCCTGATTCAAAAAGATATATGCACCCCTATGTTTATAGCCACACTAATTACAATAGCCAAGATATGGAAAAAACCAGTGTTCATCAATAAATGAATGAAGAGGTAGTACATATACACAAATGGAATATTATTCAGCCATAAAAGAAAAGAAATCCTGCCATTTGCAACAATATGTATGGATCTAGAGGGTATTATGCTCAGTGAAATAAGTCAGGCAGAGAAAGACAAATACTGTATGATTTCACTTATTTGTGGAACATAAATACAAAGCGAAACAGAATGAACAAAACGGCAGTAGACTCATAGATAACTGAGAAGTGACTGGTGGCTACCATGGGGGAGGTGTTGGGATGAGTGAGGTGCATAGAGGGGCACAAAAATTCTCAGTCGTAATGTTGGTCACAGGGATAGTACAGTATGGAGAATATAAGTGATTCTGCAACATCTTGGTATGTTGATGGTAGTAACTGCACTAATGGGGGTGAGGATTTAATAATGTGGGTAACTGTTGAACCACTGTGTGGTATACTTGAAAATAAGATTATATATCAATGATACTTCAATTAAAAAGAAAACTAGGACGCATACAAGTAGACAAATTTAGTAATAAAGTGATTTTCTCTTTCCTCCTGACAAATCTGTTTCTGCTTTTCAGGTTTTAACATAATCCACCTATCAGTCAGTTGATTAGTCAGTCAGCACATCGTGCTTATTGTTTTACAGTATGGCACTTCCCAGATAAGAATCCTATTCTTTCTTCTTCCTTATATGGTTTCAAAAGCTTTCTGGACGTCAGGCTGTAGAAATGAATTCAAAGATGATTTCAGATTAATGCCATGAAACAGGCAATTCACCCTCTCTCCATAAAGTACATTACTGTCCCCCAGTGAATGATATCTGGCAGAAACAGTAAAGAGCAACTTATCTAGTATCTAACAAACATTGCTTTTCCCAGCATGGGCAGAAAAAGGGATGCTGAAGGGAGGCATCATATGTAAGTCTTAACATCATTGAGTAACCACAATTAGTACGTTGTAAGTCAACTCACACCAACCAGGTGTGGCTGGAAAACATATACTAGGGCACCTATCCTTAAAAAACTTAGATGAAATTCCATTTTGAGTGAAATAGACTAAAAAGTCTAACTCTCTGGAAACTCTGAAAAGGGAGTCCTCTGTAGGTTTATTTCTAAGGAAGGAAAAGTGGCCCTTGAAACTATGCATGAGACTAGGGTATATTTCTGTTGACAAACTGTTGCCAAGTCATGTGGGATCACAGAGCCAGAGTTGCTACCAAGCATTCACCATGGGTATTGTCCTGCGTTTTCCATTCAATTATGGTGTAATTGCTCAAAAATGCCTACAAAAGTGCCATAGCAGAAAGACCTTGCACAGGGGCAATTAGTTAGACAGTCAACAGTACTATTGGCTACTATTTTCTGTTGGAAACAGATTGAAGCCTCAGTATAAGTAGATATTCTCATCCTGAGGCAGAGGAAGACTATTCTAATCCTTAACAGTGTTTGGGACCTTAGAGTTTCATGGAGTCGTAAGGTTGGTATCAATGGGAATCCGTCCCAGATTTCCATAGGATTCTGCATTGTGAAAATTGATACATCAAATGAACAATGAATTGGTTTGCAGCTACTTTGGGGTGGATGGGTTGAAAATGTCATCACAATGGTTTCCCAATTTACAAACTAGTTTTTTTTCTCAGAAAATTGGACACATGTGTAGCTATAACTAGCAAGATGTTTAATTTTCCATTTTAAAAAAGTGTCAGTAAAAGTCTACTATACACAATGCTCCATGTGCTAGCATCAGTGGAGAATGGGTTTGAGCAGGGTTGACACCATTTTTTAAAATGATTATTAAAAATCTCTATGAGGTGAAAATTCAAAATACATACTTTTCCTGAAGTGGTATATTCAACCTCAAATTAAATCAACAGTTATTCCACTGTGGCCAAAGGTGGTAATCAAAGATTGAGTGAATTTGCTTCACTGGGGGTCCCCAGTTATCACCAAAGCACCTCTGCTCTCTGGATTGAGGCCTGCTCCTATACTGTAACTCATATGGTTCTTTTACACTTTTTCCCTTCAAACCTAATGGATTCTTGTGGCTATTGTGTTATAGTTTCATCATTCTGATCAAATGATTATTTCCATCCCATTTTTCTCATGCTTCTTTGTATCATCTCTTTCATTGTGGATTTAAATTTGTGCTCACTCCCTCTTGTCTCCCCTCTACTAATCCCACCCAGGAATCATTCTGCAGGTAAATAGAAGGTGTTGACTGTTCAGTATGTTTTCCATGTATTGTCAGCTGCTTTATTACTGCCTCTCTCTAGTTCTTTGCTGTTAAGAAGCATGGAGATTTTCATTTAAATTCATTTGGCTTCTGTCATGTCACAATGGCATGGATGCCGGGGATCAGGTGGATGCTTTGAGTAATACTGAAAGCTGTGTCTAACTTAATGTCAGCAGCAAAGCGGCAAAGAATGAAGAAATAACCTCCTCCTCAGAGGAAACAGAAAAAGCCTCCTCAGAATGGAGCTGTTTTCCTAGAAATATGAAGCTTACTAATTTCTAGGGTCCAGGGACTTGTAATCATGGTGAATATAGTTGAAGTTTAAGATTCTATAGTCGTCATTCAAGGAATATTGGAGATACAAAATGTATTCTCAAAGTACAAGCACAGACTGAGCTCTTTCCAGGACTCTCTTCTCTGTCAGATGTCCATCAATATCATTTATTTCTCTCTGAACATATCTCATTTTGGGATCCTATGAAATGTCATTGAAATAAGTAACCATTAAAAGGAGAGAGAGTTGAACATTATGACAAGGAAGGAGTTCCTGTTACCTTGTTAATGCAAATACAATATGTATTACGTGATCCGATTTGTTATACACGCACACAACCCAGAGAACAAAGAGTGAAATTATATGCATCAAAATATTACCTATACGCCAATGCTAGGATTACAGAAGATTCTTATCTCTTTATGGTCATCTTTATTTTCACAATGAATGAAAACAGTGATTATTAAATATTGTAAATCAAATCATGAGCAATTAATATTTAGAGAGCCCTCAAGGGGATGGTACTTACATTGGAAACAAAAAAAAATTCATTTACAGCTATATGATTTCAAAAGCAGTAACTTAGAGGTTTCATAATGATTTGCTGGTTCTGAAGGTATAAACAAGTTCTGATAACTTTCAAATTAGTTTGTTTTCATTGAGGCTTTCAGTGTTCCAGTGTGTATTTTGCTTATGCCTAACACTATTTCCAGATGGTTTTGGAGGGGAAAAAGCAAACATTTTTAAGACAGTGTCATCATATTTTATTCTCATATTGGGAGGCAAACAACATTGTGCCCTTCTTTTGATATATTTAAAGAATATTTTCAACTTCCTCTTATGCCTTTTTGCAACTTGGATTTTTTTTTTAATGGTTTTTTTATCTCCCTCCAAAAGTTATGTGACAGCTGAATTTAAGTAGTTGCTTCAGGCTACCGAAGTCAAGGATAAAATTGAATTATGCTTCCAGGCTTGGCATACAAAATCAAGAAAAATTTCATTCATTATGATTAATTAATCCAGAAGCACAGTGGTAGTATTATGATTATATTGTATCTGGAACTTGGCATATTTTCAACTGACATTAACATCGTAAAGGAGAAAAGGGAATGGTAACTGGCATGTTCCTGGCAAAGGGCTCCATAATAGACAGGCTGGAAAGAAAAGAAAGAAAAGAAAAGACCAAACAGATCAAGGGAAAGTAAGATGTTATATATTACATGTGTGGGGAGTTGGTTTTTCTAAGATTCCTCTCATTGATTATCTCCTGGAAAATCCCATAATGTGGGATAATAAATGGCTTATATCCAAGAGTTACCCTCAATACCATTTCTACTGTATGCCTCAATTTGTCATACCTGGTGTTGCAGTGAAAATTACTCACAATGATAGTGACATATACAAATGAGTAATAAAAACATTTCAGAAATGCCAGAAGAGGCATTGCTAACAAGAATTGCCCAGATTTTTTTATGTAGACTCTTTCTCTTTGTCGTGATTATTACCCGGGATTTATGATACTATCTAGCAGACAGCTCATCTATTTAAAGGATCAGCATGAACTGAAGGGGGAGACTTCTCAAGGATGAAGAAGATGGAGAAAGAAGAGAGAGGGAATTAGAAGTGGATTCTTTTAGGTTCTGCTGCAGTCATGCCAAATAATAATCACAAATCTCAATGGCATACAGTAAGCATGTATTTATCATGCATCTGTGGGTCAACTCTGCTCATCTCTGCTAGGCTTGCTTATGAATATGCAAATCAGGAGGAGGTCAGTTTTGCTCTGCTGCCTGACAACTGGGCCTCTGAGCCTCAAGATGCAGTTTTTCAGGTCAGCCAAGAAGCTCTGCTCCTCATCTTTCTTAAAACAGCTGGCTGGCTGAGGCATGTTCTCAAGGCAAAGTCAGAGGCCCAAGAGAGAACAAGCTCCACTGCACCAACAGTTTCAAACCTAAATGCCCATGACATCTATAGACATCCCACTGGTCAAAGCAAGTCACATAGCCTGGGTGTTAGTGGGACAGGGAAATAGGAGACCCTGGTGAGAGAGAGTAAACAACTGTGAGCAGTGACTCCATTATCATAGCTGGTAAAGGGGAAATGAGAGTGCCAGAGACCTGGAAACAATTTCCTTTAACTCTTCCCTGACCAGTGGCCAAGCAAGTGAAGGACTCATATTGGACATGGCTCTCACCTTCAAGGTGTGGGAAGCTTCATTAGAATCTATTTTGAAGGATTCTCGCTAATAACATGGTGCCTTTGGGAAACACATTCTGTTGCAGGTCAAAATCCCATGTTGGCAGCAACTTTCTTTCTAGTATATTGGCATGAAATTTTTTCTGAGTAGTGTGGGAGAAAGTTTCTTTTCTGGGGGCCTGTGAATTTCCATTTGTCATTAATTTTGAATCACATTGTCATCATGACAGCTCAAGGGCCTTTCAGATGCACACATCAGATAAAGCAGGTAGGTGTAAGTCAGGTTGCTTTCTGAAATGTACTGTGCATAAGTGCTATATATGGATGAGAATCCAAAATATACTTCCTGTATAAGAAAGCCAGTAAAGACAAAGAGCACTTTAATTATTAGGGCACATATAAGAACACTTCCAGAAGAGTAGCTTCTGCATCTGGCTCTATATCCATTACTATGACATTATGATCCTTGAAGATCTTCACTTTCTGTACCTGTAAATGAGATATTTAAAACATGCAGCAAAACTTAACTATATAACTGAAAAATCTATACTGAAATATTCAAGTCTATAATTTTGACAAAGCCTAGTGTGTTTTACTTTCAGAGTTTTACAAAAGCTTTGTGGTATTAGCATCTATTCCAACAGGTATGTGACTTCTAGGCAGTGTCCAGTGGACTGGAGCAAATGATTGATATCTTTTCTTTTGTTTGCCCAACTCTCTTTCCTTTAGACATCTTCTGCTTCTCTACTGTAGGAATTCTGGGAGAACTGTCAGCCAGGAGACCCTGCCCTCCCACCACTACCACTGGAAAGACCATTTGACCCTAACTGGGAAAATGAAATCCTTTCTCCTGAAAATTTTTACCTTGAGGGGTGACACCCAGGGATGGAATCCTGTTCAGAAACAGATGGAGCTCAGCTGTCCAATGGCAGAGTGCTAAAAAGAGAGAGGTGTCCTTAACTTCCATTACCAAGATCCTCAGAGCTGCCCTTGTTTCTGCTTTTCCAAAGACTTGAATGTTTCTTACTTGACTATATAACCACTCTTACCTTCTAATAAGTTGCTTTTTTGCTTATGTAATTTTTGATGCTTTCAATCAAACAAACTGTGCTTGATGGTTGGAATGTGGATGGAATCTGTTGGCCTCCATTCCACTCTCATTCTTATTGAAGAGACTCGAAAGCCAATATATTAATTTCTCAACTGTCTAGCAGCTAGGCTTCTACATGTAATTAAAGTTCCACCAGTTTGAAGCATTACTGTAAGATTTAGAAATCTGAACTGAGGTAGAGGCCATTTTTCTGTCCCTTTTTGACCATCTCTGCTGTAAACATGGTTGTGAAAATATGAAATTTCCCTGTGGTAGTGTCCCATTGTCCACTCTACAGCTTCATTGGTGATGAGAAGTGGTTGTGTTGGTGGCAGCAGCAATTTTTACTTGCTCTGATCTCCTAATCCCTGTACTGTAGCCTGTTAGTACTCAGAAATGGTGGCACCAATGACATCAGAGTGGTAACAGGTTCTCCGCTCAGGCATGGTTCCAGTGGTGCATGAGTGGCAGTAGGTGGTGGGTCAGTTCTATATTATTCTGCAATCACTTTTAGAGACTTAGGATATATAGCTTGATCCTTCCATACTTCTAATGGTTTTGTAAGAACTCCTTTTCTGTATTAAATTC
Source organism: Phataginus tricuspis (assembly GCA_029783875.1). Taxonomy (NCBI): domain Eukaryota; kingdom Metazoa; phylum Chordata; class Mammalia; order Pholidota; family Manidae; genus Phataginus; species Phataginus tricuspis. The sequence continues at coordinate 20,397,827 of JAQQAC010008880.1, forward strand.
TTTCTGCTTATAAATATCAACAGTGATCTCTCTTTCCTGCCTTGTTGACTAACATAGAACCCTAACTCATACAAATATATAAATGATCTGGAAAAGGGTCACATGAACCAATTGGGTAGGAATCTTCAAAGAAAACTAATGAAGTACAAGGATGGTCAAATTAATTTTGTACTTGAATTTATTCTATATCATCATTAACAGATAATGTACTTATGTCATCAAGAATACAGAAACCAACACACTTCCTGATTTCAAACTATACTACAAAGCTATGGTAATTGAAACAGTATGATACTGGCACAAAAACAGACATATACATTAGTGAACCAAAATAGAGAGTCCAAAAGTAAACCTACAAAGAAGTCAAGAATATGCACTGAGGAAAAGACAGTTTCCTCAATAAATGGTGTTGGGAAAAACTGAACAACTACATGAAAAGAATGAAACTGACCCACATTCTTGCATCATATACAAAAATAAACTCTAAATGGATTAAAGACCTAAATATAAGACCAGAAACCATAAAACTCCTAGAAGAAAACAGACAGTAAGCTCTTTGTCATTGGTCTTAGCAGTATTTTTTGGATCTCTCTCCTCAGGTAAGGGCATCAAAAGTTAAAAATAAAAATGGACTTATATCAATCTGCAAAGCTTTTGCATAGTGAAGAAAACCATCAACAAAACAAAAAGGCCATCTACTGAATGGGAGAAGGCATTTGCAAATAATATAACTGATAAGGGGTTAATATTCAAAATATATAAAGAATTCCCACAACTCAAGAGCAAAAATAAATGAATAATCCAATTAAAAAATGGACAGAGGTCCTGAATAGACATTTCTCCAAAGAAGACATACAGATGGACAATAGGCCCATGAAAGATACTCAACATCACTAATCTTCTTTGAAATGCAAATCAAATCCATAATGAGATACTATCTCCACTGTGTCAGAATGGCTATTATCAGAAAGACAAGAAATAACAAGTGTTGGTGAGGATGGAAAGAAATGGGAACCCTTGTGCATTGTTGGTGGGAATGCAAAATTGTGTCCCCACTATGGAATACAGTATGGAGATTCCTCAAAAATCTAAAAAAGAACTGCCATATGATCCAGCAATTCTGCTTCTGGGTATTTATTCAAAGAAAATGAAACCTCTAAGTCAAAAAGATACATGCACTCCTGTGTTTATTGCAGCATTATTTAGAATAGCCAAGACATAGAAGCAACTTAAATATTCATTGATAGATGAATGGATAAACCAGATGGCTTATATATATAATAGAATATTAGTTAGCCATAAAAAAGAATGAAATCTTGCCATTTGGGACAGCATGGATGGACCTAGAGGGTATTAGGTTAAGTGAAATAAGTCAGGCAAATACCATATGATTTCACTTTTATGTGAAATCTAAAAACAAAACAAACAAAACAAAAACACTCATGGACACAGAGAACAGTCCAGTTGTTGTCTAGAGGGGAGAGGAGTGGGGGGATGGGTGAAATAGGGAAAGGGGATTAAAAGGTACCAACTCCCAGTTGGTAATAAGTAAGACAAATAAGTAAGACACTGGGATGTAGTATTCAGTATAGGGAATATAGTTAATAATATTGTGGTGATGACTTCTTAATGTACATAAATGTAGAATCACTATTATACACCTGAAACTAATATGATATTGTATGTCAGCTACAATTTAAAAAAAAACTATAAAATTGTAGGATATAAGTAAGCATTGGTTATAAGAATTCAAATTTTATAAAAAAGATTAAGGAGATTCCTTAAAATAACTTTTGTCTGACATTAATATATTAGTTATAAGCAGACAGGTTTTTAATTGAAAAGTTGATTCTAAAATATATTTGGAAAAACAAAGAACTAAGAACAGCCAAGATACTCCTAAAGAAGTAATAGAACAAGGTAAGGGGACTTGCTTTACCAAATATAAATTTATTCTAACATAGTGATAAATAATGTAAAGTGATATTGTTACTTTGGTAAACTGATAGAACATAATGGAATGTCTAGGAAGAGACTTACACAATATGGAAACTTCACGTATGACAGGACAGGACAGGAGGATCTGTGGGAAAAGAGTGGACTAGTCACTCTACTATATAGAACCCTGTTTCTATAAAAACTGGTTACAGAAAGGAAAAAAATCCTGCTTTACTACACACACACACACACACACACACACACACACACACACACACGCACACTTCAAAATGGTTTGGTGATTTATACATGAATCGCAGCAAATCTTCAAAATTTTCAAACTTTAGGAAGAAAACATAGTAGGCTAGCTTTAAAAGACTTCTGGCCTTGTCTTTGACTATAGTTAGTTCCTGAAAGACATGGAGGTCTAGTCAGACAGAAGTCTGATGACTCAGAGATCGGTCCTTCCTGGTACTCCACATGTGGCAGCAGAGTCACATCCAAATGACTGGGACACAACAACCCAGAGTTAAGGACTAAGAGAAGGTTTGTGTAGACCAGGTCGGTAAGCCAGGTGAGTGCCATATAAGGAAGACCTGCTACCATTCCAGAAAAGGTAGGACATGTGGAGGGAAAAAATTCAACACAGACTCTCATTAAATCAGATCTCATTGTAATGTCTTGTTATTTTCATTTGTTATCAAATGATCCATAGTGATAGGGCTTTATGTCTTTATTTAATGTAAATTCTGTTCAGTGAAAACCCTGTAGGACATATGGCATCTCTGGTTCCCATAAATGTGAAGCATTTAAAACACTAAGATAGTCATGGATATTTTCTTCTTATCATTGGGTGTCTATTTGTGTTTTAATATAATATAAAATGTCTTAACATGTAGTAGATTTGGCAAAAGGCTCTACTGACATATTGGTGAAAAATTCTCTTTCCTTAGGAACGAATGATGTAGGTGAGATGAAATACAGACTCATAAGGTAAGACATAAGTAGAAAAACAAAAATGGGCACACGCTCAGTTAGAATTCATAGAACAGAGTAACAAAAACCAAGCATTTGAAAGGGAAAACAATGACTTGTTATACTATAGCAAAAATTCATCTAAAGGGAGAGATTATTTTAATAAGGTGGAGCTCTATAATAACAATAATCTAGAAACAGGATGACTGATAAAACATGCTCATGTTAAAAAAACAAGACAAAACTATGGAAAACAGTTTGGTGGTTCCTCAAAACGTTAAAGACAGAATCACTATGTGACCCAGCAATTCCACTCCTAGGTATACGCCTAAGAGAATTGAAAACAGGTGTTCAAACAAATACTTGTACACGAATGCTCGTGGCAATCACCAAAGAGTGAAGACAACTCAAATGTCAGTCAACTTATGAATGGATAAATACAATGCAATATATCCACACAATGGACTCTGATTTAGCCATAAAAAGGAATGAAGTATTAATACATTCTGTAACACAGATGAACCTTGAAAACATGCTAAATGAAAGAAGCCAGAAACAAAAGGCCATATATTATACGATTTCATTTATCTGAAATATCCAGAATAGTCAAGTCCATAGAGACTAAAAGCAGATTAGTGGTTGCCAGGGAACGGAGTGAGGGAAGGGTAATGGGAAGTGACCACTTAATGGGTTCAGTGTTTCTTGTTGGGGAGATGAAATTAGAAACTAGAATTAGCTAGTGGTGATGGTTGTGTAACACTGTGAAATATTAAAAGCCACTGAATTGTACACTTTAAAATGATTACAATGGTAAAGTTTATGTTATGTGATTTTTACCTCAATTAGTATAAAAAGACACATAGAAACACACAAAGAAGTTTTACATGTCTTCAGGTACGTGGCTATACTGTGCCTTTAAATGCATAGCTGATTGTCCAGAATACCCTCCAAGCTGGGAGCAGAAATAATGTAAGGGAGGAAACACTGATTGCTAAGGGAACTTTTAGTTTGAAATATGTTAATTGAAAGTAAATTATTTTTAGTAGGAAACAAAAGAAAACTGTTTTTTAAAACTTTTTAAGCAAAACCTCCCATAGACCAATACCCTTGAACAAGAATAGGTATTTGGTTTTGTATTTTAACATTTTTTGAAAGTTGGGGAACAACTTTCCTTCTCCAAGATTTCTGGACATCTTGGATAAAAATGCAAATAAAGGGGAATAATGTCTTAAAAGGAGGCATCTAATAACCTTAGCCAACCATGTAAAAAACCCTTAGGTCTCAAATTAGTAGAACCTGAATTTAGTGTTGAGACCTTGGGCAAATCTCCCAGCTGTCTTACATTTTGGTTTTCTAGTCTGTAAAATGAAGGTATTATACAAAATACCTTGATACTGAAAACAAAACTGAAAATCCAGACAGAGGGCAGGCATTAAGCACCAGGAAAGTTCTAGACTGAGTATAACAGGAGGCCAGAGAGGAAAAATTAAGAGCACAAAAGGCCTTCATTCTTAAGAGAGGCTGGGTATCTAGGAAGCTATAAAGACAAATGGCATCCAAGACAGGAAAACTAATTAAACTTAGTGAAGTCTGAAGTGGGGACTGACTCTTCTGAACAAAATGACGCCAGGTTGCAGAAGAACCAGGCTGTTTTCACTGAAAGAGATCAGGTACTGCTGAGCACAGGACCAATGTTCCTGAAAGCGCTGCTGTCTCAGATCCAGCATTAGTGTTTGGGGGCAGGGGAGCCTGGTCTAAGGAGGGGTGGCAAGGGACTCTGAAGGAGAGTGAAAGCAGAAGCTGGGGAACCCGGAACCTAAATAGCACTGTGGTTTTCAAAGCATTAAGTCTCTCACAGAAGAATGAAGATATCATTAGCACTTTTGAGGAACCAGAAATGTAGTCCTAGACAGGCTGTATGGCTTTCAGCCCAGAAACTTCACTGTAAATCATTTGTAAAATCGTGTTTGTCAACAGAAAATTAAAATGCCTTTAATGGTAGTTGCTTAAATGTCGTCTCATGTTTTCACCACAGCCTCCTTTCCTGGGGAGAAGGTTTCAAATTTGTCATTACCACCCTCGCTTAGAAGTGGCTCAGGGCAGTTGTATGAAACATAAACCAAAACACAGCAATCAACCTCTGAATGGGATGCCAGTGTCATACATGGAAGCAGCAAGTGAACCGCAAAGGCAGGAGTGGAGCGGCAGGCCTGTCAGGTCGCCAATACGAGACATTGTCTAAATTTCCAAATCAGTCCTGCGGTTCTCTGGAATAATGAACAGTAACACCCTAAGCAGCAAAGTCTTAATCAGTACTATTTTGAAATTTTTAACTGAAAATTAATGCCCTTTGAGCTTAAGAACATGATTACATGATAGTGTTGCTCATTACATACATGGAAACATCCCAGGGCAGTTAGGGATCCTATTAAGCCATTTGTATTTTTAAGTTGTTTACTTAGCTTCGATTTTCTGGATTCGGTATATGCTGTCACTTCCTATGTGAGTTAATCTCTACATCCCTTTGCCTGGTTTTCAATACAATGTAATGTTGGGTAAAGAGTGTTGGATTATGGCTCTACTTTACCATGTACTTTCATATAACCCCTGAAATCAGGCATCTAAAATTTTCTAAGGCTCTCTCTCCACCTAAGTAAGGGTAATCATGCACACTTCACAGTCTTGTCATGAGGAATAACCCCAAGGGAATCTCTGTGCAAGGCCTGGTGCTCAGCAAATATTAGATTCCTTTCTTGGTCTACAACTGGCCCCACCCCACTACTTAACTGCATTTACTATTCACTTCTAAACCTATAACTTTCAATCAGCAAGGCAAGTCTCCTTAATGTTCTTGCTATGCTAATTTTCATTTTCTGCCTTGGTTTACATTGCTATGACCCCATCCTCTTTACCTAATTTCTACTCATCTTTCAGTTTTATAATGCAAAAATACACGTTAAAGATCAACAAAATAGAAATGAATCATGTTCTTTTACTAAACTTACCTTAACATCTTATCTTAACTATATATTTGTGTAGTCATCCTTTAACTTGTGGATATCATGGGCAATGTATAAAACAGACTTCCTGAAATTCATTTATGCAACATTTATTTTCAATACTACAAGTATTTATTGCTTGCCTGCTATTCAGAGGATATAAAGTTGGGAATTATTCCCTTGGGAAGAAATTTGAGTGATGCTGCATTTGTATTTTTCATTCAGCTAAGGTAGTTGTTATGAAATATCTTGCATATATTTGGTGAAATTCAGGCCATAGATAGTCTTTTGCTTACATTTTTCTGGATAGTGAAATGAGATTATTAGCCAACTCTTTAAATAATATGATCTATGATGATTTTTAAGTAAGATGCTATAATTTCCATTCAAGGCTATTTAAAATTCATATTGAGTAAAAAACGGACATTTAAAAAAAATTTGCCAGAAGATTATGGCTTGGTAATTGATTCAGTATGAGTTTAAAAAAAGGGCTTAGCATTAAGATAATGTAGCCAGAACATATTTTTAAGAGGTAAGTTATGTTTATCAATCAAGTGAAAAATATGTTTAAGGACTAGAATACATATCAATCCATGTGATTCTTTGCCTTCAGTCAATGGGAAGTAAATCTGGTTAATTATGTTTGAACATATTTTGTCAGCTTTATTCACACAGTTTATATTTGAACTCAAAGCTGCTACTTTGATTTATTAGTTCTAGGCTTGAGGTTCATCTGGCTCTCTTCTAGAACATTCTCCTGTGCACTATTAATGTCTCTGTCTCACAAACTAAGCCTTATTTCTTATGTTACTAAGAAGACCTCATTTCTTAGAAAACAAAAAGGAAGCATGACATACTTCTGGGCAATATTTAATGTGGGCTGGCATGATAGGGAATTTTTACTGATTTCTGGGTAGAAGAGGGACATGTTCACCTTGTGTTAGAGAAAGTCATTCGGGAGTGATGATCTTTGGCCCTTCAAGTTGCCCACCTACCTGAGAACCTGCTGATCATGATTACAGATCATAAGTTGGGCTTGGGTTTCCCAAGCTGGCTGCAGAGACTTGTCTGGGATCCCAGCAAACAGCCACAGCCCACAGAGAATGTGTGTTTACCCAGACCTTTTCCATGGTTTACTTCTGAAAATTGGTTCAGCCCCATAGGAATCTAGTTAGGCTCTTGGAATTACAATCTTGGACTGACATGTAGCCCAAACATTTTTTTATAGGACTTGGAAATCAGATTGGAGCTTAAAAATAAGGGAAGAATTGTGAGGGTCCTAATCTAAACCTCTTTCAGGTTCACTTGAAATCTACCTTTTAAAGCATGGGTCCCTTCACTGAATCATCCATTTTTACTAGATGTAACTAGGAAGCAAAATTTTAGTGAAACACAGTGAAAGATAATTTTTTTAGTCCTTGTGCAGCTCACTTGGAAGGTAAAGGTATGTGAAAACTTCCCTGTGTATGATCCCCTATTAAATTGGACATATTCCATCCAGCTGTTTAGGAGGATAGATTTTTGTAGCACAAAGTTGTTTTTATAGTATACACCTGGGGTATTTCACCCATGAATCAAGGTCACTGCTATAAGTTTAAAGTTGCTAGAGAAACTCTATTTTTAGGAATATTCTAGCTCTTATATATGCATTTCTCAGTGCAAGAAAGGAATAATTAAGATTGATGGTTTATTGTTTGAAAATACATTATTTTTCTTGTTAAGTAACCATAGTTACTAGTAGAAAGAAAAAGCTTACCCACTGGAGAAAGCTAGCAAAAAACTTGCTATGCAATGAAGAACTCGCCTTTTCTAGTTCTAATTCAGTAGCTCAAAGCAGATCATTGCCGTAAAGAAGTATTTACCAATTTTAAAAGGTCTTGGCCCATCATAGCTAGTGTTAGATTTGGAATACAGCTTTTGTTGCCAAGGTGACAAACACTTATAAATATAACACATCTTCTAATGTGCTTTTAACTTGGTATTTTTATGGCTTTTAAATCAGATACCATTAGCAAATATATTAGGTAATTTAGCTGAAAGACCATTTTCCTCTAACACTTTTTGTTACATTTCCCCAGGAATTTCAGTAAATGTCTGTTGTGACATTCTACTCCAGCTAGGCTTCCAATGTAAGGGGATACATAAAGTACATCTGGTACAGATTAACATATATTACCTTGCCTTTTTTGTATTGATCACCGAAAAATGTATAAAAGAGAGTTAAATTTGTAGTCTCCTTGAAGAGCAATCATTGCTCCTATTGTTATTTGGGGACGTACACCCCCTCCCCCAAATAACAATCAGGCTTTAAGATTCAATGTACAGAGATAAGGGTTTTGGGGGACTGCATAATAACTGTATATTAACACTTCCCAAAACCTCTACACCAAATGCTTTCCCATAGATAACACAAAAAGAAGACTATGGAGAAAATAATTACAATAGACCATCTGGAGCCCTAGTATTTCCACAAGTCTCAGGTTATTGTTCCAAACAATAAACCCAATAGCCCAGGCAGAGAAGGAATTACCTCTAAAAATATTCTCTGGATTTTTAAAAGAAGGCTGTGAGGTGGACATATTTGTCACAGCAAAGGTAAAATCAGATGAAACATTTAAACCCAAATTTGCATTTATTGTTACCTCATCAGAAATTCTTCTTGGAAGATTGTCCATTCATTTATTTATTCTTTTTCCTTTCCTTCATTTACCCAACAGGCATTTAAGAAAGATCAAACATGTTCCGAGCACTGGAGATACAGAGATGAGCATGTCCCAGCACTCAAGAAGAATATACCATGGAAGAGGTAGGTAAATAAATGAAAGATTATGAAACACTGAGAAATGCTAAGGTAGAAAGTGCACACAAAGAAGGGGTCAGGGATGAGTCCCCAGAGAGGAAAAACTCTTTGCAAATTACTTTTAGATAATCAAGATGGAAAAGACGACTAATATTTTACTTAGGCAGAAAAACTCATGACAATTATGTTTTATGTAGTAAATCCAGAATTGCTATTTCCTTACTGTGTGATCCTAAGTGCCTCTCTGGGCTTCTGCACTCCTATGTAATGTAGATGACTGTCCTTGCTGCCAACATAGCTCATAGAAGACTGTAGAAGGAACAATGGGATATGGTTGGCATAGTTATTTGAATTCTTTGGAAAAGAAAGATGCTATGTAAACAAACAGCATCCTTATTATTGTAAGCAGTAGCATTTTGGATAATTACCATATAATGTGGCACCTTTGTGTGTGCGTGTGGTTTGTTTCTTTATAGAAAAATAAGTAATGTTGAGTTTCTCTAATAACTTTGGAAGTAATTTTAATCCAGCAGACAAAACATAATAATCTTTAGAGTAAGTTAAATCCCTTTGTATTTGAGTGGATTTTGTTATTTACCAAGGTCTTAGGCAACTTTACCACAGTTATGAAAACAGTGCCCAGCAAGCCCGGCTCTCTCAGCAAGTATCTGAAAGACACTATTGCGGACAGGCCAGAGGCTTCTTTACAACAGTGTGTGTGTGGTGGTGAGCCAGCTTCTTTACAACAGTGTGTGTGTGTGTGTGTGTGTGTGTGTGTGTGCGCGTGTGTGTGTGTGTGTGTGTGTGTGTGTGGTGGTGAGCCTGGGGCTTGCCAGAAAAGAGCTGGGAACAAGCTGGGGAACGAGCTGAGACTGGCTAGCATACCTGAGGCAGCTGCTACACCGTGGCGCCTGGATTCCTCTCCCAGACTCCAGGCGGGCTCCCCTCCTCTTCCTCCTTTTCATAGTCTGTCTCTCGCTGTCTTTCTTCCTCCTCCCTGTGACTTGGTGAGAGATTCCCATGCCCCCAGACTGTGCCCCCAGACTGCTGCGAGACATTCCCAGACCACCTGACTGGTGGAAGTACCCACACTGGTCGGAGCATGAAGTCTTACAGAAAAATGACCCTCAACACTCTGTTTCATCTTTCCTTTCACCTATTCATTCTCTCTTGCACTCCCTTTCTCTCTCTCTCTCTGTCTCTCTCTCTCTCTCTCTCTACTCTTTCTCTTGCTAGCTCTCTCACTCTCTTCCTAAATTTTCCTTGATTTTTGTGTGGGAGACTAGCCATGAATTTCATGGCAACTGGGGAAAGTGACAGTTTAAGGCAGATCTGCTCTTAGGTCCTGGAACTTGCCTCAGGCTATCTCAGCAAAGCACTGTCTACATTAAGGAGCCTGTATTGATTTTGCATCTTCCCCTAGAAGCAGTGCTGCTCAGAATACTCCCTCTAGGAGATGCCAAAGACAGTGAGGTTACATAATAAAATGCTAGATATCTGCAAAGATTAAAAAACTATTCAAGAAACCTCATTTTTCAATTAATTTGGCCTCTCATGGTTTAAGGTACTTTCCCTAAGCTGCCAGTAGAATTGGGCAGAACTAGTATAGCCAACCAGGATGAATTTTCCTAGGGAAACTGCCAGTGCTCAGCCAGCATGGGAAAGGCAAAGAACCCTACATCTTTGGAGGCCCCCGGGCCCTTGACAAGGGTGAAAGGTACGTCTCACCAATGGACAGGCCAGTGATACTAATCCTAAGAGATGGTCTCTGGTTACATTTCATGGGCTTGGGACCCACTGACAGAAAAGAGCAATTACTTCTAGTCATATTTTTTAAATTTGACAAAGATCCCCATCATGGTGGATTAGGTACATTTAATATCTCAATTAATAAGCCTTCTACAATAGTAACATGTCAACTTTGGTTAAAAAAATCCACTCCAGTTGATAGTCATCCAGGAAATGTCTATCATGCCCACATATTAAATTTAATCTGCCACCCTTGTTTTATAAGACTGTATTTATCTCCTGAAGAAAAGATGCTTATTTTATCATTCCAACTTAACAGCTTGCTTTGCAAGGCTGATAGGTAGGAGTTTAGAAGATATTCATTGAATGCCTATTTTATATATTTACAAAAGAGGTAGATTTAAGGGAGTTACCCAAAAGCAATATGTTTTTTTGTCTCACTGTTATCCTATTGGTCTTCCTTTCATTCAGCAGATTTATCTGTCATGAAGAATTTAAGTTTCATATTTTCCTCTGTCAGTTGTGAAAAGGCCTGTCAGCTGGGGCTTATACTACAGTTTGCCAAAAGGCCTATAGCACACAATGACAATACAATCTTATATTTGTGCTCACAGTCCCCAGATAATCCTCCACTTTCCTTCTCTATAGCCCAGTTATGATCAGGCTTAAGTTGCATATTCCATTTTTAGCCAGAGTTTGCTGATAAATGCTATCAGCAAGACTGAAATGAAATACAGCAGGTTTAGCTCTTATTACCCATATAGAACATGCCTTGGGAGTTGTGTGTGTAATACTGAGACAATAGTTGCATAAAACCATTTAATTCACATAAACTAAATAAAAGAATGTTAGTGGTTTTGGCTTTTATCTGTTGAATGTTCTGAGGTCCTTTATTTGTGCACTTGAAAATACAGACTTCTGATTAACATTTTAGGAGATGTGCCAGAGATGCTGGGCCATTTCCTATAGTATTTCCATTGGGGATGTATTTTTGAGAGAAAATTGTGTAAAGTCTTAACATTATCTATTGATACCCTCAAAACAAGACAGTTTGTTTTTGCCATTTTTATTCTGAGTTCACAAGTACTCCTAACCTAAGAAAGATTTACATTTCCCACATCCATAAAGCTACCTTATTCTCATTAAATGGAAACCATATAAATAATTGGAGGCTGCAAACCATTCTTTTCATAACTTGGGTCTGCAGCAAAATGCAAAGGACTGAAACATTAGAAAAATGCATCATTGCTTCAGCAAGGAGAGGGAAGGGTTAATCATTATTCCTAGAACTCTGGAGTGGAACAAAAATTTGCAGCCTGACACCAAAATAACATCACAATGAGAAGTGAAATTACTTCTAAGGTTAAATTGCTTCATTTGAAAATTGTAGTGATATGGAGAACAATTATGTCACTTAAACTTTCACAATTTTGTTTTTATAAATCAACTATAAAACTATCATGTGGTTTAAATGCAATTATTTAATAAGGGCATTTGTAATTGTCCAACATAATTAATTATGTTTCAGTCGGGTCCTTCTCTGAGACTGTATTTTTGTTAGCGTCTGAGTCATTCTTATGGTAATACATACTTTTTGAAAAAGCCAAATATAATCATTGTTTTCCAGAAAAGTTCTTCCCCTGCCTCTAATTGCAAAGCATTTCGCCCACTGCAAACTGAGTCTCAGAATTTTTTTTCCCCTGGTCTTAGAAACTAAATGTCTACTCAAAGCATGAGAAGGAAAAACACAAACACACTGCTACTAAATAATAGGGGGACTGAAAGTTGGTCCTTCGAGTCATGATAGTGTTGTCAAGTATGTTTTCCAAGCTGAGACAGGAGCCAGGCTGAAAGACATGGTGTGGTGCTTGCGAGTTACCCAGCAGGAGCCATTACAATGTTGGTACCACAAGTCCTAGATCATGGCTTTGATTTTCTAAGAGGGAGGAGAGATTAATCATGGGCTGAGTCTAGGCGTGCTCAGGCCTCCCAGAGGCTGTAGAATTTTAGTTGCTGTGTTGTGCAATTTGTGAGCTATTTGGTCCACTTTGGACTGCCTAGAAAGCTATGTTTTTCCTTCCATATTTCAACTGCAGTGTCTGCTAATGCTTTAACCCTGTGTTTTGCCTTGTTCATCCCCATCTCTATACCCACTGTCTTGACCAAGATTCTTTTCATGGTCAACCTCTCTTCCTCTCCATCCATTTTCTCTTCTGGAGACAGAGACTCCCCTCCCTTACCTTGACTCCTCTTTTACATTTTCTGTTTCTCTAACGCTTCTCACCACTTCATGGAAGATATCAGCCTTCTTCCTCTCTCCGCTGTGCACACTGCCTTAAAAGCAGATGCTCCTACTTAAGAATATTTCCTCATTTCAGATAACTCTTTAAGAGAATGACTGAGTCTTGCCAGTCAAGCTTCACCCTCATAGATTCAGCAGACATTGAATTAGGGTTCCCAACAAAGGCTTTACCATATAGGAACAGTGAATTTGATTGTATCACTTCCCAGCTTAAAACCAGTCCATGGTGTTCTATTACCTTAGGGTAAAAGTCGAAAGGTTTTGTGTGCTCTGACCCATATCATTCAGTTTTTTTCTCACACCTTCTTTCCCTTGACCCTTTGTTGCAGCAGACCTTCTATATAAAATGACCACTTTATATTCCAGTTCAAGACCTGCATACCTGCTGTTGCCCCTGCTTATGATGTTCCCACACCCACCTCAGCCCAAGCCCCATAGCCCTTACCATGCTCTTTGTCATTCCTTTTTCCCCTTTCAGACTAAGCACACTACTTCACAAAAACCAGCACAATACCCTGAACCAAGAACACATTCTGCCTGCTTATAGGATGATGGACTATTCCTTCAAACTATTTATTACACTTATAATGTCACATTTATTTATACAATTATTTAATTACTGTCCCATGCCAGTGGCTTCTCCTTGAGAATAAGTTTGTCCACATCACTACTTATTATTTAATTACTGTCCCATGCCAGTGGCTTCTCCTTGAGAATAAGTTTGTCCACATCACTACTGTTTACTTTCTGAGGTAGCCTTTTAATTACACTTGGGAAGAAACATATCTCCAAAGAGTAAAGATTAGAGAATAAAGACTCTGTTTTTTTGCTTTTCCTGGTATCTCTGCACTTAGCAGGCACTCAGTTTATTTCTGTTGAATGAATTAATAACTCTTTGAGGTTTGTGAAAGTTTTGTATCAAAAAATAAGAAAAATAAATTTCCTAAACCTGGGCCAAGCAGTAATGTTTTGAGAGCACCCTCACGTGTGTTTATGGAGAAATGTACAATGGCAAATTAAAACCAGCCTAAGCAGCAATGGGAGAACAGATAAGTAAATTGCGCTTTGTTCACAAAACATAATACTATGTAGCAGTTAAAATTAATGGATTAGTACCATATGTGCTCTAAATCCTCAAAACACATACATCAAGCAAATAGGCCTAATAAAAAATATGTGTTGGTTTATTTGCCTAGAGTCCATGAAAAAGTATTCAGAAACAACAGTGATAACACAAATAAATACCAATACTGGGGATGAAATTTAGAAAGTATGTGAAGATGAGACCTTCAAGATTCTCTCCTTCTTTTCCATGCCATTCCCAAGCCAGATTACAGTAAGAGGAACCTAACCAATCCGTGTTGTTTATTTGTCCACATCACTACTGTTTACTTTCTGAGGTAGCCTTTTAATTACACTTGGGAAGAAACATATCTCCAAAGAGTAAAGATTAGAGAATCATGACCAATTATAAATGGAAAAAGTAAAAGTAAATAGATTAGAGAATAGTAACAATATAGAACAAAATCAATAATATACAAAAATATTGACTTTCATTCCTCCTTTGAAATAATCTATGGGACTAAGTTTAAAAAAATAAAAAGAAGATTTCAGAAGTCTAGTAGAAAGTTAAAAATTAAGTGAAATAGATAAGAATTCTCCAAGATTTAGCCCTTAACTCTAGACTGGGAGACATTAGACACTGAAGTATCTGATGTGTTATGGCCTTTCCCATAATGTAAGCTGCCCATCTCTCTCTCTTTTTGTGGAATTGGAAAGTTTTAGAAGCACTTTTTGCCAAAATACTTCCCCTACTTTGCTGTGATGCCTTCAGATCCATTTTCCTTATTAACTTTTAGTCAATGCATTGAAGAACATTCTTAAACCCACAGAATTTTAAGATGAAAGAAAGACCTTATTTTTTTTAGATTAGTTTAGATGCCTGGAACATTAAAGTAACTTTCCAAGGCCACCCAGCTCTCATATAGCAGACCCCATTACTCCTCATTCCTGGCCCATTATTCTTTCCAACATGTTACTTTGCAGTGTTGCATCTAGGGAGCCTCATACTAAACCTGCGTCAGTTGTCAGTGTTGTGGCTTGCATTTGTCTGGCTAGGCAGTCACCCAGCTGGTACCTGAGGGATAAAGACAAAGGTAAAATCAGATGAAGAGTGCTCTATACATACAATGAAGTATTATTCAGCCTTTAAAAGAAAGCATGAAATTCTGACACATAATACAACGTGGATGATCCTTGAAGACATCATGCTAAGTGGAATAAGCCAGATACCAAATATTGTATGTTTCCATAATATGAGGTACCTAAAGTTATCAAATTCATAGAGACAGAAAGTAGAATTGTGGTTGCCAGAGGATGGGAGAAGAGAGAAATGGGCAGTTATTGTTTAATAATTACAGGGTTTCAGTTTGAAAGATAAAGTTTAGATATGGATGGTGGTGATGGTTGCACAATAATGTCAATGTTCCTAATGCCACTGAATTGTATACTTGAAAATAGTTAAAATAGTAGATTTTATCTTACGTGTATTTTACCACAATTTTTAAAAATGAAAGAAAAATCAAATGAAAAATCATGAATTATGGATTCCAGCCTAAGAAGGCAAGTGTGGTGAGAATTCTAGGCATCCAGAAAGTACTATGAAAGTACTAGGTGCTCAAGTCAGATGGGGAGCGGAAAGGGGAAAAGAGAAAGACCTGTTGTCTAGATCAGGGCTATTTAATAGAACTTTCTGTCTTAGTAGGAATGTCCCATATCTGTGTGCCCAGTGTGGTAGCCAGTAGCCCCACTAACCATATTTGAGCACTTGAAATATTTAGAGCAACTGAGGAACTGAATTTTTAATTTGATTTTAAATTAATTTGAATTTAAATAGCACAGGTCTAGATCTTCTACTGGTGATTTCATTTCAGATCACTTGTATTTCTGCTTCTTTCGGCTCACTTTCTATAAATTCAAGTACCATTCACTTGTTCATTCATTCACCATTAGCAGATACAGTGCATCTCCTGTGTGCCAGACTTTTGCTAGGCAATAGGGATAAAAGGGAGCAAGAGGAATTCCTAACACTGCTGTCTGGAGAATAAAAGTGTGATCACCAACCACCAATGTGGTTATATGTCCTAAGGTGAAAGATGTTCCTATCCTGAAGTGCAACCCAGCACTTCTATACCCTAGAGAAACTATCATATGTGTTCCAGGAGACATGTACAGTTAAGAATCATGAAAGGCCTAAAAATCAATGAAAGACCAGGTAAATCAGAGTGTGTTAAAAAAATATAATATAGTAGTTAAAATTAATTAAGGAGTGCTATATATACCTGTGTGACTAAACCCCCAAAACATAATAGTTAGCAAAAAGAAAAATTCAGTTGCAGAAGCATACGGATAGGATATCATTTTTAAAGACCTTTTTTAAAACTTACAAAATTATTGTTTGTGGATATGTACCTACGTAGTAAATGTAAAAACGTGTAAATAGGAGACACTGCACATTCAGGGTGGTGAATACTTCTGGCAGGAGACTGAACAGGATTGGAGAAGATACACAGAAATCATCCATCTGTCTGTAACATTCTGTTTATTAAAACATATTTGAAGCAAACAAGACAAAGCCAGAATGTGAGTCCATTGGTATTTATTATATTATTAAGTATGTTTTTGTGAATACTTAAAATATTTCATAATAAAATGGATGCTAACCAATAGTCCTGTTGTTAAAAGAAGCCCTCAGATTAACGGGGCACCGTAAGTACAAAAAAACTTTGTCATAGTGTATTAAAGGTAATAATAGGACATGTATGAAGTAGGAAGGCAAACACAGAGGAAGGTAGAACTAACTCTGTCTCAGAGAGTCAAGAAGACCTCACTAGGTGATTGCATTTGAATTCATTCTCTGACAGTATGTAGATGTTTACTCAGGAGAAAAATAAAAAAGGATATTCATTTGAGGCTGAGAAGACAGTTGGTACAAAGGTCAAGGTGCAAAGCAGAGTTTGATGCTTTCAAAGAATAGCAAGAAAATTTGGCCTCACTGAAGCCTAGAATTGTCAGGGTAAGTGTGGAGGGATAGGTTGGTTAACTGGGACTGACTCAGGCCTGGCTCTGTCACCCACGGTGGGGCAGCACTGTGTGTGGGCAGTGGGGGGGGGCAGTGCTGGAGTTGGGAGATGGTAGAACGGAACAGGAAGAGACTTGAACCGGGGAGACTCATTAGGAAGCTCTCACAACTGTTCAAGTGATAGGTGGTGAGAGGCTTAACTGTGGCAACAGCAATGAAGGTATGGAAGAAGACAGTTGGGGGGATGTCATGGGTAGAATCTGCAGGACTGGTTTAATGAGTGAAGAAATTAAATGGATCCAAAAGCCAAAAATGAGGTCCCCATCTTGGACAAGCTTGGCTGATGGCATTGATCTTGAAGGCAATACAGGAGAAGGAGAAGAAGCAAGGTTTCCCCAAGTTGGGAGTGAAAAGGAGGAGAGGTGAGAAGATTAGAGTTCGATTTGGAATGTGCTGAATTTGAAAAATATATGTAGAGTGTCTAAGAAGGGAGACAGGGGAATGAGCAGCATAGAGATAATTGGAATGAATGATGCAGGCAAGGGACATCCTGTAAAATGAGAAAAGAAGATGGTACTATAAAGCTAAGTAGTTGGATCATCACACTTTAGACACACTGAGCTATTCCCCCTAGAGAATAGTCATGTATTAGCAGGAGAATCTGAAGATTCAACAGCAATAAAGAGGACCAAACAATGGGATCATGCTCCAGGGTTTGGCATCTAGGCTTAGCAAACTAATGTAATAATGAAGGTACCATCTTTGTAGTAGAGCAGACCTGCATTTAATGTATTCAGTGCATTTAAACATTAAACATGTTCTGTTCCAAACTTACTAGGTGAAAATTTGGGCATGCCCTCAAATTTCCCTGCGCTTCATTTCCTCATCTGAAATGGTAATGCTAATACCTGCCCAGAGAGATAACCATAAGCCAAACACCTGAAACAGAGACACAAAAAATAAAGAGAAAATAATCCAACCATAACACTAAAGAAAATCATCACTCACAAGGGAAGAGAGCAAGAGAATAAGAAAGGACCAGAGAAGAATGACAAAAACTATCAGAAAATGTTTAACAAAATGGCAATAAGTACATATCTATCAATAATCACTTACAATGTGAATGGACTAAATGTTCCAAAGACATAGGGTGGTTAAGTGGATTAAAAAAATCAAACAAGACTCATCAGTGTGCTGCCTATAGGAGACTCACTTCAGACCTAAAGACACACACAGACTGAAAATGAAGAGATGGAAAAAGAGATTCCATACAAATAGAAATGCGGGTGGTTGGGGGGAAAAGTTGGAGTAGCAGTACTTATATCTGGCAAAACAGACTTTAAAACAGACTGTAAAAAGCGACAGAAGACATATAATGATTAAGGGCTCAATCCAGGAAGGAGATATACCAGTTGTGAATATCTATGCATACAACAGAGGAACACCTAAATATTAAAAGAAATGAAGGGAAAATTTGACAATAATACAATAATAGTAGGGAACTTTAACACCCCACTCACATCAATGGATATATCATCCAGACAGAAAATCATAAGAAAACAATGTCTTTGAGTGACACATTAGACCAAGTAGACCTAATATATACATAACATGACATTGAAAAACAGCAGAATACTCACTCTTTTCAAGTGCACATGGAACATTTTCCAAAATATATCATATTTAAAGCCACAAAACAACTCTTAATAAATTTAAGGAGATTGAAATCATACCATACCAACCATCTTTTCTGACCACAACAGTGTGAAACTGAAAATCAATTACAAGAAAAAAATTTTTTTTAAAACACAAACACATGGAGGCTAAATAACATGCAACTAAACAACCAATAGGTCAACAAAGACATTAAAAAGGAACTCAAAAATACTTGGGGATTAATGAAAATAGAAACATAACAATGCTAGAACTTTGGGATGCAGCAAAAGCAGTACAAAGTAAGAAGTTTTAGCATCACAGGCCTACTTCAAGAAACAAGAAACAAAAAAAACTCAAATAAAAAATCTAGCCCTACACCAAGGGAAACAGAAAAAGAACAAACAAAGCCCAAAGTTAGTAGAAGGAAGGAAATAATAAACATCAGAGCATAAATAAATGAAGTAGAGATACAATATTACAAAGGATCAGTGAAACTAAGAGCTGGTTCTTTGAAAAGATAAAATTGATAAACCTTTAAATAGACTCATCAAGAAAAAAAGAGAAAAGACTCAAATAAATAAAATCAGAAATGAAAGAGAAATTACAACAGACACCACTGAAATACAAACAATTATAAGATATTATTATGAAAAATTATATGTTAACAAATTGGACAACCTAGCCAAAATGGATAAACTCCTAGAAACATAAAATCTCCCAAGACCGAACCAGGAAGAAATAGAAAATCTGAACAGACAAGTTACTAGTGATGAAATTGAAGCAATAATCAAAAAACTCCCAAGAAACAAAAGTCAAGCAACAGAAGGCTTCCTAAGAGAATTCTACCAAACATTTAAAGAGTTAATACCAATCCTCCTGAAGAGGAAAGAAAGCTTATAAATTCATTCTATGAGGTTAACATCACTAAAACCAGATAAAGCCACTACAAAAAAAAAGAAAATTAAATATCAATATCTCTGGTAAACAGAGATGAAGATAACCTCAACAAATTAAAAAATTAAAAGGATCATTTACCATGATGGATTTAGTCTAGAGTTGCAAGGATGATTCAATATCTGAAAATCAATCAACATGATATACCACATTAACAAAAGGAAGGATAAAAACCATATGGTCATCTCAATAGATGCTGGAAAAGCATTTGACAAAATTCAACATCCATTCATGGTAAAACTCTCAATGAAGTGGGTATAGAGGGAACATACTTCAACATAATGAAGGTCATATATGACAAACTCACAGCTTACCTCATACTCAATGGCAAAAGGCTGGAAGCTTTTCCTTTAAGATCAGGAACAAGACAAGGATGCCACTCTTACCACTTTTATTCAGTGTAGTGCTGGAAGTCCTAGCCTTAACAATCAGGCAAGAAAAAGAAAGAAAAGGCATCTGAATTGCTAAGGAGGAGCTAAATAGTTACTATTTTCAGATGACATGATTCTATATATAGAAAACCCTAAAGATTCCACCACAAAACTATTAGAATTAATAAATGAACTCCTTAAACACAAAGGATACAAAATCAATATACAGATTTGTTGTATTTCTGTATACAAATGATGAACTATCAGAAAGAGAAATTGAGAAAACAATCCAAATTATAATTGCATTAAAAAGAATAAAATAACTATGAATAAATTTAACCAAGGAGGTGAAAAACTATAAGACATTGATGATAAATTGAAGAAGACACAAATAAATAGAAAACTATTCCATGCTCATGGATAGGAAGAATTAATATGTTAAAATGGCCATACTGCCCAAAGCAATCTACAGATTCAATGCAATCTCTAACAAAATACCAACAACACTTTACCATGAACTAGAGAAAATAATTCCAAAATTTGCTTGGAACCACAAAAAACCCCGAATAGCCAAAGCAATCTCGAGAATGAAGAAGAAAGCTGGGTGTATCATGCTCCCTGATTTCAAACTATACTGCAAAGCTACATTAATCAAAACAGTATGATACTGGCACAAGAAAAGATACATAGACCAAGGGAACAGAATAGAGAGCCCAGAAATAAACCCATGCCTATATGGCCAAGTAATATATGACAGAGGAGGTAAGAATATACAATGGACGAAGTAAAACTGAAAGAACAAAATAACAGCAGACTCAGAGACTCCAAGAAAGAACTAGTGGTTACCAAAGGGGAGGGGTGTGGGAGGGCAGGTGGGGAGGGAGGGAGAAGGGGATTGAGGGGTATTATGTTTAGTACACATGGTGTGGGGGATCACGGGGAAAACAGTGTAGCACAGAGAAGGCAAATAGTGAATTTGTGGCATCTTACTACACTGAAGGACAGTGACTGCATTGGGGTATGGGTGAGGACTTAATAATATAAGTAAATGTAGTAACCACATTGTTTTTTCATGTGAAACCTTCATAAGAGTGTATATCAATAATACCTTGATAAAAAATAATAAAATAAAATAAAATAATAAAATAGAAAAAAATAGACCTGGAGAAAAAAAAGAATATACAATGGGAAAAGACAGTCTCTTCAATAAATGGTGTTGGGAAAACTGGACAGCTGCATGCAAAAGAAGGTAACTGGATCATTGTCTTACACCAAATACAAAAATAAACTCAAAATGGACTAAAGATTTAAATTAAGACCTAAAACCATTAAACTCCTAGAAGAAAGCATAGGCAGTAACTCTTAAACATTAGCATTAGTAACTTCTTCTGGATATGTCTCCCAGGCAAGGGAAACAAAATAAAAAATGAACAAGTGGGACTACATCGAACTAAAAAGCTTTTGCACAGCAAAGGAAACCATCAACAAAAATGAAAAGGCAGCCTACACTATGAGAGAATATATTTGCTAATGATATATCTGATAATGGACTAATATCCAAAATATATAAAGATGTTATACAAATCAATATAAAAAATGATCCAATTAAATATGGGTAGAGGACCTGAATAGATATTTTTCCAAAGAAGACATAGAGATGGCCAACAGACACATGAAAAGATGCTCCACACCACTAATCATCAGGGAAATGCAAATCAAAACCACAGTGAGATATCACCTCGTATCAGCCATAATGGCTAATAGCAACAAGACAAGAAATAACAAATGTTGGTGAGGATGTGGAGAAATGGGAATTCTGGTACACTGCTGGTGGGATTGCATTTTGGTGCAGCTAGTATGGAGAGTAGTATGGAGGCATCTCAGAAAACTAAGAATAGAAATACCATATGCCCCAGCAATTCCACTTCTGGGAATTTACCCAAATAAAACAAAATCATTAATCCAAAAGAGATACATGCACTCCTATATTTACTGCAGCATTATTTACAATAGCCAAAATATGGGAACAACCTAAATGTCCCTCAATAGATGAGTGGATCAGGAAGATGCGGTACATATACACAATGGAATATTACTCAGCCATAAAAAAGAATGGACTCTTGCATTTTGCAACATGGATTGGCCTAGAGGGTATTATGCTAAGTGAAATATGTCACATAGAGAAAGATGAATGCCTTATGATTTCACTTATAGGTGGAATCTAAAAAGCAAAACAAAACTGAAATAGAATCATAAGTACAGAGTATGGACTGGGGGTTACTATAGGGGAGGATTAGGGGCATGGGAGAAGTAGGTGAAAGAAAAAAAATAACCGAGAAAGTAGAAAAAAAATACTAATAACAATAAAACCTTCCCTTGTTGCCTGTGGTGAGGGCAGAGTATAATAATGTTATACTTTGCTATATGTTAATATAGGTAATATTATTATATTGGTAAAGGTAAATATGCATGCAAATATAGAATACTGTATTACTGTAATGATGTTAGGTAAATGACTTATTTCTAGTATAAAAGTTAAAAGACAAAAGTATTAAAAATAGCTATACCTAAAAAATATGTTAAAAGTTGCACAATAAAAATAGATGTAAATTGTGACAACAATAACAAAAAATGTGTCTCAGGGGAGAAGATAGAGTGGGTTGTATGCAACTAAACTTAAATTATCAGCTTAAAATAGACTGTTTTAACTGTAAGAATTTTATGTAAGCCCCAAGTTAAAAATACACACACACACGCATACACATACACAGCTGTAGACCATACATAACAGGAAAAGAGAAAGCAATCAAAGCATAACAGTACAAAAATTAGCAAAATAAAAAGGAACACAGCAAAAGTAGAAAAGACAGTCAAGAAAATTTCAAGACTAGAAAGTAACAAAATGGCAAAAGTATATCTTTCCCTATCAATAATTACTTTAAATGTAAATGGATTTAGCTCCCCATTGAAAAGACATAGAATGGCTGAATGGAAAAAAATAACACTAAACACACATTGTCTATAAGAAACTCACTTTAGATTTAAGGACACACATACACTGAATGTTTCAGGGATGGAAAAATAAATTCCATACAAATGGTAACCAAAAGAGCAGGGGTCATACTTAAGTCAGAGAAAATAGACTTTAAGTCAAAAACTGTCACAAAGACAAAGAAGGACATTATATAATGATAAAAGGGTCAATTTTCCAGAATATATAACAATTATATTGATATATATAACAATTATGTAAATTTTATATTATATATTGTTTATTTTTTATGTATAAAATAAACACCCAACATAAGATCACCTAAATATATAAAGCAAACATTTATAGACCTAAAGGGAGATATAGCAATACAGTAATGATAGGACATTTCAATAGTCAACTTTCAATATTAGATAGTACATACAAACAGAAAATCAATAAGGAAACAGAAGATTTGAAAACACTATACACCAAATGGACCTTACATTCAGAACATTCCATCCAACAGTAGCAGAATACACAGTCTTCTCAGGCACACACAGAACTTTCTCTAGAATAGATGACATATTAGGTCACAAAACAAGTCTTAACAAATTTAAAAAGATAGAAATCATACCAAGTATCTTTTATGACCACAGTGGAATGAAACTAGAAATCAATAGCAGAAGGAAAACTGGAAAATTCACAGGAATGCAGAAATTCAAACAATATACTCTTGAACAACCATTGGGTCAAAGAAGAAATCAAAACTAAATTTAGAAAATACCTGAGACAAACAAAAATAAAACACAATGTGCCAAACTTATGGGGTGCTGCAAAAGCAATACAGGAAAGTAGTAGTGGGAAAAAAAGTGATAGAGGAAAGTTTATTGAAGCAAACACCTACATTAAAAAAAAAGGAAGATTTCAAATAAACAACCTAACTTTACACCTCAAGGAGCTATAAAAAGAACAAACTAAGCCCAAAGTTAGCAAAAGGAAGGAAATAAAAGTGATTAGAGAAGAAATAAACAAAATGGAAAAACAACAGAAAAAATAGTTTTTTTAAAGCTAAACAAAATTGGCAAACCCTTTGCTAGTCCAAGAAAAAAAGAGAGAAGAATTAAGTAAATAAAATAAAAAATGGGAGAAAAGAGTATAACTGATGTCACAGAAGTAAAAAGGATAATAAAAGAGTACTATGAAAAACTATATACCAATAAACTGGGTATATACAATAAAATGGGTGATTCCTGTAAACATAACAACCTACCAGGACCAAAGCCCATAGAAAACAACATATTCAATGGTGGAAAACTGAAGGCTTTTACTCTGAGATTAGGAACAAAGGAGGCAAGGATGCCCATTTTCACCACTTCTATTTGACAGAGTTCTAGAAGTCCTAACCAGAGTAATTAGGAAAGAAAAATAAATAAAAGTCATCCAAAATGGAAAAGAAGAAGTAAAATTGTGCCTTTTTGCAAATGACATGATTTTATATAGAAAAACCTAAAAAACTCCATTAAAAAAACTCTTAAAACTAATAAAGGAATTCATTAAAGTTGCAAGATACAAAATTAACATGAAAAAATCAGTTGTGTTTCTATACATTAACAATGAACGATCTGAAAAGGAGAACAGGAAAACTATGCCATTTATAATAGTACCAAAAACAAAATATTTAAGAATAAATTTAAGTAAGTGAAAGACTTGTATCCTGAAAAGTACAAAACATTGATGAAAGAAATTAAATACACAAATAAATTGAAATATGGTATTTGTTCATTGATTGGAAGACTTAATATCATTAAAATGTCCATATTACCCATATGATCCACAGATTCAATACAATCCCTATCAAAATCCCAGTGGCATTTTTTTAAAG
The DNA here is from genome assembly GCA_029783875.1 of Phataginus tricuspis. Taxonomy (NCBI): domain Eukaryota; kingdom Metazoa; phylum Chordata; class Mammalia; order Pholidota; family Manidae; genus Phataginus; species Phataginus tricuspis. The sequence goes on from JAQQAC010008880.1 coordinate 20,422,508, forward strand.
AGAGAAAACAATTCTAAAATTCATATGGAACCACAAGAGACTTCAAATAGCCAAATCAATCTTGAGAAAGAAGAACAAAGTTGGAGGCATCATATGTCCTGATTTCAAAATATATTACAAAGCTACAGTAATCAAAATGATATGGTACTGGCATAAAGACATAAATTTAGATCAATGGAATAGAATAGAAGATCTAGAAATAAATCCATGCATATATGGTCAACTGATTTTTTTTTTGGTATCATTAATCTACAATTACATGTGCAACATTATGGTTACTAGATTCCCCACATCATCAAGTCCCTACCACATACCCCATTACAGTCACTGTCTATCAGCATAGTGAGATGCTATAGAATCACTACTTGTCTTCTCTGTGTTGTACAGCCCTTCCGGTGCCCTCCCTCTACATTATGTCTGCTAATCATAATGCCCCTTTTTCCTCCTTGTCCCTCCCTCCCTACCCATCCTCCCCAGTCCCTTTCCCTTTGGTAACTGCTAGTCCATTCTTGGGTTCTGTGAGTCTGCTGCTGTTTTGTTCTTCAGTTTTTTCTTTGTTCTTATACTCCACATATGAGTGAAATCGTTTGATACTTGTCTTTTTCCACCTGGCTTATTTCACTGAGCAGAATAACCTCTAGCTCCATCCATGTTGTTGCAAATGGTAGGATTTGTTTTCTTCTTATGGCTGAATAATATTCCATTGTGTATATATACCACCTCTTCTTTATCCATTCATCTACTGATGGACATTTAGGTTGCTTCCATTTCTTGGCTATTGTAAATAGTGCTGTGATAAACATAGGGGTGCATAGGTCTTTTTCGAACTGGGCTGCATTCTTAGGGTAAATTCCTAGGAGTGGAATTCCTGGGTCAAATGGTATTTCTATTTTGAGTTTTTTGAGGAACATCCATACTGTTTTCCACAATGGTTAAACTAATTTGCATTCCCACCAGCAGTGTAGGAGGGTTCCCCTTTCTCCACATCCTCGCCAACATTTGTTGTTGGTTGTCTTTTGGATGTTGGCCATCTTTACTGGTGTAAGGTGATATCTCATTGTGGTTTTAATTTGTATTTCTCTGATGGTTAGTGATGTGGATTATCTTTTCATATGTCTGTTGGCCATCTGAATTTCTTCTTTGGAGAAGTGTCTGTTCAGATTCTTTGCCAATTTTTTAGTTGTATTATTTGCTTTTTGTTTGTTGAGGTGCATGAGCTCTTTATATATTTTAGATGTAAACCCCTTATCAGATATGTCATTCATGAATATATTCTGCCATACTGTATGATGTCTTTTTGTTCTACTGATGGTGTCCTTTGCTGTTCAGCTTGATATAGTTCCACTTGTTCATTTTTGCTTTTGTTTCCCTTGCCCATGGGGATATGTTCATGAAGAAGTTGCTCATGTTTATGTCCAAGAGATTTTTGCCTATGTTTTTTTCTAAGAGTTTTATGGTTTCAAGACTTACATTCAGGTCTTTGATCCATTTTGAGTTTACTTTTGTATATGGGGTTAGACATAATCCTGTTTCATTCTCTTACATGTAGCTGTCCAGTTTTGCCAACACCAGCTGTTGAAGAGGCTGTCATTTCCCCCATTGTATATCCATGGCTCCTTTATCATATATTAATTGACCATATATGTTTGGGTTAATATCTGGACTCTCTATTCTGTTCCATAAAAATCAACTCAAAATGAATTAAAGACTTAAATGTAAGATCTGGAACTGCAAAACTAGCAGAAGAAAAGAAAGGGGGAAAGCTTTATGCCATTGGTCATGGTAATGATTTTATGGATATGATACTAAAGTCACAGACAACAAAAATAAAAATAAACAAGTGGGACACATTAAACTAAAAAGCTTCTTCACAGCAAAGGAAATTGTCAACAGTGTACAAAGGCAATCTATAAAATGGGAGAAATTATTTGAAAATCATATATTTGATAAGAAAGAGGTTAATCTTCAAATACGTAAGAAACTCCTACAACCCTATTAAAAATATCTAATAACCTGATTATCTAATAAAATGAGCTGAGAACTTGAAAGAGTATTTTCCCAAAGAATATATATAAGTAGATAACAGGAATATGAAAAAATGTTTCACATCACTAACCACCAGGAAAATGCAAATCAATACCATAACGAGAAATTACCTCCCACTTCTCAAGATGACTATTACATTTTAAAAAGGACAAGTGTTGGCAAGGATGTAGAGAAATAAGAACCCTTGCCCACTGTTATTAGGAATGTAAAATGGTGCAACCATTATGGAAAACAGTACACAGGTCCCTCAAAAAAAAAATAGATGACTGTAACTGCACAGGTAGCCCCCTTTTGATGAAGCTAGCCCCCTTTTGATGAAGCCTTTCAGACTTCTCATTAGCAAAGAGATGCCCACGTCCCTTAATCATGGCTCAGAGTGTGGAAATTAGACTGGATAATTAGAGATTAAAGAAAATGGGAGTTTGCAAACCAAGATAAAGCAAACTAAAGAGATACTGGACTCTTAGTTCCCCCCTTAAGGCCATAGATAAATTCTTGATTTATTTATCCTTGAAATATTTTGCAGGGACTTAGACCCCTGCACCCCACATGAGCCACCTGCTGGTCACAAGCATGCAGACCCCAGACTGTGTGGAAGCAAAAAACTGATGACTTAGATTCTTGAAATAATCCCATCACCTCACCACTGACCAGTCAGAAGAATGGGCACAATCTGAGCACAACACCCTGCAATCCTTTCCATAATGTTGCCTTTAAAAACCATTGCTTGAATATAGAAAAAAGATGGCGGAGTGTGAAGTGTGGCAGAAATCTCCTCCCAAACCACATTTATTTTTAAAATACAGCAAGTACAACTATTCCAAAAGAGTGAAAGGAAGTAAGAGTGCACCAGCCAGTCTACATCTGGGAGAAATGAACATCTCACTGAAAAGGGTAAAGTAAAAATGCCGTGAACTGGCGGGACCTGAGCACTCCCCCTAACCCAGCTCACCAGTGGAAGGAAGAGAATCAGAACCAGTAGGGAGTGGAAGCACAGGACTGCCAAATACCCAGGCCTAGAAATCTACCCCAGGAGCACAGACCCACATTGCATGGTGCTCTGGAATTTAGAGGGGCTCAAAGCCAAAGTCGGAGACTAAGACTGCAAACAGGTTCCCACAACCTGCTGCCCTGGGACAAAAGAAAAGTAGGTGCTTTGAAAGACTTCTCTACAGTCAGAAGGCTGCTGAAGGGGCAAGGGTTTAGAAGAAAGAACAGGTGGACAAAATCGGCCCGGCACACTCAGCCCAGCAGGTTGGGAACTTTCAGTAGCTTAAAGTGCTCCATTGCCCTCGTTGGCAACGCAGCTCCAAAGTTCCCCACCACGATAAGCAGCCTGCTGCTCTTTCCTCCCCACCAGTACCTGCATGCAAACCGGATGTCCACGCCATTGCTGCCGACCAGCCAGAAGGCATCCCCGCCTACAGCAACTAAACAGCTTAATGCAGAGGCTTTTCTCTGCACATAGCTAACTGGCCCAGAAACCAGAGAGAGGCACAGCGACTGGGAAGCATGAAAGGGCTTTGCCTTTCCTGCAAAATCTGTGCCACTTGCCTGTGACCCCCTCCATTACCCTGGGCCATCCCGAAGGCCACCCTGCCCACGGCAGCTTAGGGGATCAACACAGTGGCTGCTCCCTGTAGGTGGTTAACCACACAGACAGTGGAGACAAGCACTGCGACTGGGAAGCAGGAAGGAATTTGTCCTCCCAGATGACATCTGCACCACTTGCTTGTGACTACTCCCATCGCTCCAGGACTATGAAAAGGCAGAAGAAACTTCTTCAATACAAATTCCTCAAACACCAGAAAGAGGTATCGGTGAGACTGAGATCACCAATCTTCCTGAAAAAGAATTCAAAATAAAAGTCATAAGCATGCTGATGGAGCTCCAGAGAAAGATTCAAGAATTAAGGGATGAATTCAGGAGGGGGATAACTGAAATGAAACAATGCAGGGATTTTAAAGCAGATTAGGTGAGGTAAAAGAGACCGTGAATGGAATAGAAATCAGAGAACAGGAATACAGAGACGCTGAGGCAGAAAGAGATAAAAGGATATCAAGGAATGAAAGAATATTAAGAGAACTGTGTGACCAACCCAAATGGAACAATATTCACATTATAGGGGTATCAGAAGAAGGAGAGAGAGAAAAGGGGATAGAAACTGTCTTTGAAGGAATAATTGCTGAAAAATTCACCAATCTGGGGAAGCAAATAGTCTTTCAGGCTGTGGAAGTCCACAGATCTCCCAACACAAGGGACCCAAGGAGGACAACACCAAAACATAATAATCAAAATGGCAAATATCAAACACAAGGACAGAGTATTAAAAGCAGCCAGAGAGAGAAAAAAGATCACCTACAAAGGAAAACCCATCAGGCTATCACCAGACTTCTCAGCGGAAACCTTACAGGCCAGAAGGAAATGGCATGATATATTCAATGAAATGAGACAGAAGGGCCTCAAACCAAGAATACTCTATCCAGAAAGATTATCATTGAAGGAGAGATTAAACAATTCCCAAATAAGCAGAAATTGAGGGAATTTACCTCCCACAAACCATTTCTACAGTGTATTTTAAAGAGACTGCTCTAGATGGAAATATGCATAAGGCTAAGTAGCTGTCATCAGAGAAAACAAAAGCACAGCAAAGGAAGTAGACAATTAAATACTAACTAAATGCAAAATTAAATCAGCTATCCACAAAGTCAGTCAAGGGATTCACAAAGAGTACAGAATAAGATACCTAACATATAAAGAGTAAAGGAGGAAGAAAAAGAAGGGAGAGAAAAAAGAGTCATCAGTCTGTGTTTATAACAGTGTAATAAATGAGTTAAGTTAGACTATTAGTAAAACAGCTGCCCATGAACCTTTGGTAACCACGAATTGAAAGCCTTCAATAGCAAAAAGTACATATCTGTCAATAATCACCCTAAATGTAAATGGACTGAATGCACCAATAAGAAGATACAGAGTTACAGAGTGAATAAAAAAGCAAGACCCATCTATATGCTGCCTACAAGAGACTCACTTCAAACCCAAAGACATACACAGACTAAAAGTGAAGGAATGGGAAAAGATATTTCATGCAAACAACAGGGAGAAAAAAGCAGGTGTTGTAGTACTTGTATAAGACAAAATAAACTTCAAAACAAAGAAAGTAACAAGAGACAAAGAAGGACATTACATAATGATAAAGGGGTCAGTCCAGCAAGAGTATATACCCATTATAAATATCTATGCACCCAACACAGGAGCACCTACATATGCAAAACAAATATTAACAGAATTAAAGGAGGAAATAAAATGCAACGCATTCACTTTAGGAGACTTCAACACACCACTCACTGCAAAGACAGGTCAACTAGACAGAAAATAAGTAAGGACCCAGAGGCACTGAACAACACATTAGAACAGATGGACCTAACAGACATATATAGAACATTCCACCCAAAAGCAGCAGGATACACATTCTTCTCAAGTGCACATGAACATTTTCCAGAATAGACCACATACTAGGCCACAAAAAGAGCCCCTGCAAATTTAAAAAGATTGAAATTGTACCAGCCAACTTCTCAGATCACAAAGGTATGAAACTGGAAATAAATTACACAAAGAAAATGAGAAATCCCACAAACACATGGAGGCTTCACAACATGCTCCTAAATAACTAATGGATCAATGACCAAATAAAAACAGAGATCAAGCAATATATAAAGACAAATGAAAACAATAGCACAATGCCCCAACTTCTGTGGGACACAGCAAAGGCAGTTCTAAGAGGAGAGTATATAGCAATCCAGGCCTATTTAAAGAAGGAAGAACAATCCCAAATGAATAGTCTGAAGTCACAATTATTGAAACTCTAAAAAGAAGAACAAATGAGGCCCAAAATCAGCAGAAGGAGGGACATAATAAAGATCAGAGAAAATATAAATAAAATTGAGAAGAATAAAACAATAGAAACAATTAATGAAACCAAGAGCTGGTCTTTGAGAAAATAAACAAAATAGATAAACACCTAGAGAAAAAGAGAATCTACACACATAAAAAGAATCAAAAATGAGAAAGGAAAAATCACTATGGACACCACAGAAATACAAAGAATTATTAGAGAATACTATGAAAAATTATGTGCTAACAAACTGGATAACCCAGAAGAAATGGACAACTGTCTAGAAAAATACAGCCTTCCAAGACTGACCCAGGAAGAAACAGAAAATCTGAACAGACCAATTACCAGGAATGAAATTGAATTGGTAATCAAAAAAACCACCCAAGAACAAAATTCCCAGACCACATGGCTTCACCACTGAATTTTATCAGACATTTAGAGAAGACATAATACCCATTCTCCTTAAAGTTTTTCAAAAAATAGAAGAGGAGGGAATATTTCCAAACTCATTCTATGAAGCCAACATCACTCTAATATGAAAACCAGGCAAGCACACCACAAGAAAAGAAAATTACAGGTCAATATCCCTGATGAACAAAGATGCACAAATACTTAAAAAATACTAGCAAACCAAATTCAAAAATACATCAAGAGGATCATACATCATGATCAAGTGGGATTCATCCCAGGGATGCAAGGATGGTGCAACAGTCAAAAATCCATCAACATCATACACTGTTTAAATAAAAAGGACAAAAATCACATGATCATCTCCATAGATGCTGAAAAAACATTCGACAAAATTCTACACCCATTCATGATAAAAACTCTCAACAAAATGGGTATAGAGGGCAAGTACCTTAACATAATAAAGTCCATATATGACAAACCCACAGCAAATATCATCATACTTAACAGTGAAAAGCTTAAAGCTTTTCCTCTAAGGTTGGGAACAAGACAAGGATGTCCACTCTCTCCGCTTTTATTCAGTATAGTACTGGATGTCCTAGCCACGGCAGTCAGACAACACAAAGAAATAAAAGGCATCCAGATTGGTAAGAAAGAAGTCAAACTGTCATTGTTTGCAGATAACATGATATTGCACACAAAAATCCCTAAAGAATCCACTACAAAACTACTAGAACTAATATCTCAATTCAGCAAAATTGCACGATACAAAATTAATACACAGAAATCTGTTGCATTCCTATACACTAATGATCAACTAGCAGAAAGAGAAATCAGGAAAACAATTCCATTCACAATTGCATCAGAAAGAATAAACTACCTAGGAATAAACCTAACCACTGAAGTGAAAGACCTATACTGTGAAAACTACAAGACGCTCTTGAGAAAAATTAAAGAGGACACTAATAAACAGAAATTCATCCCATGCTCCTGGGTAGGAAGAATTAATATTGTCAAAATGGGCATCCTGCCTAAAGCAATCTACAGATTCAATGCAATCCCTATCAAAATACCAACAGCATTCTTCAATGAACTAGAACAAATAATTCTAAAATTCATATGGAACCACAAAAGACCCCAAATAGCCAAAGCAATCCTGAGAAGGCAGAGTAAAGTGGGGGGGATATGCTCCCCAACTTTGATCTCTACTACAAAGGCATAGTAATAAAGACAATTTGGTACTGGCACAAGAACAGACCCACAAATCAATGGAACAAAATAGAGAGCCCAGATATAAACCCACACATATGCAACCAATTAATATATGATAAAGGAACCATGGACATACAATGAGGAAATGACAGCCTTTTCAACAGCTGGTGTTGGCAAAACTGGACAGCTACATGTAAGAGAATGAATCTGGATTACTGTCTAACTCCATACACAAAAGTAAACTCAAAATGGATCAAAGACCTGAATGTAAGTCTTGAAACCATAAATCCATAAAACTCTTAGAAAAAAACATAGGCAAAACTCTCTTGAATATAAACATGAGCAACTTTTTCATGAATATATCTCCACGGGCAAGGGAAACAAAGCAAAAATGTAC
>JAQQAC010008880.1:20435465-20454543 GCA_029783875.1 Phataginus tricuspis
AATAAATAAATAAATAAACCATTGCTTGTAAGCCAATGGCAAGTTTAGGACCTTAAGCATTAGCTACCCACTCTTTGTTACTTGGCACCCTGCAATAAGTGCCCACTTGTTTTCACTACACATTAATGCCAGTGTTTAGCTTTTCTGAACATCAGGCAAATGGACCCAGGTTTGTTTGGTTCAGCAACACTACCATATAATACATCGATTCCTTCTGGATATTTATCCAAAAGAGAGAAAATCAGGATCTTGAAGAGACATTAGCACCCTCGTATTCATTGCAGCACTATTCATAGAGAGTAAGATATTGAAATAACTTTAATATCCACTGACAGTTGAATGGATGTATGTAGTATATACACATACAATAGAATACTATTCAGTCTTTAAAAATGGTCATTCTACAACATGAGACAACACAGATGAACATTGAGGACATTATGCTAAGTGAAATCATCCAGTCACAAAAAGACATGTACGGCATGATCCCACTTTTATAAGGCATCTAAAATAGCCAAATTCATAGAATCAAAGACTAGAATGATGGTTTCCAGGGGCTAAGGGGAGGAGATAATAAGAGTTACTGATCAACACACATTAAGTTTCAGTTAAGCAAAATGATTCTGTTCTAGAAATCTACTGAGCAACATTGTACTTTTAATCAACAGTACTATTGACTTAAAATTTACTTGAAAACTTAAGAAGCTAGATCTTGTGTTTTGCCAGAATAAAATAAAAATTTTAAATAGTATAATGTTGGTAAAGCATTTAGTATATATTAAGTACCTCACAAATATTTGTTCCTTGTTCTTTCCTTTACTGTTATCCTTGCTAATGCCTAGACCTGAGAACATTTTATTTAAATAAATTGCTTTTTCCTCAAAATAAGCAAAGTACTTCTAACCACAGAAGCTCTAGATTCCCTGAAAACAGGTACCATATCTTATACTTCAATCAACAAAGTACATATTGGACATTTACTATTTGCTGTAGATTACCAACAGCATGTAGCACAAAGCTAGTACATAGTAAGTGCCAAATAAATAAATAGGTACCCCAAATTGAACTATACTGCAGCATAACCAATAAAAATAACTGTAAAATATTTTATAACTTAGGTTAATGTATAATCACTTGGTAACAACCTTGTTAAGCCTAACATCCACAGGCAATAAGCGTATCATTTTATAAGGAAAGGGAAATAGTTATAACAGTTATTTGTTCAAGTTCACAGAAAGAAAGTCATTTCAGAGCCAGAAATAGACAGCAGTTAATCTAACTGTCAGTAAATACTGGGAAAGCTCCCAGTGGTATTTCAGTTATGGGTCCAGTGAGGCGTGAACAGTCCATCCTTTAGGATTTCTAATGCAGAAGAACAAAAATAAAAATAGAAGACTGCCCTTCATGTAGTTAGTCCCAAGTTCTCTAATCATATTCTAAGCAGCAACCAGAGTAAAGGGCCTCAGGTCAAGGAGGAAGTGGGTTTGGCTCAGAGGGAGCCTGTCTGGGTTCAAGGGAATTGACTAAGCAAATTATTGAATGAGTCCATATCTTTGGGGTCCTGTTTTATAGCTGTTCTGAAAAATAAGCTGATACCATGAAGAGTCACCACAGCAAGGGAATCTGGCATAATTTTTATCTTTGGGACTTTTCTTCTTAGGTTGATTGTTGAAAAATCAGTGTTTAAGCCAGAAACTAATGTAGGCCAAGACTTCCCACCTTATAATAAATTTTGCTAGTAATTACTCAAAAGTGAGGTTGGTGGGTTTGTGAAAAGCACTCGTGTCAAACTGGCTAATTGGGATGTGAGGGAGGGGTAGGAAAATAGCACAGTCAGGAAGACTAGGTGGCCAAATGACAGAGTTTGAGACAGACATACCTGTGGCATCTGTGGTATGCACAGGTCAGAAATTAAAACAAGAATAAAGATAGGGACTCCTTTCTGGAGTGGATGGACTGGGAGGGGTAGAGTACCATCCTTCTCTGGGCTTCCATGGCCTCAGTTGTAAAAGGCATATATTGTAACTGCATATATACAGAGAACATCCTCTGTAAAGTTATTTCTACTTCAAAAAACCTATTGCTCTATTGCTCTGAGATATGGAGGTGCCAGCTGGGTTTGAGAGATGGCAGGAAAGGCAATTCAAGTCAGTAAGCAAAGGTCAAAACCTGAAAAGTGAAGAGGTTAATCAGAAGTAGCAGGAGGGATTTCTCCCAGGAAGCAGATTACAGAAGTAATCCTTGTGCTGTGGGTTGAATTGTGTCCTCCAAAAGAGTGTCTAACTCCTAATCTCCAGTACATGTAAATGTGACCTTATTTGGAAATAAATCATACTGGATTAGAGTGGGTCCTAACCCAACAATTGGTGTCCTCATAAGAAGGGAAGCTTAGACGCACAGCTATACACAGGTGAGAAGGCCATGTAAAGATGGGGCAGAAATTGGAAGTATACGACTACAAACCACAGAATATCAAGGAATGCCTGCAACCACCAGAAACTAGGAAGAGACAAAGAAAGATTTTTCTACAGACCCTTCAGAGGAAGCGTGGAACTTCCAAGCCCTTACCACAATTCTACATTTACATTTATAAATTATATTAATTAACATATGCGTCGCCAACTCTGTGATATATGCAGGCAGGAATTCTGATATGTCTGATATTTGATATGTCTGGTTTTGCTCATTTATGTATCTCTCACATTTAATATGTTACCCAGTATGTGGTTAATACTCACAACTGTTTGTCAAATGTATGTGTTGAATAAATAATCTGGTCCTTTAAACACTGCCTCTGACTTGATTACATAATGAATATTTCCCCTGATCTTATAGGATTTTATGGCCTAAACCTGATCCAGGAATCCCCTGGAATCTTTTCTTCATTCTCAGCCTGACCATGCTGCTCACATTTTCCCAGATGGTCAAATTTACGAAAGGACATGAAACTGTTGATTCTGAAAGCATGATCTTAAAAGTTAAATCAGGCAACATAGAGTAAGCAGTATATTCCACACCTACTAAATAAATTCTCAAATCTTTTGGTGATTTTAAGCATGAATGGTCCATGCTTGGTTTCTAATATGATCCCAGGTGACAAAAATATTCACTGTTCTATTCTTCAAAAAGAAAGTGATGGGAAAAGAATTCATAAAAAGATTGAAAGTTGCTCCTGCCTTTAAAATCCAAAAGCCTTGACTACCATTGATTAACATCATAGGGCTACAAATACCTTAAAATACACAAAAGTGCTTTGCATAAGCACTTATCTCTCACAAACCTATGAGATAGGAATTCTTATTTTGAAGAAAGAGAGCTAGAGCTGGTGAAAAATATGTTTCAGGGAAGGAAAATGAATTGTGCAAAGTAAAAAAAAAAAAGAAAGAAAAAATTGAAAGTTAATTGCATTCAATGTTGAGACTGCTCATGCTACAATGTTAGCACTATACACTTTTGCCAGGAAGAAACAGTGCAGATCACCGTGGAGAAGAAATGAGGCAGAGACAGTTTCTTTAGGTCTTCAGATGCAGCAGGCTTTAGACTACTAGCAAAAAGCATAGTTTTTCTTATGCTGAGGAAGTTGTCATGGTGAAGAAGTAGGACAGGAACTGTTTGCATTAGTCAGTAAAATCCAGAACTTGCGAGAGTACCTTAGACGTTAAGTCAGATAAGGGTAAGGATCTTGTGGGATCTAACTGGATGCCCAGCAGGCTGGTGTTCTGTCCCAGAAACTGGACTTCTGCCTCGCCAAGTAAATACTTCTCCAGCCTACTTTGTAACTTGTTCTGCTGGAGGCTGGCCCAAACCATGCACATATGCACGATGTGCTAGGCCAGGTTCTGGGAGTAAATCCGGATAATAATAAAGGGATCCTTTATAAATGGTTGGAGGGAAACCCGTCTATTATATATAACTCCTAATGGCATTCTACTCTTAATGATTGTACCAAGTCTGAAGGCACCTTTGCTTTGACTCTCACTCTGGATTTGAACTAGTTTGTGTGCCCTCCAGAGTTCATTTGGTATAGGCAATTAATGTACATTGTTGGTCTTAAAACTTAAGGAGCATTAGATGGTGATGGTGTTGAGAATCAGTTGTCTTATGTAGCCTAATTTGCTTATTGTTGTATTACATAAAAAGAATCAGAACCCAAGAAAGAAAGAGAGAAGGGGAAATCAGCCTTCCCCGCAAATCTGCCTCAGTGAATATCAGGATTTGCTTTGTGTCTGGCTTTTTTTCCTTAGCTAACTTGTTGGATACTTCCTCTGTTTTAGGGTACCATGCTAAGCTCCTTGTATGCACTACCCAATTTATTCTCACAGCACATCTCTGAAGAATGTCATTAGTAGCTCCTTTTTAATACAGGTGAGGAGACTTTGGAATTCGCTAGTCAGTTGCAGAGGCAGTTCCCTAAGGGGATATACAAGATCTGCTAGGATCTGTAGGGATCTCAGTGCCATGGTTGTGGTGGAAAACTTGACCTAGAACTCATGGAGCATCCAGAATAAAGCCCAGATCAGCTTTTTCCTGTACAGTTAGTAGTTAGTAGTCTGGGGGATCATAAGTAATGCTAGTAAAAGCATGCAAACACAAAAGTACTCAGGAATGCCATGCCTCGGATTAAAAAATTACCGAGTCAGTGTTCAAATCCAAAAAAATCTGGGAAGAAAAGAAATTAGTGATAGTTTCGTCTTGTTAGTTCCTGATTATCGCCATTGGATTCTGATCTTAAAAGGCTAGCCAGATAAGAATGATTTCTTTAAGAAATCGGAGATCTAGGAATTAAAGAACAATCCAGGTCAACATAGTCAAAGTGCAGTGTTTGGACCCTGTCTCACAATTTCCACATTTCAGGTCTCTTAAATCAAAATCTCTGAAAATATCTTGTGAAAGTGTGGATAAATAAAAGACAAGAGGTGTGTTCATTCCTATTAACATTTAAAATCCTTAAAAGTATCCAATCAACTACATACCAATTTAGAAAAAAGAAAGGCCCAGGTCATATTTCTGAAGCTATGCTATGGTTATGGGTATTGAAATAAGTGTGCTTGTGGGGACAGCCATCCTTTGTCTACTTTGTAAAACCTATAGTTCTGAAGTAATTGACTGCCATTACATTTTCTCCTCCTTTACTCAAAGTATTAACTGGATCATTAATGAATGAGGCTAATATAGGAAGCTGGTATAAGGAGTCTGAAAGAGGGGAACTAGATCAGTGGAGTTGCTGAACCCATTAAATCTCAAACATTCCTGAGGTCATAACTCACTTTGAATCTCTGGTTTAGAAGACATCAAATTCAGAGGGTGTAAGAAGAAAACATTTGGAAGATGCAGATTTTTACCTTAAGATTGAAGTTCTGATTTCTTTTATGCTCAGGTTGTACCAGGAAAAACATCAGGATTTTTAAGCAGACTATAATTTACTTCAGTGGCTTTCTATTCAGTATTTCTTTAGAACTGTTTAGATACCTGCCTGGAAAGAGTCATTCTGTTTCTCAGGCATTATCAAAAATCAAAAGTATAAGCTAAAGACATGGTTTGTCTATGCAGAATCAAAACCTGCTTGTGTACATTCAAATGGACTGATTTGGAAGCAGCAATTAAATGTCAGTTTATTCTTAAACAATAATGAAAAGATTAAAGATACTATCAGCCTGGAATTCATCTAAAATTCATTATAAGCTCATTTTTGAAGGTACACTGGATAAAAATTTACAGTGAGTCTTTCAGTGATGGTATTATGTAAAACAAATTGTTTCTCATTTTTGTGACTGACAGTCCCAGAGCACTGTTTCTTAAACTATTTTCCCTTGGAACATGCTGAACTTGGATTTTCTACTGCTAAAATCAAGTAACAGAGATCTTTTCACTCACTCTGAATGAAAAAAATTACTCAAATTTTTTCCTTATTATTTATTTCCCGAATTGTATATCTGCTTATGAATGCTAATAGTCAAGAAATAAACGAATACATTGCTAGATGAGTGGATAAGGACAATGTGATATATATATATCATGCTCAAAGATAAATTCGGCTTGTTCTCACTTACATATGGAATCTAAAAAAATCTAACGCATAGAAACAGGGTAGATGATGGTTGCTGGGTGTACTAGGAAGTAGGGAATAGGTGGTGACCAAGGGTACAAACTCCTCCCGGTTATAAAATGAATAAGTTCTAGGCATCTAAATTACACCGTGGTGACTATAGTTAACAATACTATTTCATATACTTTAAAGTTGCTGAGAGTAGATCTTAAATTCTTCTCATTACAAACATACAAAAAGCTAATTATGTGAGGTGATGGAGGTGTTAATGAACCTTATTGTGGTAATCGGTTTGCAATATATGTGTATCAAATCATCGTGTTGTACACCATAACCTTCCACAATGTTATACATCAATTATGTCTCAATAAAGCTGGGGAAATGAAGAAATGAAAAAGGGACAAAATATTAAAAACAAAAATCTCTAGAAACGACTGATCCTTGTGTGACAGCTTGGCGTTTTTGAGATGTGAGATCATGGTATGTTATGATATCACCTATATAAAATATTGTCCTATCATATGATAAGAAAAGTGCTCATATAATAGAATGGTTTTCAACATGTGTCAGAAAATTCCCCCAAAGAGTACTGATGCCTACAGGAATGGTGTCCACATAAAAAGTTTGAGGATTATGGATTTTGTTTTTCCACTTCTAAGTATTGATCATATCTACTGCACAAAAATATTTAAACATGCACATGATGGCTATTGTAGCATTATTTGTAATAATGAAAAACTGGAAGCAACCCAAACATAGGAGAATGTTTTGATAAATAAAAGTCATCTAAAGAACAATCCAGATCTCTGATCTCATACATGGAGGCTGAGGGAGAAATGGGAACATAGAAAAAGGACAAGAATGATACCAGACTTTACTAAAGGTCACCTCCAAGTGGAATGAGGTTGAAAGGGTGAAGGTGAAGTTAAACTTTTTAAACTGTATATGCCTGTATTGTTTAATGTACTCATGAGTCATTTGTGCATTTAAAAAACAATTTTCAAAGGAGAAATTATGTGAGAGAAAAGCATATGCAAAAAAATGTTTTCCCTTTAAAATTTAGTGCCAGAAAAACTTTTTTTCAAAAAGGATTTTGTTTATACGCATCTTCATTTCTAATGATAATAATCCATTATGCTGCCTTTTAAATTCTGCCTTGCAGAAAACTCAGAAGCAAAATTCATGCACAGTAACAAGAGCTAAGCCTTCGTGGTTGGAATATTTGCTATGACCTCTTTGCATGGAACCCATTTCTAATTCTTGGGTTTATTTTATCACATTTATTTTGTATGTGATCTTGGTTATAAGCCACTTCATATGTTTTAAGAAAGAAATGAGGAATACATAAATAAACAAATAACCTAATAATTATTTTCATTGAACTGGAAAGTCATTTCATGTTTCAGAATTTCTGTTAGTGATAGTTTACTTGTACCCAAATGTAACTAAATGTTGGACATTCTTATTCTATAGCATGTAACTCACACCTTAAAAAAATAATCAGAAGGTTCCAGAACTTGCAGAAAAATATATACAGTATTTCACTTTTTCCCCTTGTACTGTCTGAGGTAGTTGTTTAGATCTAGTGAGCCATTCAAGTTAATTATACCCAAAGGAAGCCCATAGACCTCTGGGACTTGATGGCAATGTATCTATTTATTGAAGTCCTCTGTGAGTGAAGTAAAATAGTCCTTAAAGAATATTCAATGGAAAGACTCCAGTAAAGATTTATACAAGCAAATGAAAATAGTCTACTACAACTATTAAGGCTTTAAAGCTACATTCTTTAGAATACTGATAATCAACAGTACAAGCATAACTTCCACCAGCCAGTGCCACACAGTAACACTCACACTCTTGTACACTGTACTGTTTTACAAGTCACAAGGTTGGCTCTATCCCTGGTTAAAAAAATAATAAAAGTAGATCATTTCTTGTACTTTTTAGCGTGTTCTTTATTTTGAGTATCCTTTGAAACACATCCTGCTGTGTTCCAGAAATAAACTGGCAGCTCCCTCTTTTTCCTTGTTGAAACTGCTCACCCTTCACTTCCCCATGCAAACAAAGCTATGAGAAGAGTGTTTTGGACAAGCCTTTTCCTAACTAGTGGTTTAAATATGCTCTGCGAACACGAACATGATTTTTTAATTAACATTAATTCTGCTTAGCTTCAACTATGAGAAAAATAGGGTTTCTTCAAACACCAATTAACAAAGCAAACCCCAATAAAGGGAAAATACTCTCTCCCCACCTCCAGCCCCCAACAGGAAATTCCCCCCTGTTGAGTTTTCCCCAAGGTCTCTATAAAGTTTTTCTGATGAACTTGCTAGAGCCTTAATGAGAATGAATCAGCATAGATTTTCCATCATATAAACAGAAATATTTAATTTCATGAAAGGGGACAGCGTGCTCAATTCGGCCCAGCCCACCACATAATATCTTTAGGTTTTCCTCCTTCTTGGTAATGTATTCTTGTAGTATTTTCATTACAGTAATTCCTCAGGGTTTCCCAAACCTGAGTACTGTACCTAATCATCATGCATGAAACAAAAAGATTAAGCCTTTACTTCACTGCTGACTCGATTTTCTTACTTGAAGTAGTGGGAAAATATTTGCCCTCTTCGTGTTTGCTTGGAATAAATTTTCCTGCATGGGCCACTCCCTGGGCCTAGAGGGACAGTCATTCTTCCAGACATGCCCCGGGGGCAAAGCAGCATATCCAAAGATCCCACTAGGACAACGTTTCTCACACCACGTTCAGTTAAAAACACAAGATGTTATTCTGTGTACTACCCAGAAAGGGTTCTGTGGTCAAATAAATTTGGGAAATGCTGTAAACCACGTTCTTTTAGAGTCACAAAATAAATTAGCATGTTAAAAGCTCTGAAAAGAGCTTTAATTAAAAAGAAAGCTTAAGTAACTTCACTTAAGCCTATTTATTTTGCCAACTAATTTGACTGCAACACATTTCTTCATGGAACACTAGTGTTCTAGAAATCACTGAAAAAAGTGGGAAGGAAATTAATACTTACTTAGCACCAGCGACGTGCATTGATTATTTGGTTAATCCTCCTAACAAAATATGTATTATTACACCCATTAATAATAAGTATTATTACATTTGAAGTTCAAAATATTTTTAAAGCATGTACATATATATTCCATATATATTTTTTACATTTATATATGTTATATATAATCACACATATTTACATATATAATATATAATAAATGAAGATGTAACACAGGGTAAGTTATAGCGTTAACACTGTAATCCAGGTCTGTTTGACTTTAGAGCCTATGTTCTTTCTACTCTATTACATTTACTATTTAATCCCCATTTTTGTGGTGGCCAGAATTCAACTTATCTCTTGCCCTTTACTAACAAATTAATTACATCTAAATGGTGGGCTCTTTCAGGCAGAAGTTTGCTGTGTTTATCTGTGTCTCTCCAGTGCTCTGCACAGTGCCCAGCACACCACAGACCCTCAAAAGCTAGCGGACAAAGAATGAATGTGGTATAAACCAGACTATGCTGTTTTAACATGACCTAGAGAGTTTTCCAGGGGTAGTAACCCAGATGGATGAAGAGATTTGAAATATATCACATAAGGATAAACTGACAACTTGAACTGCTAATCTGAATTTGGGTAAGTCTGGTATGGGGAGGGTGGTATGATACAATGATGTCTTTGAACGTTTGAAAGATGAGACTGTCATGTGAAAACTGGTGGGGTGAATTTGTGAACTTCAGGATTCCATTCAGGCCTGGAATGTGAGTTTTGGGGCTGTTAAAGATGCACAAAAGAATGGTGTAGTTCACAGCCCCTGGTGATCAATGATCTTCCAGGACACTCAACTCTAGAATCTAGACACTCAACCCTAGAATAGTCAGGGTTCCCCAGAGAATCAGACCCAATAGGATATAAATATATATAGCTATATTAAAGGAGATTTGTTATGGGAATTGGCTCATCCAGGAAAACTAGTGGTATAATTAGTTCAAGTCCGAAGTCCTGAGAGAACCAGGGGAGCTGATAATGTAACTCCCAGTCCAAGATCAGAGGCCTAAGGATGGGGGAATGGTGGGCTCTGATATAAATTTTAGACTCTGAAGGCCCAAGAACTAGCTCTGATGCCCAAGGGCAGGAGAAGATAGACAGCCCAACTCAAGAAGTGAGAGAGAATTCGCTCTTCCTCTGCCTTTTTTGTTCTCTTTGGGCCCCCAATGTACTGGGTGATACCCACCCAGGTTGGTGAGGGTGGATCTTTACTCAGTATAATTCATATGCTAATTTCTCCCAGAAACATCCTCACAGACACACTCACAAATAATGTTTTACCAACTATCTGGGCATCCCTTAGTTCAGTCAGTTGACGCATTAAATTAGCCATCATAACTCCAAAGGGTATCCTTACAACTTATAAATATAGCTGAGGAAAAGGAATTTTAAGGCTACCAACCCAACAATATTTCAGTCATACAAAAGAACCCCAATAGTTTGATATAGAAAGACTAAATCTTTGCTGTAACATAATTTGTCATAGAATGCAATCTGGCATAACACAGTCACATCTTTATTGGAACCCATCCAATGACCTTTATTTATATTATATGACCATTATAAGTGCTGGAAAGAACCTTATTATAGTATGTATCCCCAAAAACATCATCTTTCATGGTTTTAGTCTACAAAAAGCGAAAGTAGTAAAGCATAAAGGAAGTAAGTAAAATTTCAGACTATTTTATATAAACATCTGGGAAACCTTGTATGTTAATTAGTTGTAATATTTATAGAAAACCTCCAAAAGTACAGAGAACTATATTGGATTTGGGTGGAGAGGAAGGCTTAGGAACTTAAATATGTAGAGAGAGAGAGAGAGAGAGACAGAGATGTATTCTGGCCCAGAAGAGTGTAGCAAAACCTGAAGGAATTCTATTAAATAAAAACACATTACATTTTTATTATGTGTATGTGTAACACCAGAAATATTTTATCTAAGAATTTGGAAAAATTACCACAAACCACAAAGGGTAACTCAGAGTACTGTGCAGACCTGTGTATGATTTTTCTAAAGACTAGTGTGGAAATGTGAAAGTATTAACAAAATTGGCTCCATGGTTAGGCTCCCCTATAATCTGTAAACTGTCTTCCACTCTAGTATCAAAGCTAATAATAATCTAATTGTTTACTGGGGCTTTACTCCTTGTTCCTAATCCAATTAATTAGGGCTAGGAACAGTGTTTTAATACAACTGCTAGGGAAATTTTCGGAATGTATTCATATGTAAAATTATTTGTATGTGTTAATTTTTTTTAAAGCAAAATGGAATACGCTGTAGATCACTTGGAAGTTATTTATTCAGCAGCAATGTGCTGAGAGCCAACTACCTGCAGGGCACTTGAAGGACCCAGCAAAGAGTGAGACATGGGTCTGTCTAGAAGAGCTCATCTCTTTCTCCACAGAGGGGAAGAAAACATGTGGTAATAACAATACAAAGTGGAGAATGGCAATCACTGCAAGAGAAGGAGCCATAAAGTCTGGTGGATTTCATTGAATGGTATTTATTACCAGCAGAGTACATGTATCAGCTCTAGACTCAACAGACTATCATGCTTTCACCTTCCATGGCATTGTGCTCAATACAAAAAGTCTGACAAAATGTGCAGGATATACATAAGGTCCAGAAACACTGAAAATATTATTTTGCTTTTTAAAAATTAAAGATATTTTTGATGACATTATGATCATTTGCCTGTTTTCACATTGTATGGATACTTGGCAAATGCAAAAACAAAGCAACTTTGTACATTATGCATTTAAAATCACATGGAATAAGTGAGCATCTTGGAATCCTGGATAATTCCCATTGTTCAAAATATGAATATTTACTTAATTTGTTTGCTAATAATTAATAGGAAAAGTTATAGAACGATAATAGAAGAAAACAGATGACTTTAATCCTTAATAGTATGTAATGGTCAGGTATAAGTAAGAGAGAATAGACCCTATTTTTATTCCTACTGCTAGATTCTATATAGTTTTCAGAATATGTTCATAAGGAGAAACTAAAGATAAATTACCTTAAGGTGGAAAGCATGTATGTTGTTTAATTGCCAGGAACTAATAAGCATTTTGAATCAAGTAAGATGGATGGTTCTTAACTCTATAGCTTAAACTCGTTATATACTTTAAATTAAGAAACAAAATTTTTCTTCAAAGAATAATTTCATGCTCAGAATTACTAAAAGCATGTAGCATAGAATGACTCTACCTTTTCATATTGTCATCTTTTCTTTCTTTTTTCCTAAGACATAAGGTGACATATCCAAGTACTTGTCCTCCATCAGATGTTTCTATGAGCAACAGAGCAGAAAGTTCTAATATCTATTCATTCGTAATATGTCATTCTGAATGTATTAAGGACAATTGACTTCACATGTCATGGGTAATTAGAAAAGTCACCTTCAGTTCCAGGTTTTTAAAGTACAGTACCATATACTTTTAAGGATTACTCATATTGGTTTCTTTCAACATGTCTGAATATCTTCCCATCTCTCACTTTTATGGTGGGTAAATTATCTTCATGGCCATTTAGTTTAAAAGATTAATCGAAATATATTTCCTCTTATTTTAATCCCCCAGCTGGGATTGTGCAATCGAATTTTACTGTTTTTCTTATTAGCAAGAGAATTTATTTCTGTCCTGAGAGTCAGTAACCCACAATGTTCTGTCCCTAGAAGTAATTTTTAGAGGCTCACCTGAGAAAACAAGAGAGTTGAATATGGCATAGGTGGAAAATGGAAAGTTGATATGTCATGTTCAGACAGCAGGGAATAGTAGGCTCATGAATGTGTGCCTTTTAAGAAGGGCACAGTTAGTTCAGGTGTGAACGGCCAGCTTGGCTCTCTGCACTTACAGCCGTTCATATGACCTGCCACTGACGCATTCTAGTGGACTGAGCTGGAATCTCCCAGGTGCCCAGGCCTACAGACATGTGTGGATCAAACTTCAGGATTGAATCATGCTTTTACTTCTGTTCAAAAGGCATGATGGGTGGGCATATTCCAGACATTTGACCGATGTGACACATTCATTAGCAGAAGATAAACATTTAGAGCAGCATAAGGAACCTTTTCCAGATAAGGTTCTTCAACACAGGAAAACTTTCTAATACTTCTCTGGTGGAATCCTGCCTCCAGAGGCATCTTTTCACCAACCAATCATGAGAGTACCTGTTAGGTTTCAGGCCTCCTTGGACTAGACCTCTCTATAGTGTGAAATATGACTGATCGTGGCTTGTTCCTTGAAGCACTCTTTCTCCTTGGTTTCCTTGATCACCACACTGTCCTAGTTTTCCTCTGACTCCTCTTGCCTCTCTCTGACACTCCTTTGCCCGTGCATCTTTCTCTAAGCAGCCTTTTAAAAGACAACGTAGTGTGTGTGGTCCACTACAAATCATAGAATGGGAAGAAAATAGACAAAAATGCCTGCATTAGTGTAGGCTAACTGGCTAAAACAAACAGTGCATTCCAAAAATGTAGCTCAAAATAGAGGTTTATTTCTTGTTCACCTAACAGTCTAGAGTGGGGGTTCATCGTTGGCAGGCCCTTACCTCGCATGGTGATTCAGGGGCCCAAGCTCCTTCTCTCTTGTGGATCTACCCTACCCATTGTCATCTGCGTGCACCCAGCAGATGAAAAAAACGAAAATAGGCATAACAGACATTTTGGCTTATAATCCATTGTCTAGAACATAATCACACTTCATCACACACACATGTACACATACTCATACTTCACTGCAAAGGAGATGAAGCCATGTGCCTATGCAAAGAAGTGTAGAACAGATTTTAAGAGACAGCCAGAAGACACTACCACAACAAATCACAATGGATTAATATCATTTAAATACGGGAGCTTCTGTAAGTTTGAGTAGAAAGAAACAACAGAAAAATGAGTAAAGGGCATATACATTCAAATATCGCCAAATCAGAAATGCATAGCACCAATAAAGAGACGTTCAATCAGGGAAATGCATCATAAAATAACAACAATATGTCATTGTTAAATATTTTTAAAAGTAATAATACCAAGTGCTGGTGAGTATTAGAAGAAATAGACATTCTCATACATTGCTGATAGAAGTGCAAATTACAAAAACTTCTAAGGAAAATAATCTGTAAACATATACTAAAATTTAAACTTGTACTCTAATTAGCAATCCAACTTTTGGGAAACTGTTTGCAGTGGATTCTGTGATGCACCCCCATGGATCCCTCTCCAGAACCAAAACATTCATTCACCCAGCTGCCAGCAGTGTTGCCTGCTGATGGCTCATGGTTGTGTCTCACTTTAGGAATTTTCTGCCTAAGGAAGGAAAGGTGCCTACCCTCCACCTCCCTGGGGGCAGCCCACCTACCTGTGCTGACTGGCCTCCTTACCACAACTGGAATATTTTCTCTCAAGGACTGGCACAGTGAATAAAAAATATTTCACACAAAAGTACTGCAAGGGTCATTACATATCAGAATGGCAAAAGTTGGATAAAGTTTTATTAGACAGTAAATAACTCACAGAAAGAGCTTCAGGTTGTATATATTTTCGAGACTCGTATTAGGCAAGTGACTCAGTTTATGTGGGGAGATTTTATTTGTTGTTTGTTTATCTCAAGGCACAAAGTTGTCTTCCCTGTAACTGCATTATGTTTATTCAAGCTTCATCTAATAACAGCAGATCAAATGACCAGTTTTGCCTTTTCAATAATTTTTATTTACTACTAACATACAAGTGGGCACAGTTTATATACCAGTCTTTTTCTTTCAAGTGCCTTATATAGTGGGACGATGGTTAATCTTTTGTCGGCTTTACTGCACCATAGGGTGCCCAGATTAAACATTATTTCCAGCTGTGTTTGTGAGGGTGTTTCCAGATGAGATCAGCATTTGAATCAGTGGACTCAGTAGATTCCCTTCCCTGACACGGGGGAGGGGGGGGGGAGCGTCCTCCGATCCTTTGTGGGCCTAAATAGAAGGAAAGGCAGAGGAAGGAGGAATTTGTTCCCTTTCCTTCCTGCCTCCCTGCTCAAGTTGGGACCTTGGTCTTCTTCTGCCCTTGGACTGGGATTTACACTCTCAGCGCACCTGGTTCTCAGGCCATTGGACACGGACTGGAATTACAGTGCTGGCATTTATGATTCTACAGCTTGCAGACAGCAGACCATGGAACGTTTTAGTCTCCAGAGTCTCGTGTGAGCCAGTTCTTCATAACAGTCTCTCTCTTTCCTCTTGGTTCTGTTTCTCTGGAGAACTCAGTGGCCTGCGCTTGACCCTTATGACAACTTTGGGAAGTAACTAAATGGTTATTGATTTTCCCATTTTACAGATAAGGAAACAGCTTAAGGAAGATTTTTTAAAAGTCATTCACAGCAAGTTCATTGTAGAATGGTAACTTCAACTGAAGTCTCATGTACCTAAGGTAGATATGTCCTCTTCAGGCCCTTTTTCCATCAAAACCCATGTGGAAAGCTTGAAGTTGCTTCCCTTTTGTAATATTTCTTTCATTTCCTCAAAACTAGTAGATATTCCAAGCAGGGACTTCTATCCAAGTCACACTATTTTAAGGACCCTTGTATGTACTTATCTCCATTGGGGAACTAAAACAACAGGTGCTTCTTGGACAGGGAATACATCTTCTTACCAGTTTTGTAATGGGTTCAGAACATTTTGGCCACATATACATGACAGAATGTTTTCCCCACTAAAAACAATTTGAGGGATGTGTGTGTGTGTGCGTGTGTGTGTGCGCGCGCGCAAGAGAGAGAGAGAGAGACCACAACGGTTAAACTCCTCTTGACCTCCCCTCCCATTTCTGAAACTGAAAAGCTCTCGCTCACAACCCCAAGGGTCTGCAGGCTGCATTGCAGGCAGCGGCCCTGTGAGGCATGCCCATAGGACTGTGCCAGGGCTGTCTGGGATATACTGCCCCAGAGCCCCGGTCCTGGTGGAATCCAGGCAGACTACAATGTGAGTATCTTTCCTCCTCCTGAACATGCATCTGACAATGATCTTTCGTTGTAATAATTGCTGAGGAAGTAGCCAAGGTGTGGCTTTAGAACAATCAGTTCTTTTCAGAATTGTAAAACTACTCTAAGGAAGCTTTAATTTTGGTCCCTAGAATTAAATTAAAAAAAAAAAAAAGCCTGTGGTTTCAAAAAGGCCTTTGTTCTGAACACACTCTGCACCTCGTCTCTCTTCTCCTGTGAGCCTGCCAGCAACTGTGTCCAGACCCATGAGACAGGCATTTCTCTGCAGCTGGTGATATCTTGCTTTTCAGCCATGCCTGTAGAATCCCACCACCGACCATTTGATGCTGTTGTTTTATTTTGTTTAGGGTATATATGGCATAGCATAGCACAGATTTAACTTTTAGTTATTAAATTCCCTGCTGACAGAGGCCTGTAAAAAACTGGCCAGAAAATCCGAGGTCTTCTACTTTGAATCATAGGTTGAAGAAACCTGTGTCAGTGTCCTCAAATGTCTGAAAGTATATAAAGGTGCAGTCTCTTTCCAGAAAGAAAATATTTCAACCACCCAATATCAAGTGCACAAAGGACACAAGTAATAATATAAAACATCCCATCATCTTATCTTTTGGTTCATACCAAGTTGGCCTTAAACAGGCTCCCAGGCACCCCATCCTCCCTGGTTTCCTTCCTTCTTCCATTTCTAAACCTTGGCCTTGGCCCATAATTGGCCCATCGTCTCTGTCTCCTTCCTGCAGCTGCCCCACATACTTAGTACCCTGGAGACCAGTGTTTCAGGTACCTTCCTGAAGGAGGGTTGATGATACCACATGGTGTTGAGGGCAGCAGTTCTGGAAACTTCAGATTACTCAGAGTGAAGGATTTACAAAATGAACCATTGCACTAACACTGATGGGCTGTCCTAGGGATCGCATTCATGTCTTACAGTACTAAGTCACTCCTCGCAGAGGTGAAGGTGGGAACAGATGAAGGGGATAAGGAGCACATCCTGTCATACTTTTTTTTTGCATAGCAGACTAACTTTCTGATTCCTGGTCTAACCTTAGATTAAGTTGTCAACCCCCAATGAAAGAAATGGAGCAGGGAAGCAGCCTGACATCAGAATACAAACTAAGAGTAAAACCTGATACCAGAACAGCAAATCAGTTTATCTGTATTCTGAAAAATCAGGAGTTGACCAAATTTAACAGTTTGTTCAGCAGTTTCCAAACTTGAGTTTATTGTTTTTACAAAAGACAACAGAGAAAAAAGGGTAATCGTTAAACAGGTTGAAGTTTTGCATAAATACCAAGCAAATGAATATGAGTAAGAGAATCCTCTGGAGTCCTACTCCAAATGCTCCCCAAACTGCACCTCCTTCCCCTCTGCCTGATGTCGGCAGAGAGCTCTGCTGACCCTGCTTCTTCCAGTCAAAAGACACCTGCCTTCAAAGAGCCATATGTTTGCCAGGAAGAGTTCACCTTTTGCATACCTCAAGGAGGGTCAGTACTGTGTGTCTCTTCAAACAGGGTCACAAGGAGGGAAAGTCCCAAAACATCAGCGTGGAAGGATCTGCTGGATACCCAGGAGCCTGTTGCTGTAAGCCCAGCAAGTTGAAATTTACACCATGTTTTAATCATTTTAACATATTTAGATAGCAAGGTCCTGAATAACATTTGACAAAGTGTACAATTGACCCTAGAGATTCTAGATGTTTCAGAAAACGTATTTCCATCTTTCTAGAATCAGCATAAACATATTGTCCATTAAAAGAAGATATGCCAAAATTGAGAAATAGAATATGCCTTTTTTAAAAACGATCTCATTTTTTGGGCAGAATATCCATGATTTCTGAATGAAGAAATAAGCATTCTCACTCAAGACTATATATTACATACTACAGGTCATTTTACTTAGAGAAAGGAACATTCTTCACATTTCCCAAGGATTGCAAAAGAAAATTAAAAGCACTACAAATGTAGTGTGGCTGCTTTATGAATTAGTCCTTTAATGTTTTAAAAGCTAGTACAACAGATAAGCTTTATAGCTCTGCATTTCTTCCTCTAAGGGACCAATGAAGATATCTGTGGTTAGTGATATTTTTAATTCAGCTCTGGACTTTGTCCAGGAAATCACTAATAATTACTAATTTTATTTTTGTAAGTTAATGAAAGGATGCAGGATTTTTTCAATGCCTCCTTTCACTTGTATAATTAATGATGTTGCTTTTTTACATGATTGAGTAAGGCTACAATACAGAGACTTGAATTAACTAAGAAAGCTTCTTTGTGCAGTCTTATAGAAATTAAGTATAAATCCCAGTCATGCAATTGTCTTAAAATAAACTATTTATTCCTTCATCTTTTTTCCCATTTTTTTTCTGCTTAGATTTATAATAAACACTAGCAGAAAGAACCATTTAGTGAGGTTGTTCTAAAAGTAGTTTTCCATTTATTTGTGGATTATCATATTCACAAAAAGTATATTGATGGGATTTCCTTAGAGACCCTTTAGACAGTGTTGAATTTAACTGAATGTCAATAAGAGTAAGCGCCCAGAGTATATTTTTTGATGCCTCCAAGGTTTCCAAATTGCAAGTCTAGGTAGCTCCTTAAATTTGTGGAGCCAGATTTTTCAGTAAAATCTCTAGTACTTTTATTAAACTGAATAGAAGTTTGTGATTTGGGGAAGAACCTCCTAGGAATAACTAGGAAGAAAAACTAATGTTTTGCATCAGAAGATGCTGGTTTCCCTTTCAGATTCTCCTGACCACTAGGATGGCACCATCATGGAAACACACAGGTAGTCTCATTCACAAGTGGTTTTGGTGCATCTTATATCAAAGACTGTTACAGAAACTTGGCAATGCGTTAGACACTCTCCCCTTGCAAGTTCCATTACATTGCCCTCTAACGTATTCTTAATTCCTTCCTTCCTTCCTTCCTTCCTTCCTTCCTTCATTCCTTCCTTCCTTCCTTCCTTCCTTCCTTCCTTCCTTCCTTCCTTC
>JAQQAC010008880.1:20455275-20624132 GCA_029783875.1 Phataginus tricuspis
TGTGTGTGTGTGTGTGTGTGTGTGTGTGTGTGTGTGTGTGTGTGTGTGTGTATTCATATTCCTTAGAAAAATTCCTTGAGGTAGGTACTATTATTGTGCCATTTTACAGATTAGGAAATGGAAGCACAGAGGGGATAAATAATTGGTCTAAGATCACACATTAGTATACATTAGTATAAGGATTTAAACCCAGGCATCCTGGCCTCAGAATCCATCCTTTTAAATATGATAATGCACTATCTCTCTTTAGATTGGTTTTTTCTATTTGTTATCTGCCATGCTGTTCCTTTTATTATTCAGTCTATGTTGTTAAGGTAGCATTATCCCCACCCAAATCCTAGGCCATCCTGTTTCAAGAAAACAAGCCTGGCCGTCCATGCTCCAGCCATCCATCTGGGCATCCATTTGGCTCTAAGATCCACATGATTTTCACTATGGGACTTCAACCTAACAACATTTCTATACAGCTGAAATCTGGTTAGAATGGACATTGAAGGCAGCCTTGAAGGGGAAAGAGGCAGCTAAGAGGGAAATTTGCAGAGGCAACTTTCATGATTATGTTTTCATAAATCATAGTTCTGCCAAGAGAACTGCATAGCCTGAGAAGAAGGCAAGGAAGGAAGGAATGTATCACAGTTTAGAACACTGGCTCTGGAATCCAGACATTTCTTGACTTAAATCCTGCTTCCATCACTTCATAGCTTTGAGACAATAGGCAAGGTACTTAACTTTTCTGAGCCTGTCTCCTCAGCTCTTAGATGGGAACCGTTATACATACTTTGCAGGGTTGTTGTGAAAATTAAACGAAGCAATATCTGTCAAGTCCTTTGTATCCCAACACAGGGCACAAGTGACACTCATACATATAGGCACAGACAGGTACAGATCATCTGAAGAATGATAAGCAGCCCTGGGAATTTCTAAGTGGGAAGAAATGTTCTTTAGTTCTGTGACTAAGAATACTCATTGCTCTTATAGAGGTGTTGAGTTTTAAAATAAAATTTTAAATTAGCAAACTCTTACTCAGTTTTCAAGAATTCAGCCATTGTTTTTGAGGCTCCTTTTGAAAAGAAGCAATGTTCATCATTATGCCAGAAACACACACACACATGCCCATGCACACACACATAATATTGGGACAAACCCCTTTGTGGTTTGGACCTCTTGCCAAGAAATATAAACAGCAGGATGGATGAAAAATACTGGAGGTGAAGGCTGCGCCTAACTCCCCCCAACCCACAGCCAATGCTAATGCACTTATGTTTGATACACACTTCAGTTAAAGCAGTAAACAAACTTCAGAGCCCAAGAATAATTTTGGATTATTTATTTTGATGAACACATTCCCACTGGGTTTCTACTGATTGTGAATTAATTTCACTCAGGTATTCCCCAAAGGGAATGTTTTATGAAATTATCATATGCAAATAGCTTGTGGCATATTTTTCCCTTTTATTTATTCATTTATTTATCCGCACCGGTTATTTTATGGAGTGCTTCTCCAGAAACACATCAAAACTGGATTTTCAGTCATTAGGCACAAAATGTAGACTTCTACAGTTGGGGCTGGCTCACACGTCTTGGAACTAGATGAGTCATTTTCTCATTTGGGAATCTGAGAATCCCAATATATGAAGGCCTGTTCTCTGCATATTCATTTGTGCCTGGTGACTCACACAGGAACAGGGGGCGGGGATCATCATGTGGAATAAATTGCAGTATTGTTAGTCTCAACATGCAAAGTTATTCTATGATACCTAATTTCAATCTGTTATGCCTAATGAAAGCAGTGATAAAATGGGAAATAGGGAATCTGAATTTTAAGTAAATTTAAAAATATATGAGGATTTTTAAAGAACTTAGTGCTGGAAAATTTCCAAGTTAAACAAACCATCATCTTAAAATAATCTTCAGAGTCTTTCCTTTTTCTGTGATTTGTAGACCACCCTTAAGGATGCTCAAGCTGGATAGTCTCATAGCAGGCCAAGAAACTGCTCTGTTTTAAAGGTAGCAATTAGGACTGGAGCTTTCTGTCACCTGAGGGGTCTAAGCGATGTATTTCGTACTTGACATCTTGTGAGGCTTGGAAAGCCTAGGGCGTGGTAAATTCCAAATTCAAATTTAATACCAAGGTACTCCAAAGCTTCATGGTAGAAACTTTTGTTTCCTTAAGGTTCAAATTTAAGTGGCCAGGCTATGTCAATTCATGATGGTACCTACTGGAAAAGGTAGTTCTTGAGTTAATCAGGGCCCAAGCTAGTGACAGTATTTTTGCCAAAATATTTCCATAAGTAAAATTTTTAATATAAAGAATATTATTCATCAAGATGGTAACAGTTAGTTCATTAGTGAACAAACGCATCTATGTAAAATAATGAGTGTGATTTCCATGGGCAGCCTAGGGAAACCCAGAATCATGTTTAGTCATTTGATAAGTAGCAACACGGGTAACCCCAAGAAATCTCTATCTGTTCTCGATATTGCCTTGACCTGAACCAGGTTCACAACTTCTAAACATTGTCCTCAAGTTATTTGGCAGCTTAGTTTGCCTTTATATGCTCAGGAGCTAAAAAAAAAAACATGGTAGAAAAGTATGTCTGGTAAAGAAAAAGGGCACCAACCCCCTCTTCCTCCAAAGTCTTGGGGATCCTAGAGGGCTAAGCTCAGACTGTGCTGAGATCTGTGTTTGCTTCAGTAGCTGATCTGTGAATTTGGGTCTGAGTGGAAGCCTTTGTTCTGCTGGGGGCTATTTAAGAAATTTTAGTTTTCTCTAAATGTAGTATATGTGGCTCAGAAACAAACTCCCAAAACTACTGCCAGTTTTCTTTCTGTCCTCCCTTCCCCTCTATGGAAACCACAAGACACAGAGTGGAGGTGAGGAAATGCATTTTTCAGAAGTGATTCTGAAAGATTCTCCTAATAGGGAAGGCACAGGCACTTTGGAGCCTCAGAAGAGGGAGAACCCCAGACCAGATGAAGTCTTAGCTGGTATAATTAAGGTAAACAGCTAATTAAAGGCTTTTGAAGCCTGAGTGGATGGAGGAAATGAGAAATAAAGGCGAAGCAAGCCAAAATGGCAAACAGTTCTTGACAAATTGCTGCCTGAAGCCAACAGGCATGAAGTTCTGCCAAAGAGAACAGAGGCTGGAAGGTTTCAGACACTAGGAGGGATTCAGAATTATTGCTTTTTAGACTTAAGAGGGAAGACCCCAAATCTAGTGATAGAATATATTTAACCCATCTTTAAATGCTTAAAATCTTTAAATATTTTTCTTTAGTATGTTTACCTTTTCATCCATTAGGTTATTAGAATAAGTCATTCCAGGTATTTATTTCTTTAACCAAAAGACTGTAGTTAATGAATATACAGTGGGAAAGGACAGTCTCTTCAATAAATTGTGTTGGGAACACCGGACAACTACATGCAAAAGAGTGAAACTGAACCACATCTTATATTACATGCAAAAATCAACTCAAAATGGGTGAAAGATTTGAATGTTAAGATTTGTAACCATAAAACTCCTAGAAGAAAACGTAGGCAAATAAGCTCCTTGACATCAGTTTTCAAGACTTTTTTTTCTTTGGATCTGACACAAAAGGCAAGGGCAACAAAAGTGAAAAGAAGCATATGAGACTACATCAAACCAAAAGGCTCTGCACAGCAGAGGAAACCAGCAACGAAGCAAAAGATAACTTCCTGAATGCAAGGTAGGGACGGGGAGTGGAAGGCCAGGTGCTGAATGCAACTGCATGCAGTGGGGAGTGTAGGCTGAGAACCTGTCCAGGGAGGTGTGGTGGTGGTGAGACATGGGACACCCTGCTTCCAGCTCCCAGCACATGCTCCATCGTTGTATCAGACTTCCACCTACAAAACAAAAATCCAAAGTTAAGTTATTAAGATGTTTAAGACAGTAACTGCAGAACATTAAAATCCAAGTACAAGTACTTCTGAGTGCAGTATCCTGTGCAAATGCACTGATCATATGCCCAAAGAAGCCACCCTGCTCACTGCTAAATAGCCTAAGAAAGGCTTACTTAGCACAGAGCCTGATATACAGTATGAGTTCAGAAAAAGAGAGTTCTCTCTCCATTCCCATTCATTAAAGGAAGCTTAAAATTACTCTTGCATAATTCACTACCTTCAGAAGACTATATACCAAAGGATGCAAACAACACATAATACCCACCCATCCTTTGAGGCCAGTTTAATTTCCATTTATTCCAAGAAGCTCTTATTGTTGGAATAAACTTTCTAATCCCTTGAGCGGAGGTTCTCTGGGAACCTTGCTTGTTATTGTATTAAAATATGCTTGGTCCAACTCACACATGTGTCTGTACAATGTATCAGAAGGCCCTGGGAGGCAGGTAAGCCTCATCTGGTTGTGTCTCCTTTATATCTAGCCCATAGAAAATAAGTTTGGGGTTGAATTAAATTCAATAGAATTGAAGTGGATTTGATTTCTAAGTAAGCGCTTTTCTAATTTCTGAGTTTCTCATTCCCAAATTTGGTTGTACATTTTTTAAGTAACAGTAAATGATCTAAGACAAATATGGGAAAAAACCAAAACTCTAAAAGACGAATTCTGGGTTTAATTTGAGATTTCAGGAAAAAAGTTCTAGTTCAATAAAAGCAAAATTTTCTTATTAAATAATAATTAGTCAATCTGATAAATACATAAATTAAACTCCATAAATCTAAAACATTGAGTGATATTTAAACAGTCAAATGACAAGGATTCCATTAAGTTATTATTTAGGGAAAAAGTATTCTAGCACACCTGCAATACTCTAAAAAGAAAATGCATGCATACAGACTTGAGGAAAATATAGAAATATGAAAACATGTTGACTTGACAGGATGATGGTGTTGTGGACAAATTATCCCTTTTATTTACTCTTAAGTGTTCAATACATTTAGAAAATGAACAAAAAAAATGTACCTACTCATACTGCTACTGACTTTTGGTCTTGAATAGTTATTTCAAGAACATGGTAAGCATTTTTCAATGTATATAGTTGTTGAATCACTGTCTTGTACATCTGAAATTAATAAATACTTTATATCAATTATACTTCAATAAAAAAAAAGAATACTGGTCCCAAGGGAAAGATAAGGTTTTTTGTTTGTTTGTTTTTGCCCCAGGGGCCAGATCTAGCCCCCAGTCTAACATTTTGTACATGCACTGTAGCTAAGAATGTTCATATATATTTTTATTGAGATATAACTGACATACAATACTACATTCGTTTCATGTATACAGCATATTGATTTGACATTTGTATACATTGAGGTTTTGATCACCACAGTAAGTCTAGTTATCATCTGTCACCTTACAAACTTAATACAATATTATTGACTATATTCCCCATGCTGTACATTACATCCCCATGACATTTATTTTATAACTGGAAGTTTGTACCTCTTGACCCACTTCACCCATTTCACCCTGACCCCGCTGGCAACCACCAGATTGCTCTTTGTAACCAATAGTGTTTTTCTGCTTTGTTGATTCATTTGTTTTGTTTTTTAGTTCCACATATAAGTGAAATTATAGGGTATTTGCCTTTCTCTATTTATTTCACTTAGCAAAATACACTCCAGGTCCATTCATATTGTTGCAAATGGCAAGATTTTGTCCTTTATGTCTGAGTAATATACCAGATCTTCTTTATTCATTCATCTATCAAAGAATACTTAGGTTGCTTCCATATCTTGACTATTGTAAATAATGCTGCAATAAACACAGGAGTTGTGTATCTTTTCAAGTTAGTATTTTCATTTTCTTCAGATATATGCTCAAAGGCAGAATTGCTGGGTCATATGGTAGCTCTATTTTTAATTTTTTGAAGAATCTCCATACTGTTTCTTATGGTGGTTGCACCAGTTTAGAGTCCCACCAACAGAACACAAGGATTCCTTTTTCTTCACATCTTCACCAACACTTGTTTTCTTGACTTTTTGATAACAGACATCCTTACTGATGCGAGGTGATACCTCATTGTGGTTTTGATTTGCATTTCCCTGATAATCAGTGACGCTGAGCCTCTTTTTATGTACCTGTTGGCATCTGTATGTCTTCTTTAGGAAAATATCTCTTCAGATCTTCTGTCCAATTTTTAATCAAATTGTTTGTTTTTTGTTACTGAGTTGTATGTGTTCTTTCTATATTTTGACCAATCAAAATTAGTCACATTTGAAAATAAGACACAAAAACAACAGGATTTCCCTATGAAATGTTTTCTTAATAGTCTTAAAACTAATCAATTTCTAAGATTAAAGGACTTTCCTATTAGTGCTTTTTAAGAGATCTGAGATTCCTATGAACATTTATACCCTTTAAAGAAGCACATCTTAAGCATTTTATTCAAATTCCATTTATTACTGCCATGTGCCAGGAGATGGATTCTCATGCATTGCTTGGAGTTTACCTCCTACTGAAAGAGTATAAACTACCAGTTGTGGTGTTCCCTAAATATGTGATAGGACACCATATCAGGAACATTGTTTGTAGTTTTGAAAGATTTTATTTAGGCAAGGGCCTGACATTTGTAAATATCCTCTGATTTATCATAAACCAGTTTATTCTATTTCAGACATCAAGCTTAAAACAATAGGATTTTTTCATAAGCCAGAAACTTTCCTTGTACTTTGAGAGTCCTTTGGCTTATATTCACTTGTGGTCTCTTCTCCCATGAGGTTTTGGCAACCCTAACTTAAACAAAGAAAAAAAACCCAACAAGAAACCAACATCTGGATTCAATTGATTGGACTTTAACCAGCCTCCATTGCAATATGCAAATAATCAATCTCTGGGGTGTGTACTTCATGGCACATAAACCTGAGTGGTCTTATTCTTAGAGCCCCAAGCAAGCTTTCTCATTTCCTTCCTTTCTCTGGTAGCAAAACCTTCCAAATAGGCAGATATCTTCATCTAGAATATATCTCAAATACTGGCCATATTGCCTATAAACATCAATGCTTTACTGTACAGTATAAAACAAGCAGATGTGAACTTTCATGAACAAGTTTGCTTCATTTTGAAACTAACTTGTTCCAATCATTTCCTTTAATGGATGAAGAGCAGACTTAGAACATAGACACAACTCTCCCACATATCTGTTTTCCCCACTTAATTCCTCTCAATTTTATGCTGACCCATGCTCTACTTCCTGCTCAGCCACCTGTCCAGAACATTAAAAAGGCAGCTTGTTTTTGCAAATCTAGAAGTCATTAATCTCTTTGCTTCTTTCAACTCTTCATTAGCTTCTAAATTTTGCTTCAGTGACTTGTTTATTTTTCATATCTCTAAGATGTCTAAAACATGGGGATTATTTTAATACCTGGAAAGCGATCCAGGATACTCAAAGAAGGTAAAGTAAAATTTTTGGCTTGCCAAAATTTCCAGAATACCTGGTAATACAAGTTTCCCCAAATCTGGAGCTGCATGCTCCTAATCATGAACTTGAGAACTTGAGGACAGCTGATCAACATGATTATATGTCCTCAATTTTAGTTCTAGATGTGAAACAATATGCCTACAGAAGTGTTACCGTCAACGGTCTCTGCATTGGATGCTAGTCCATTTGAGAATTCAAACTCAGATATGTCATCCTGTTAGTTTTGTTGACATTGATCCCTCCCCGACACCCGCAATTCCAGTTCCATGTGAAGTTAGCACAGGTGCAGACTCAGGCTTAACATAAGGGAACAATTTTCTGATTCATTCGTGTAAGACCCTGAGGGAAAGAGAGAACAAGATGTACCAAAGTAATATTGCATTGTTAGAAAATTAACAATTTTAGCTTGTTTTTCTACTGAGGCAGAAATACCCATATCTAAATGGTTAGATATGTAAACCTCACATACAGTTCTCATGTTAGTCATAGGACAGTAGCATTTTTTAAAACTCATTCTTAAGAAAATTATTTTAAGGGAAAGGATAGGCAGATGGTTATTTTTATGCTTTTGGGGGGGAGGGGGTTCGACCTACATTTTTGTTTCAATTCTACTGGGGGCAGGGATGTAATAGCAAAAATAGAGTGATCCCTCCCTCCAGGCACACTGCTCTGTAAAAGCCAGTCTTGTTCTGAAAGGAAATGGCATGTTGAAACATATTTTTTATTATTATTTATAAAAATTCTTGGGTTTTATTAGTTCGGGGCTCAATGCGTCTTCTAGCTGAACCGTACTGTTATTCAGTGCTAGAAGCAGAATGGAGGGAGAGACTAATTAGCATAGTTCTTACATCACCACTGGAAATTCTTTATTTGCCCTCAGGATCCACACTGCTGTGTCTGCTCAATGCTGTTAAATATGACAAGGTCAGTAACCCTGTTTTTGTAACAATGAATGCTAACAAACTTGGGCCTCACACACATTGTCATTGTTTAACAGGGTCAACTGAGTTAACTGAGAGCATTATGCATGTACAGTGCCAAGAAGACCCCATCAACAGTCAAATGCACAATGTTATCATATTAGCATAAGTAGTGGAGCAACAGATAGGCCAGCTGTGAGCAAGTCAGATTTACCCAAAGATTCTGCACTAATACTTGAGCCATAAGCAGGATTTATACCATAGCCCATGAGACACTGGACAGGGAAATGGGAGACAAGGATTCTAGTCTCACCTCTGCCACTTCCTTTCTGAAGGCTGTTTCCACAGTAAAAGGATAAGTCAGAGCAGACGACATTGAAAGCCCCTTTAAGCCCCCAGGGCCATGATCTTAAGGGAGTCTACAGGATAAATGCATCGCCAGTATGAATTTCAATGGAAACATTTTTAATACAGTGTGTTTTGTTCTGCGTTTTTATTTTTATTCCTTTGGCATTTGGCAGAGAGGTAAAGAAAGCTGAATTCCAGCAAGTGTGGTTACCTCAGGTGGCATGTGTACAGGAACTGAGAAACCTGTACAAGTTGAATAACGTGATGACTGACATGTGCTCCTTAGGCCTTGAAACATCGTCAATACTATAATACAATCTCCATATCATTTTTATTCTGAGAAACTCTGTTCATATTTCCAATGAGAGTTTGTGACTCTCTTTACAATGCCATCAAAATAAAAATTATTCAGTCCATTTTTTCCAGTGTGAGAAATGGAATCCCTTCCAGTTAAGTCAATGTTAGGATAATTTAAAAACCTGATCAACAATGACTTTTTTCATTTACTTTCAAATTTGCTTTTTCTCTATCATCATACACATACAAAAACAATTTATAAATATCAAATAAATACTATTACAGGGTGGAATTATAACAACTGCCTAGAAAGAAGAAAACCCAATATTCTATAAACATGAAACAAGGTTCAATTTGGTAAGGAGGGGAAACAAGGACAAAAGAAAAAATGTCTAATGGAAAAGTACTATAAAGTATTGTAGATTGGCATATAAAAAAAGACAAAAAGTATGAGGGAAAGAGTGTTGCTTTTAAATCCATTTTAGTATAAATAGACATCTTAGCAAACAACTTATTTTTAATGAAAATTGTTCTAATGTTATAGTACAAATGTCCTTTACATATCACATTGGTTAAATTATGTCTTTTCAACTTTAATTTTTTGTTAAATTGTAAATGTTTGTAATGGGCCTTTTAAATGCTTGATGCACTGTTATTATTCTGTGGCAAAACATTTCTTAGATGTGCAACATTATTTTAAAATAAATTCCTCAAGATGAACATAGTTGCTGCAGTCCCTTGAAATGTATGCCATTTAAGAATAGATGTGTATTTCTTCAGTGCAGGAGCTCTTCAAGGGAATTTCTGACTGCTGATGCAAACGTTAGTAAGCAATGCACTTGTTTGGTTAAGACTTTTAGCCTTGACCTCTGGCTTTAAACCCTTGTCCTTTATTAATCACGTGTTTCCTGATTCAAAGAGAATATTTTTGGAGGGGGAAAATTGTTCTGGGACTGAAGGAGTGTTATATACCAAACAGACATGCCAGATGACAAATAACCCCTGCATGATAGCCAGGGTTCATCCAGCTGGTCGGCCCCAAATTTTGTGATTGATGGTGTTGATGTTCTAAATAGGCCTAAGATGTGCCAAGTGTAAGAGCCATAACAAAGTCCTCCAGACTTCTACTGTGGATAGGAGGAGGAAGCAAGAAGGCATGTTCCCAGCACATGGCGATTCTAAGAATGGTGTCATGATTACAAGTAACCTTGCAGGGTTTGTCTGGTTTCTTTCGAAGTTAAACAAAAACTGTTTGCTGGTCAGGAATGAATAGGGTCACATAAGGTCTGTCTGAACCTTACGGTTACTAAAATGTTTCTCTGTAACTGGACACCTTCTGAAGCTAGGATAACATTGGAATCCATTGTAGGGATCAATATACTGATTTTTCCTTTGCCTTTTGAGGCTTTTCAGAAAATCAGAACAGTTCTTTGCTTTTAAGAAAAGAAAGAAAGAAAGTGACATCCTGGCATATATTGGAGCCATTAAATTTTTGAAGTAAAAATCCTTAAAGATCATTTAACCTAACCCTACTATCTTTATATTTAGGAAAGTTGGATGATTTTTTAAGTCAAGGAGAGTCATGAGAACTCCCTTGAAGAGCTCCTGCACTGAAGAAACAAACGTCTATTCTTAAATGCCATAAATTTCAAGGGACTGCAACAACTATGTCCATCTTGAGGAATTTATTTGAAAATAATGTTGCACATCTAAGAAAACAAGTGAAGAAAATCAAATCATGATGTTCTCATTACATTTTTATGACTCTTATGTCAACAATATTTGCCATAATGTTAACAAAAATGTTAAAGGACCAGGTAAATTACAATCATTTATTATGGAATCAGAAATCAACTGGTAATATGGCACATTTTAGAAGGCATGGTTTTTAAAGTGCTGCCAAACTGTCCAGTTCTAAAAAATATCTAGCAGATACATGCAGAAGCACCTAATTTGCCAAGGTCAGACCTAGATGTGTGTTAACCAGTGTTGCTAATATAAAAATTTAGAAAATCTTTAAACCTGCAAGTCACGGGACTTTTCTCTAAGGGAAAACATCAATCGTTTTAGGAATAAAATACTCCTCCTCCCTTGAAGGAACAAAAGTGAAATTTTCCTCTCTATTGTTTTGAAAAATATAGTATTACAGTACTGCCCTTGGTTTTGTTTTCATCTTTGGCACATTGCTGTTTCTGTTATCATTATGGTTGTTGGTGTTATGTTTAAAAGTGCTTGATACTTTCTTTCATTGCAGCTTTCCAAGGCTGAGAAATATTTGTTTCTTGCATCTAGTTAACAAATATATAAACTGAGGCACACATTTAGATTCTTTTTCTAAATAGCCAAGAATAAGTATAGTCAAGAATAAGGTTCATAATAACATGACTCAAGACAGTTGGCTGTGACCACAGGCGCATATCTCCATGAAATGTGTGGCTAATAATAGTCAATTAGACCTAGCAAAATAAATACATAAGGATGTGACCAGCAGAAGAATTCTGCTGCAAGTTCTATTCTGAATGGAGAAATTTTGAATCTCTAAATTATCTTCAGATGATTTTTAATACAGATAAAAGTGAAAATAGAGTCCCGATAAACCTGTGCTGTCTTCTGCTAAAAAAAAAAAACAAAAAACCACTGACAACATTGTGACTTTAGTCAAAGTTTGTCACAGTATATCCTGTATCTCCACTCAGAGTCCTAAGCTTCCCCACCACTACATATTAGGATTTTGACTGCTTTTATCCGTTTGTCCAGTTCAGATATTTATTTTCAGCAGTAGATAATCTTGTTATGAAGACAACAAAGGTTCCCATCCTAAGGAATGAGAACTATGCATATGCTATAATATATATTACATATGCATATATAAAATATTTATGAGTAATTATTTTTAGATGCTTTACTTCAAATGAGACTCTTGTCATTCCAGGGCTCGTCTCTGCCAAAGAAGTGGTGAGACTCTTAGCTAGGTGTGGTTAAGAGGATACTCCGGGATCCGAGTTCTCTTTTCCTCTGGGTTCTTCGGGTTTCTTTCTTATATCAGGGCTCTTGTGACTATTGGTGGGTTTGTTCAGTCATTGAAGCTGCAGTTGCTCCAAATTCCCCTGAAGCAGGGATTATCTATTAATAGTATTCTTAAGGATGTTTTTGCTTCTTCCCAACTTCCTCAGAGAAATTTTGCCCTAGTTACATAACAGGCTGGGAATGCCTGCTGTCTGTATTTGTTGCCTTAAGCATGCTTGGAGCACTCCGTGTTTGCCCTGTGCAAAACCGAAGAGGTTCTATTTTGTACCTTGCAGGAGGAGGAGCAGGGGCAATGCATTTTAGAACAAAACTAAAATTCTATAAATAACACCATCATCACACCTCACCCCACCAGCATTGTAAATAAATACTTTGTCATGATACAGTCTCCTTAAAAATATTAAATATGCATGGCCCAGCTATTAGAGAACTCATCAGTATTCCAAATTATTAGATTTTATTTTGCTTAAGGGTAAATCTTTCATTCATGTTACTTGTCAGTGTTGATGAAGTGGTTTCCACTGTCCTAAACGTCTACCCACTTAGTCTCACGAAGGCTCCTGTGGAGTGGCCAGTCCCTTAATTCCGACCATTCCCTCAGGTATCCTCCTTTGTTCTTGGCCGTTATTTGCTTTCACTTCCAGTTAGTGAGTGTACTCTGTCTCCCTGAACACTTTCCTCAGAGACTCTCTACTATTATTCCAAAGGGACTAAACTTCTGTCTGTCAAAAATGGTTAATACATGAGTATTAACGTCCCGTTTTTTTATATAGTAATTGAAAGGTTGCCTGCTGTGCACAAGACTCTGTTCTGCTAGCCTGGAACCCGACCAGACACAGCATTTGCCAACCCCCTGCCAGGAGCCACAGTGCACTGAGATAGGAGGTGAGTTCCGTCACCCAACAGGCATTCGCTACGGTCTGATTTCTGTGATCCAGGCATGTACCTTTTAAAGGCTCTTCATCCAACTGCAAATCTTCCCTTCACTCATCCACTTGCTTGGATTCAGAAGATAGCACTTGGCACAAAGAGACACATTCCCTAATAATGTTTTATTCTTTTCTGTCAGCCACCCTCTCTTTAATTCCCTGCATGTGGTGAGCTTACTGAAGTTCCCTGACTACATAGCCTGAGCCCGTATCCTTGAATCTTTGTGTCCCTTTTCACCATTATCTCTCTAGAGAGGTTTTCTTTGTA
Organism: Phataginus tricuspis; assembly: GCA_029783875.1. Classification (NCBI taxonomy): domain Eukaryota; kingdom Metazoa; phylum Chordata; class Mammalia; order Pholidota; family Manidae; genus Phataginus; species Phataginus tricuspis. The sequence continues at coordinate 20,468,463 of JAQQAC010008880.1, forward strand.
ATTTTGGTCAGCTCTTCAAATTCATCCTTTGTAATGGTCTGTATTAATATCCTTTCCTTTCTATTGAATCCTGTGCAGTTTTCAAAACCTTTTGATTTTTAGCTTTTCTTTTGTGATTTTCTTATGGTTCCATTTTGCACTTGTTTAGGTACTTCCAGTCTGATTGACACATCTGTCAAGATCAATTTTTTGACCCACTTTCTGCTCAGCTTCTAGGATTCATTTTGGTAATATGCTATGGTTTATTCATCTTTCTTGACTTTCTCTGCAATCTAGACTGTTGTAGATGATTAGTGTGGCTTCCTCAGCATGGATTTCACAGCCATTATAGGGGTTGAGAACTCTCACAAAGGTCTGAGACTTCCACATCTGTAACTTTTAACTGCCTTAAATGAATTTATAAGCATTTCTCTTCTGTACAGTGAATACACTTCTCATGTCCTCTACAGGAACATTTATTATCATAATGGTTTCCATACTGCTTAGTTTCCTCTTGTTACTTAACTTTCTTTTTATCAGTTTGTACTCATACCAATATGCTAGGCTCCTGTTTAACTATCCTATTCTCCATGCCTCTAAGATTTTAAATTATCCCCATGGATGATGAATTTATATTTTTCCTTTCTCTAAACTAGTTTTTGTCAACACAATGCCTATTGATTCAAATAGGCACTTTAGGCTTGATCCATAAACTTAGTCTTCATCTTATCTATGTTGAAAACATCCAACACTAAATGTGTAGCTTCTAATTTTGCCAATTTGATTGGAGAACTGCAGGAATTTCTTTCTGTCTTTGAGTCTCTAGAAGATAATTGTTTTAAAATATCTTACATTTTATGACTTTCCTAAGGCTTCAACCCAGTGCTAACTACTGAGGATAATTAGAATCTCTCTTACTTAACATCCTTTTATTTGTTTTAGACTTTTATGTCTCATTTCATTCTTTTTCCTCTCAAGCGAATATGCCCCCTACTCTGCACTTTTTTTTCTAGAGGCTGGATTGTATAAGCGCTTTGTCAATTTTTTTGTTCTCCTCTGAACTCTCTCCAATTTACTTGAATTAAAAAAACTTGTTTGCACATTTTGCCACATTTCCTATTGTTCCAAAGAAAAGTACAGGAGGAATTTAGCGTCATTCTGCCTCACTGCTCAATCTACACTTTGTGAATTGTCTGGGACTAGCTGGACCCCCTCACATCTCATAGGAGCTCAAGGTGGGTCTGACACCTCAAGGGCTCCCTCTGGCACATCTGGTTCCCTTAGTAAATGATCTTCTCCAAGATGCACTACTTGGCAAGGGAGCAGACGTCAGAGTATGCAGCCCTCCCCAGGCCTTTGGTACTGAGGAAGCCATACTGCCCTTAATAACCGGAAATGCTTGTGTATTAAGGGTTTTTACCAAAGGATTTCTTAGTCAGTTTGGTGGCCACATGGGTTAACATTCTCCTATGAGGTGAATCTGGAAATAACCCTTCTTCTAGGAAATGCTGCCCAGTCATTTCAGTCATGCTGCCTCTACTATCAGGTCCTGGGTTCTGAGAGAGATATTTTGGATAATTTTGTTGAAGTTGTATCGATTTTGCCAATGTACAAGGAAAACAGATAAAACTGAATAAAATGAGGACATACAAGGATAGGAAAGATTAAAAAAAGAAAAAAAGCTACAAATAGATATAAATTTCAGCTAATAATAGAGAGGTTAGGTAAAAAGCAAAATCTCCTCAAAACCTCCTCATCTGGGTCGCCTAATATAAAACTTTTGAGTTTGGCATGCAACCAAGAAATAATTTTTTTTTCCTAGCAAGAGAACACTACTAAAAGAAGTGACAAAAATTCTTCCCCAAACAAGAGCAATTATAATATTACATTCAATTTACCAGTATGCTTTAGGAATCAAGCACTAATCTTCCATTTTCACCAGAAAGGCGCATATTCCATGTAAACTTGTGGAGGACTTAACTTTGCATGTTTGTACTTTCTCTTACCTTATTCTACAAAATGGGGGATTTATTTCCTCCATCATGTGTTGATTATTTTTACTTATAATGACATTGGATTTTAAATCTCTGGTGATGCTGTGAACAATGATGCTGCAAAGATCGTACACCAGCCCTCTCATCTGGATCAATGAAGGAATTGTCATAGACCTCTGAGTACCAATTTTGGATCGTTTTAGATGGAGAGAAAAAATTTAATAACAGGCAAAATAGTCAATATACAGATACCTTGCCCTTTTTAAAAACTGCTGTAGAGGCACGCTAGCCAAGGTTGTTGCTACGGCTACCACGGCCCCATCAGTTGCAGTGGTATAAGTCCTAGAAGTGTTGATTTGTCTCTGTTGTCTTTCATGTCTTCGATTTTGGCGAAAGAAGAATGTTAGATTTCGTTGGTGTGAGAGTTCCCATCACTCTCCCAGTCCAATGCTCCCACGGTGATTAAACTCTCCCATGGGCCCAAATCAAATCCTGACCTTTTTTAACTTTTTAATCCCTTCTGATCAAGTACTTGAAACAAGTTCACAGAGACTAGGCTTGTTTGAGAGACACCACCTAGTGATGCATATGAAAGCAGCCAGGAGTACCACAGTAAGGCATCTATCTTTGCCTTTCTCCTACTTCCAGATAAAACTAGGCCACTACATCCTCTCCTTTCCTGGGAGTATTATTACTGACCCCCAGGAATTCCAAAGCTCTCTATGCAGATTCTCCAAGATCCTGGTGACCTGCCTTAAAATCCCAGATTGCTGAGAAATTTATACAGATTATCATTCCCAGAGGGCTCTTTTTACAAAAAGAAAACGTGTTACCCCTAAGGAAACTACAAAAAGGGGCTTGCTCTTTAGTTGAGGGAGCAAAACAAAGACTGAAGCATCCATCCTCATTCCTTGCATTTATGTAGCACTGTACATATTAAGGATGCTATCATTTAGCTGGTCTGTATTTTATCTCTACAATTACCCTGTGACATAAGTAGGGGCAACAAAATTAATTGTTAGCTAAAACTGAGAAATACTAAATGGTTTGCCAAAGTTAGCTTCTCATAAACATAGACACACAAATCCTCGACAAAACCTTAGCAAATCAGATCTATCAATATGTAATAAGAATAATGAAGCATGAGCAAGTAGATTTTAAACTGGGAATGCAAGGCTGAAGTTTAATATTTGCAAATCAATCAGTGTGATCTACCATGTTAATAGTACAAAGAAGAAAACCCGCATGATTATGTCAATTGACACAGAAAAGGCATTTGATAAATTTCAACATTGATTTCTGATAAAATCTTTCAGCAAGTAGGAAATTTCTCAGCCCAATAAAGGGCATCTACAAAAACATACAACTAATATCCCTCCTAAGATCAGGAACAAAGCAAGGATGTCAGTTATCACCACTCATACTACCTTGTAATATTGCAAGAGCAATTTAATGAGCAAGGGTAGTGTATTCAACAAATGGTGTTGGATCAACTGAGTATCTGTATGCCCCCAAATTAACCTCAACCTAAACCTCATAATATATATGAAAATTAATCTAAAATGCACCATAGATGTAAATGTAAAATGTAAAAATTTTAGGAAAATTTTAGAAGATAGACTTCATGACAGGAGTGTAAGCAATGAGCCCTTAGACCTGACATCAAAAGCATGATCCATAAAGGAAAAAAGTTAGATAAATAAGAACTCATCGAAGATAAAAATGTTTGCAATATGTATGTGTATCAAGACATCATATTGTGTACCTTAAACTTACCTATATTATATATCAATTATATCTCAGTAAAGCTGAGGAAAAAGTTTTTAAATGTTGTTCTATGAAAGAAAAAGATGAAGAGACAAGCTGCAGACTTGAAGACAAACCACATATCTGACAAAAGACTAGTAATTAGAATATATAAAGAACCTTCAAAACTCCGCAGGAAAAAAAACAAGCAATCCAATTAGAAAATGGGAAAAAGACATGTATAAACACTTCACCAAAAAGGGCATAAAAATGGCCAAGCAAAAAAACACACATCATTAACTATTAAGCAAATGAAAATTAAAACCACAATGTGATATCACTACACACTTACCAGAATGGCCTAAAATATAAAATAGTGATCACCGAATACTGACAATGATGCGGAGAGACTAAATCGCTCACATACTCCTGGTAAAAATGTAAAACACATACTGGTGTAGCCACTCTGGAAAGCAGTTTAGCAGTTTCTTATAAAATTAAGTATGCAACCACAATGCCACCTATCAGTTACACTCTTGGGTATTTATTTATCTCAGAGAAATGAAAACTCATAAAACCTGTACATAATAGCATCTTTTGTCATAATATCAAAAAGCTAAAAATAATCCAAATGTCCTTCAATGAGTGAATTGTTAAACAAATATGATACATACATATTATGGAATACCAATCAGCAATAAAAAGGAACAAAAAAACTGTTAATACAACAAGTTGAATGACTCTCCAGGGAATTATGTTGAGTGAAAAAAGGTAAATTTTAAAGGTTGAATATTATATGATTCCGTTTATATATCAATCTTTAAATAGCAAAATTATGGACAATTTAGTGATTGCCAGGGTTAGAGAAGAGGTTGGAATGGAAGAGAAGCAGGTGAGGATACAGAAGGGCCACATGAGAAAGCCTTGTGATGATGGGATTGTGTTTTGAATGTTTCAAATGAATGTCAATACTCTGGTTGTATATTGTAATGGTTTTGCAACCTGTTACCATTGGCTGACACCAAGTAAAGGGACTCTGGGATTCCTCTGTATTGTTTCTTAAAGCTGTGAAAAAAAACCCTACAATTATCTCAAATTTAATTTTTAATTTTAAGAACCTTTTGCTCTGTGAAAGTTGACAGATTCTGAACAGACAAGCTGGAGACTGGAAGAAAATAATTGCAAAAACATCTAACAATGATTGTATCCAAATATGTAATGAATTCTCAAAACGCAACAGTAGTTAATTAAATGCAATTTTCTTTTAAGTGGGCAAGAGACTTGAATAGAAACTTCACCAAAGAGTATATACAAATAACATATAAGCAGATAAAAAGATGTTCAACATAATTAGCCATTCTAATAGGTGCAGAGGGAAATTCATATTAAGGAGATACAAATGTAAACCATGAAGAAATACTACTATACACCTATTAGAATGGCTTAAATAAAAAACACTGGTGTAATGACAAGTGTACAATGTCACTAGAACTTTGCTAGTGGGAATAACAAGTGTGCAACGCCAATAGAACTTTGCTAGTGGGAATAAAACATGATACAGTGAGGGGACTTCTGGGAAGATGGTGGCGTGAGCAGGGCAGTGAAAATCTCCTCCCAAAACCATATATATTTATGAAAATACAACAAATACAACTATTCCTAAAAGAGAGACCAGAAGATACAGGACAACAACCAGGCTACAGCGACACCTGTGAGAACTTAGTGTCTCATGAAGCGGGTAAGATACAACGCCGTGATCCGGTGGGACGCGAGCACTCCCCCACCACAGCGCACTGGCGGGAAGGAAAAGATTTAGAGCGGGGAGGGAGTGGAAACACAGGAGCGGCCCCGCCCACAGCATCCTCACAGAATCTACTCCTGGCGGGCGCGCAGCTAAGCGGGAAGAGCCCCAGAACCAGGTCCAGAAGGCACCAAGGGGACCAGAATGCACCCAGTGTAACTGCAAACCCTGCAGTGCTATAGGCTAGGCTGAGGACGACACCGCACACAGGCAGTTCAGGGGATTATCCCAGAGACTGCCTCCCGGTGTGCAGGAAAACAGCTCAGGCACGGGAGAAGAGTAAGGAGAACAACAAGCAGGAAGGGACTTTGTTCTCCCAGCTGACACATGTGGCACCTACCAGAGAACACTTCTATCGCCATGAAAAGACAGAGGAACATGGTCCAGACTAAGATTGGCCAGACAACCCAAGAGAGGGAGCCTGATGGGATGAACATGCACAATCTCCCTGAAAAAGAACTAAGAATAAAAGTCATAACCATACTAATGGATCTATAGAGAAATATGCAAGAGCTAAGGGAGGAAGTGAGGGAATGAGGAAGGACAATACAGAAATGAGACAAGTGATCGATGGGCTTAGCAGCAGACTGGACGAGATGCAAGAGACTGTTAATGGAATAGAAATCAGAGAACAGGAATACAGAGAAACTGAGGCAGAGAGAGATAAAAGGATCTCTAGGAATGAAAGAACATTCAGAGAACTGTGTGACCAATGCAAACAGAAAAATATTCGCATTATAGGAGTACCAGAGAAAGAAGAGAGAGAAAAGGGGATAGAAAGTGTCTTTGAAGAAATAATTGCTGAAAACTTCCCCAAGCGGGGAAGGAAATAGTCTCTCAGACCATGGAAGCCCACAGATCTCCCAACACAAGGGATCCAAGGAAGACAACACCAAGACACATAATAATTAAAATGACAAAGGTCAAAGATAAGGACAGACTATTAAAGGCAACTGGAGAGAGAAAAAATATCACCTACAAAGGAAAACCCATCAGACTATCATCAGACTTCTCAACAGAAACCTTACAGGCCAGAAGAGAATGGCATGATATATTTAACGTAATGAAACAGAAGGGCCTTGAACCAAGAATATTGTATCTAGCACAATTATCATTTAAATTTGAGGGAGGGATTAAACAATTCCCAGACAAGTGAAAGCTGAAGGAGTTTGCCTCCCATAAACCACCTCTACAGGATATCTTAAAGGAACTGCTCTAGATGGAAGCACTCCTAAGGCTAAAAAGATGTCGCCAGAGAAAATAAAATCATAGCAAAGAAAGCAGACCATCCAAATACTAACTAAAGGCAAAGAATAAAACACCTAGTATATAAAGAATGGAGGAGGAAGAATAAGAAGGGAGAGAAATAAAGAATCATCAGACTGTGTTTACAATAACTTAACAAGAAAGTTAAGTTAGACTGTTAGATAGTAAAGAAGCTACCCTTGAACCTTTGGTAACCACGAATCTAAAGCCAGCAATGGCAATAAGTACATATCTATCGATAATCGCCCTAAATGTAAATGGCCTGAATGCACCAATCAAAAGACACAGAGTAATAGAATGGATAAAAAAGCAAGACCCATCTATAAGCTGCTTACAAGAGACGCACCTCAAACCCAAAGATATACACAGACTAAAGGTGAAGGGATGGAAAAAGATATTTCATGCAAACAACAAAGAGAAAAAAGCAGGTGTTGCAGTACTTGTGTGAGACAAAATAGACTTCAAAACGAAGAAAGTAGCAAGAGATAAAGAAGGACATTACATAATGATAAAGGGGTCAGTCCAACAAGAGGATATAACCATTATAAATATATATGCTCCCAACACAGGAGCGCTGACATATGTGAGACAAATACTAACAGAATTAAAGGAGGAAATAGAAAGCAATGAATTAATTTTAGGAGACTTCAACACACCACTCACTCCAAAGGACAGATCAACCAGACAGAAAATCAGTAAAGACACAGAGGCACTGAACAACACAGTAGAACAGATGGACCTAACAGACATCTACAGAACTCTACAACCAAAAGTAGCAGGATACACATGTGCACATGGAACATTTTCCAGAACAGACCACATACTAGGCCACAAAAAGAACCTCAGTAAATTCAAAAATATTGAAATTCTACCAACCAAATTCTCAGATCACAAAGGTGTAAAACTAGAAATAAATTGTACAAAGAAAACAAAAAGGCTAACAAATACATGGAGTCTTAATAACATGCTCCTAAATAATCAATGGATAAATGATCAAATTAAAACAGAGATCAAAGAATATATGGAGACTATTGACAACAATAACACAAAGCCACAACTTCTGTGGGGATGCAACAAAGGCAATTCTAAGAGGAAAGTATAGAAAGGAAGAACCATCCCACATGAATAGTTTAAAGACACAATTACTGAAATTGGAAAAAGAAGAACAAATAAGGCCCAAAGTCACCAGAAGGAGGGACATAATAAAGATCAGAGAATAAATAAATAAAATTGAGAAGAATAAAACAATAGAAAAAAATCAATGAAACCAAGAGCTGGTTCTTTGAAAAAATAAACAAAATAGATAAACCCCTAGCCAGACTTATAGAGAAAAGAGAATATACACACATAATCAGAAATGAGACAGGAAAAATAACGACGGACCCCACAGAAACACAAAGAATTATAAGAGAATACTATGAAAATCTATATGCTAACAAGCTGGAAAACCTAGAAGAAATGGACAACTTCTTAGAAAAATACAACCTTCCAAGACTGACCAAGCAAGAAACAGAAAACCTAAACAGACCAATCACCAGCAACGAAATTGAATCGGTAATCAAAAAACTACCCAAGAACAAAACCCCCAGGCAATATGGATTCACCTCTGAATTCTACCAGACATATAGAGAAGAAACAATATCCATTCTCCTTAAAGTTTTCCAAAAAATAGAAGAGGAGGGAATACTTCCAAACTCATTCTATGAAGCCAGCATCACTCTAATACCAAAACTGGGCAAAGACCTCACCAAAAAAGAAAATTACAGACCAATAACCCTGATGAACATAGATGCAAAAATACTCAACAAAATATTAGCAAACCGAATTCAAAAACACATCAACAGGATCATACACCATGATCAAGTGGGATTCATCCCAGGGATGCAAGGATGGTACAACATTCGAAAATCCATCAACATCACCCACCACATCAACAAAAAGAAGAACAAAAACCACATGGTCATCTCCATAGATGCTGAAAAAGCATTTTACAAAATCAGCATCCATTCATGATTAAAACTCTCAACAAAATGGCTATAGACGACAAGTACCTCAACATCATAAAGGCCATATATGACAAACCCACAACTAACATCATACTTAACAGCAAGAAGCTGAAAGCTTTTCATCTAAGATCGGGAACAAGACAGGGTTGCCCACTCTCTCCACTTTTATTCAACATAGTACCGGAGGTCCTAGCCACGGCAATCAGACAAAACAAAGACATGCAAGGCATCCAGATTGGTAAAGAAGAAGTCAAATTGTCACTATTTGCAGATGACATGATACTGTACATAAAAAACCCTAAAGACTCCACTCCAAAACTACTAGAACTAATATCTGAATTCAGCAAAGTTGCAGGATACAAAATTAACACACAGAAATCTGTTGCTTTCCTATACACTAATGATGAACTAACAGAAAGAGAAATCAGAAAAACAATTCCATTCACAATTGCACCTAAAAGAATAAAATACCTAGGAATAAACCTAACAAAGGAAGTGAAAGACCTGTACTCTGAAAACTACAAAACACTCCTAGGAGAAATTAAGGAAGACACTAACAAATGGAAATGCATCCCATGCTCTTGGCTAGGAAGAATAAATATTGTCAAAATGGCTATACTACCTAAAGCAATCTACAGATTCAACGCAATCCCTATCAAACTACCAACAGCTTTCTTCAATGAACTGGAACAAATAATTCTAAAATTCATATGGAACCAGAAAAGACCCCGAATAGCCAAAGCAATCCTGAGAAAGAAGAATAAAACAAGGGGAATTACGCTCCCAGACTTCAAGCTCTACTACAAAGCTTCAGTAATCAAGACAATTTGGTATTGCACAAGAACAGACCCACAGACCAGTGGAACAGAATAGAAAATACAAACATTAACCCAAACATACACGGTCAATTAATATATGATAAAGGAGCACTGGATATACAATGGGGAGACGACAGCCTCTTCAGCAGCTGGTGTTGGAAAAACTGGACAGCTACATGTAAGAGAATGAAACTGGACTACTGTTTAACCCCATACACAAAAGTAAACTCAAAATGTATCAAAGACCTGAATGTAAGTCATGAAACCATAAAACTCTTAGAAAAAACATAGGCAAAAATCTCTTAGACATAAACATGAGCAACTTCTTCATGAACATATCTCCTGGGCAAGGGAAACAAAAGCAAAAATGAACAAGTGGGACTATATCAAGCTGAAAAGCTTCTGTACAGCAAAGGACACCATCAGTAGAACAAAAAGATCCTACAGTATGGGAGAATATATTCATACATGACATATCCGATAAGGGGTTGACATCCAAAATATATAAAGAACTCACGCACCTCAAAAAACAAAAAGCAAATAATCTAATTAAGAAATGGGCAGAGGACATGAATAGACAGTTCTCCAAAGAAGAAATTCAGATGGCCAACAGGCACATGAAAAGATGCTCCACATCGCTAATCATCAGAGAAATGCAAATTAAAAGCACAATGAGATATCACCTCACACCAGTGAGGATGGCCAACATTCAAAACACAAATAACAACAAATGTTGGCGAGGATGTGGAGAAAAGGGAACCCTCCTACACTGCTGGTGGGAATGCAAATTAGTTCAACCATTGTGGAAAGCAGTATGGAGGTTCCTCAAAAAACTCAAAATAGAAATACCATTTGACCCAGGAATCCCACTCCTATTAATTTACCCTAAGAATGCAGCAGCCCAGTTTCAAAAAGACAGATGCACCCCTATGTTTATTGCAGCACTATGTACAACAGCCAAGAAATTGAAGCAACCTAAATGTCCATCAGTAGATGAATGGATAAAGAAGATGTGGTACATATACACAATGGAATATTATTCAGCCATAAGAAGAAAACAAATCCTACCATTTGCAACAACATGGGTGGAGCTATAGGGTATTATGCTCAGTGAAATAAACCAAGTGGAAAAAGACAAGTATCAGATGACTTCACTCATATGTGGAGCATAAGAGCAAAGAAAAAAAAACTGAAAGAAAAAACAGCAACAGACTCACAGAACCCAAGAATGGACTAATAGTTACCAAAGGGAAAGGGACTGGGGAAGATTGGTGGGAAGGGAGGGAGAAGGGGAAAAAGGGGCATTACGATTAGCAGACGTAATGTTGGGGGAGCGCAGGGAGGGCTGTACAACTCAGAGAAGACAAGTAGTGATTCTATAGCATCTCACTACGCTGAGACAGTAATGGGGTTGGTGGGGGGGACCTGATGAAGGGGGTAGTTTAATAACCATAATGTTGCACATGTAATTGTAGATTAATGATACCAAAATAAATTAATAAAAAAAAAAACATGATACAGCTCCTCTGGAAAATAACCTGGCAGCTTCTTATAACGTTAAATATGCAATGGCCATAAGGCTCAACAGTTGTGCTATTAAGCACTTATCCCGAAGAAATAAAACGTATGTTCACTTGAAATAAAATGTATAAACCTAATCTCATAACAGCAGTATTTGTAATCACCCTCAACTGGAAACATTCCAGGGCCCTTTACCAGGTGAATGGGTTAGCAAAGAGTGGTACACCATTTAGTGGAATACTATTCGCTAATAAAAAGGAACAAACTAGTGACAAAAACAACTTGGCTGTTCTCCAAGACATTGTACTAAGTGAAAGAAGCCAGTCTCAATATGTTCCATATTGTATGATTCCATTTATATGATAGTTTTGAAAATACCAAACTATAGTGACAGAGAGCAAAGTGTTTGACAAGAGTTAGGTTGAGAGAGTTTTAGGAGTTTGGAATTTAAGTGTGAGTTTGTTTTACAGTCTGATTGTGGTGGTAGCTACACAAATGTAAGCATGTGTTAATATTCATTGACCTGTACTACAAAAAGAGTCAGTTTTATTATTTGATAATTTGTTCAAAATTGTAAAAAATATATATCTACTCCAAGAATCTGACCACTCCTTATCAGCCCCTACTGCCACCCTGATCCAGGCTACTGCCCTCTAGTCTGCGTTGTTTTAATAACCTTCTAACGGGTCTCCCTACTGCCTTTCTTTCAAATATAAGTCAAACAATGTCACTCTTCTACTCAAAACCCTTCACTGGCTCCCCATTTCTCTCAGCATAAAAACTGAAATCTTTACCATGGCCTAGATGGCTGTCAGGTCCCCCAGGAATCTCACAGACCCCTTCTTCTGAGTCTCACTCATTCACTGGACTCCAGCTGTACTTTCATGGTGATCCTTGAACATCCCGTACTTTGCACATTCTTTCTGCAAATAACCAATGGCCGTCTTCCTCACCTCCTCTAACTTTGCTGAAATGTCTTCTGTGTGGGACCTTCCTTGACCACTCCATTTTAAATGACAACTGTCCCTGCATTCCCCTCTTCCACTTACAGCTTAATATTTCTCCACAGCACTTACCTTCTAACATACGGTATTATTTACTATGTAACACACTTCTTTCCTGTCATTCCCAACACACACATTTGGATGTAAGACCTGTGAGGACAGAGATTTTGCCTGCTTTGTTCACTAATGTATCTTCAATGATCGGCACATAGAAGATTCTCAATAAATATTTGTGAAATGAATGAAGTGAAGAAGGGAAGGGAGGAAGGATGGAAAGAGAGAAGAGGTTGATTTGTCGTTAGCCAGGTGAGGAGACGGCGAGAACAAGGAGGGCGTCACTAGAAGAGCCAGTCACTCTGCAGAGGCAGTAAGCGAGAGCAGTGTGGATGCCCAGAGGGCCAGAGCGCAGGCAGCACGGGAGCCCTGGGAACCAGCCCCAGTGCCGCACTGAACAACTGGGTCTTTCTCCCTAGGTTAAAGGCATTTAAGTGGGTTTTATAAAGATCACTCAACCCCAATGTGGAAAGTGAATTGGGTGAAAGCAGGGAGCTAGTTAGGAGGCTGATTGTAATCTATTAAGTAGTTATTTAAGCAGAAGTGATGATAACCTGAACTAATTCTGTGGCAAAATAAACAACCCAAGGGGCACATTTCAGAATCATTAGGACTTATATTAAATGTGAGAAAGGTAAGAAATCAAGGTTGCCCACTCCCCTACCTACCGACCAGATTCTCTCTTGTGCATCTGGGAAGGAGAGCCCAGATGAATGGCTTCAACAGAAGAGGATGTGTCTAATAACAAATTACTTGTAATGTCATGAACACACCACTTTTTCACATCTCAGTGTCTTCGTCCACTAGGGTTATTATTCCCGTAATTCCCTTCTTATCCTTCTTGCTAAGCCACTTAATTTTATGTTTCAACATAGAGACCCTGACTCAGCTTAAAGATATTACAAAAAATACACTTGAACTTGGTTACTGTCAGAAAAGGCAAGATGTGGGAACTGATAATGCAATATTGGACATGTATGCAAATGAGGATTGATCCCACTTAAAAAGCAGGCGTTTTCCTCACCTGCAGGAGATTCTGACCTAGAAATATGTTATTGTAATGTAAGTGGCCCAGAAGGTTCATACTGTTATAATGAGTTTACACAGGACTCACTGGGGTTATAAAAATAAAAATATTAGCTTTGCAGTGTCATTGCCAAATGTAAATACAGTGATTCTATGTGTTCCCTTAATATTTGACCTTGAGCAAGATTTTCAACCCACTTTTGCCTCTGTCTTCTCATCAGAAAAGGACAAAATGATCTCTTTGGGCTATTGTACTCCAAAATTTGAGATTTTCCCTTTCTTTCTCCATGAAACAGAGTAGACATTTTGCATATTTTATAGGTGGAGAACCAAGGCTCAGAGAGGAGACTTCCCTTTGAACCAACCTGAACAAGAGCCCACCTCTCCCACCCTGATACCTGTTCCATGAATGGCCCATCATACAACTATCGCAACATCAAAAACCATCATGTTTTTAAAACTGTAAGGATAACTTGGATTTAATGAATTTGAAAAATTTTGCCAACACAAAACAGCAAACTTCTTTTTTGCTCTTTTGCAACTATAATTAATTTAAGGCAAGTTTCAGTCTGAAGGATTTTTTTTCCTTTTTGGCCATTACAAATAGTTAAAAACATGTTTCATCATAGAAATGCCTAGTCAAATTTAACTACTGTGAGAGTTTGGACTCTCTTTTTCTTTTTTTTATTGAAGTATTGTTCATATACAATCTTATATTGAATCTTATATTAATATACAACACAGTGGTTCAGCAGTTACCCATATTATTAAATACTCACCCCCACTAGTATAGTTCCTATCGTCAACATAGGAAGATTTACAGAATCATTGGCTATATTCTCCATGCTGTACTACCATCCTCATGACAAACTTACATTATTATTGAGATTTTTTGTGCCTCTTTATCCCCCTCACCCTCCCCACCCACCCACCCCAACCCCTCTCCCTTAGTAACCACCAGTCATTCTCAGTGTCTATGAGTTTATTGCTATTTTGTTCATTTTGTTTTGGTTTGTTTTTGTATTTCACAAATAAGTGAAATTATACAGTATTTATATTTCTCTGCTTAGCTTATTTCACTTAAAGGATATTGCTCTAAGTCCATCCATGTTGTTGCAGATGGCAGGATTTCTTTTTATGGCTTAATAATATTCCACTGTGTATATGTACCACCTCTTCTGGACTCTTTTTTTCTTTTAAGAAATAAGAAAGCAAATTAGGTGTTTATGTAGATATTTATATGAAGGGGATCATTAAAAAGACTGAAAATATATTAAATATGAAAAGATGCTATGGAGTATTATTGGGTTAGAAAGTGACATCATTATTTTTAAAATTTAAAATATATGAATTGGATATTATATTTTTAAAACTTAAATCTGATAAAATTTTCATAATAAAAAGCAATATTATGACAGAACCCAAACCATAGATCCCAGAAGCTCAGAAAACACTATGTAGAACTCTACACTTAGGCAATCCATATTAAACTGCAAGAAATCAAAGACCAAGAGAAAATCTGGAAGGAAGCAGATGGAGGGAAAAACCTTACCTATAAAGGAACAAGGGTAAGAAATGCATCAGAGTTTCCTTCAGAAACCATGCAAGCAAGAAAGAACAAAACCACCAATGTAGAATTCTATATCCAGCAAACTTATCCTTCAAAAGAAAGGAGAAATAAAGACTTTCACAGACAAACAAAAATGAAGGAATTTGCAATCAATAGATCTGCCTGGCAAGTAATATTAAAGATATTTCTCAGAGAGAAGGAAAATGATGTAAGTCAGAAACTCAAATCTACATAAAGAAAATAATACTAGAAAAGGAATAAATGTTTCCTCCTCTGTGGTACTGGAGCTATGCCCAGCACCAAGATCCCCTTACCCATGCTGAACAATGCGCACATAAGCAAAAAGGATTGTTGGCTTAAAAAGGAAGATGACACAACTTGCTTTTCAATCCACAGCTGCAACCTTTGCATCAAAAGACACAGAAATGGACTTAGCAAGCTCTCTGGCTCATGGAAGGGAGGAATCTACTGCAAAGGAACTGAGCTAAACTGTAAATAAGAAATGTAGATATTACGAAAACTGCCTTCCTGTCAACTTTCTTGATGTTAATAGTGTATCTTATAATTGTGTCTTATGCAGTAGAACATTTTCATATAGTCTCATTATACCAGTCAAGTTGTGGCATTTTTTTACCCATCACTCAGAGTTTAAAGGAAAAAAAATGAATATTTTAAGTGTAAACTTCTTGAGCTTTTTAAAATCCAAAAATTATTATCATTTTTCAAACTAAAAATGAAAAGACTGCTGAACCATTCATTAATTTCTAATATGGTAAATATCAATCACTATAACCCACATAAACTAAAAGCTCTTTGGGGTCTCCCCTTTTTTTCAGAGTAAAATATTTTTAAGACCAAAACATGAGATGACAAAATCAATGAGAAAACCACTGTGTTTTATCCATAACCATTATGGTTTCTTATGACCTCATAAAGAACATTTTTATGGAATTCCAAGCACCTATACAAATCCCTGGCTGGGCCTAAGCTTTTGTTCCTTTTAACTCAGGAATCTGATTTCTGTTGACCTGAAGGACTCTGACCACAGTTAGCTCTTTTCTTCTGTGGCCTTTTGTCTAATTTTTCCTTATTTTTAATTTTTTTTCTCTGCTCTTCTTCTCAGTTTAATTTTTTCTTTATTTTCTTTTTTATTTAAACCACTTTACTGAGGTATGATTGACATACAAAAAGCTGCATGTGTGTAATGTATATAATTTGATTAGTTCAGGTATAAGTACATACTCATGGGAAAAAAATCTCTAAGTGTAACTTAACTTACATCTACATAAGTCTGGTTTGCTGCAAAACTAATAATATGATAGGATCAAGATACCTTTTCTACAAAGTCCAATGCCATGACCACTGTGGTCCTACAATTCAGTTGGGTGGATTTCCTGTTTTGGGGCACTTCCAATTACCTTTACTATATTCCTAAAGTCGATTATACCTTCTCTTCTACTGATTCTTATTTCTTAGAGATCTCCCTCCCAGAGACATTAGTCCTCATATACCAAACTGGACCAGTTTAAGAGTGCTCCACAGCTCTCAGTCTAGAATGGTCTGCTCTCATAGACTGGACTAATTGTTCCTGACACTTTCTTAATGAATTATTGTTACAGAAATGCTGTGTAACCATAATGCTACATAACAAGCAATGCTGAAATCTCACTGGCAACAAGAAACATTTACTGTTCTCTGTTCTGCTTCAGACTGTGGGCTGAATTCAAGACTGCTCAGTGTGTCTTTCTTGTGGTGCCAGAAGCTATCTGTGGCATGCTCTTCTCATGGAACATGGCGGGAGAGACAGAGAGACCAAGATAAGCCAAACAAGCATATTTAAAGTCTCTGTTCATGTTGCATCCACTCATTTTCCATCAACCAAAACAAATCACATGGCCATCACCAACGTCAATGGAGTACAAAAATGTATTCCATCTACTCTAGTGGGAGGCAGTGCAAAGGCATTTGGCAAAGGCATGAATACACATGTTGATGAGAGGGAAGATGTGAACAACAGGAAACAATAGCCCAATCCACCATAAGAGCTTATGCCTAATTCATTACTCCCTTGTTTTGGTGAACATCCTCTAGTAACTTCCTAAGAAGGTGTGTATAGTAGGTAAGCTTTGTGAATGGGACATGTCTGAAAACATCTTTATTCTGCCCGCATACGAATGGCTAAAGAACCTCTAGAGCTTGCTCCACTATCTTCCAGTACTTACTGTTGCCGGTGAGAAGCTTCCTGTCAGCCTGCTGCTCATTATTTTGTAGGTACCCCTTTCTATCTCTGTCCACACACCCTTTATCCCTGATGTTCTAAAATGCCCGGGTGAGATAAATATAGGTAATTTTTCCTTTTTTGTGCCAAGCAAGTAGTTCTTCCCCAGCTGACAGATTTTAATGAATCGTTCTGTTTGTTGAATAATTAATTCCTGGCCTCCTTTTTTATCTAATATTTCTAAGTATGGAGACCGGGGACTTAGACCCTCCAGGTATAATACAATATAGGCTGCCGCTTTCTCCCAGTTTGCTTCATCAGTTTTCTATATTCAATAAATTTGTTAAATTCCCTTGTCCACTGATGATCTTGTCCCGTTCTCTTCATGTTGTGGAAATATATATAGCACATAAAACATTCTTTTTGCTATAATTTTATTGATGTCTCAGGAGGGCAAGATAATAAAATGGTGTACCTAGGTCATCATGTTGATTCATATTAATCTCAAGATTTTATTTTGCTGAGCAGTTTTTAGATTTAAATAGAAGCTATTTAAAATATTTGTAAAATGTCTGGCTGTACCAGAGATGATGACATTCTTAAGACTATTTAAATAATTTGGTAATATTAGCATCCAGATTTTCAAAGGTAATTAGTTAGACTATCATTATTTACTTTACAGAAGAATGTGAAACATGACCAAAACTAGCCAGTTTCTCTAAGGTAGCATTATACAGAATTTTTTGCAGTGATAGAAATGTTCTCTGTGCTGTGCTGTCCAATAGAGTGGCCACCAGCCATCTGTGGCCATTGAGCACTTAAAAGATGGCTGGTGCTATTAAAGAACTGAATTTTATTTTATTCTATTTTAATTGGCTTAAATTTAAATAGCCACATGCGGCTAGCAGCTACTATATTGGGCAATGTGGCATGGATCTGGGATTTTATTAGATTAACAAAATTTAAAATGTGTTTTGAGGCATATGTCACTTACATAAATAAAATTATACCTGAAAGGGATAGACATGAGAAATCTAACCTCATGAAATGGTAATTTGGGGTTAAGTGTTCTAGGGGAGAAGCAGGAATAGAGATGATATCTGGCCCAAGATTTCTATAGGCTTTAAATTTCTCTAAACCAAGACAAAACAAAGTAAAAAGTATCATTCCCTGGTCCTTTAAACACACACACACACACACACACACACGCACACACACACACACACACACACATACACACACACACACAGAGAAAGAGAGAGAGAGAGAAACAAAATCACTAAAATACTCTCAATTAGAGTCAGTGAAAATAAAGTCCAGGGTTAACACAGTGAGTTTAAAGTAATAATAAAAAATACTTACCAGGGTGTCATGACCCCATCTTATTGTTGAGTTCAGCTTTCCCATTCTTAATCCCTATTTTCTGTTTATAACTTACTCCAAAATGTTCCTTTTGACCTTTGGGTCTGATATTTTTCTTGACTTGTCTCGATCCAAAGGCGAATTTATTTGCAATTTGAACTAAATCTCTTCAGTTATTTAAGTTACTTGAGTTTGAAGAAAATACCTGTTTTGTGCTTTCAGAAATCGTTCAGATTTTTTTCCATGTTCAAATAGCTTAAAAATGACTTTGCTTTGAAGCTGTAGGATTAGCACAGCTCTACTGAAGATCCAACTTGAAGGAGTTGGTTAAGAAATTTGAATTAAAGAACGAGAAATTATGAGACTCCATAGTATGTTATTACATGGAGACAAGTATATACCCTCCCCTACCATGTGACAAGTCACAAGGTGCATGTCAGTAACTCAAGGAAAGGTCAAAACCCACCCCTCTCCCCAAAAATCAGTTTAAAGTGCATGTCTGACTACGTTTGAAATAGTAATAAAACTGTCCCAATGCCTAAGCCGACAAAGGGCATATTCATATGCAAGGAACGTGCATCTGACTTTTTCTAGAACTTAGAGAATATGTTGCAGAATACACTACTGGAACTTGAACCCTCTGGATTCTAGCTCAGGTTTTCTTCTGACCTTTATTTATGACTACAGGGTTGGGCCTTTAATCTCCCTTCATCATTCTTTCTACAAAATGAAAAATGACCCGATACGCTGAGTGCTGAAAAGAAATAATTCTCCCATCTATGCTTTTCAAGGGCATTCATTTCAATAAATAACTTTATTTCACACCTACTAAGAGCCAGGCTCTACATTAATGCTGTGGTGATGGAGATGAATAAGATGAAGATGCCCTCTCAGGAAATTCTCTAAACGTGGAAGAGACTGATGAGTATGGCAGTATATGATAAATATAAACAGAGGTTATTTTCAATTAAGGCAGACAATTTGGCTGTATTGCTTTCAAGAAAAGAAAGGTAGACAAGCAGAAAAATGGAGAGTAGACAATGATATAGAACCTAGACATAAATTCCTAAATTCATAAATTTTCCAAATGGAAAATTTTGAATTCTCCATACTCACCATCACCCCTTCCTTCCCCCCAGTCCAATCCAAGACTTCCCAAAGAACCATGCAAACTTAAGGAAATCAGTATGCTGTCTAAACAAATGTGTTTTCTAGCAAGTCCCTTAGTTGCTCACTCATCCTCTTTCCAGTCAGACTGTCATCTCCAAGCCACTCCTACTCAGAAATTCTGGAGCTCTCAAAAAAGGGTCCATCCTAACAGTTTCTCCAGATAATTATAGTAAAAAATTAACTGGTTCCTCTACGTGCAAATAAACTCTTAGTCCTCCAAACTTCCAGCACCCTTGCCTCTCCTAGAACAACCACTGCTTTCCCTAAGTTCTAAATTACAATTTCTTTCAAATTTTGTAAATTATTTCACATCCTGTATTCAATGAGGACACTTACTTTTAAGTTTCTTTCTGCCCAAGGATAAGTTATTTAGTTGAGAGTGGATCTGTGCTGATAAATAAATAGATATTTTTTGAGCACCTGCTATATATATGCCAGGTTCTATGCTAGGTGCTTGGGCCACATATCATAGTTTTTTAACTAATGTATATCATGACAGTTTCAAAATTTATGGAATCTCAGGCAAATTCAAAGCAGCTAAAGAACATTGCTGTTGAAAACTTGATTCAAAATCTCTTGACTTCTTGATTTGGATTTTTTATATGCACATTAAAGTGACTTTAAAAAAACTGGCAATCATGTCATTCTAGTGAAGTGAGGTTTTGGAACTGAGATGCAGTGAACACACTGGTGTGTGCTATGGTGATGTGGAGTAGCTATTCATACAGATGGTACTGATTTTCATTTCCTGTGAAGCTGAATCAACATGTTGTGGCTAATGTCTATGTAATTTAATGTATTGAATAAAATGTACCGTTGCTCTCTACTAGGGGTAAAAGGTCTTGACTGTGGTGTCCTTGTGCTCTAAAGCAACATCAGATATATTTCTTAGTTATTAAGAGTCTGCCTAAAAAAATCTTTCCTGTTTTTTAACAAAAAAAAGCATATCTTTTTTAAATTAACTCATTTGTGTTTTTATATCATAATAGAAGAAAGGCAAGTATGAAGACCTTCATGACACCAGTCTCCTTTGGTTCAATCTCCTCATTTATTAAAAGGGATACAGTTACCCTCATGCCACCAACCTCACAAGGTTTTTGTAGGGAATCAGATTAGATAACTTATGTGAAATAGTAATAAAATTGTAAAGTACAGTACAAATGTACATGGTGTAATGGTATTGCTGTTTTTGTCATTATTACTCAGCATTTAGAGTATCCTGCTCCAAAATTACCTGCCCTCCTTCTTCTAATTTGATTGGTCAGTAATTCAATTATCTGGCGGCAGAACCTTATGATAAGGTGTGAATGAATGCTAATTTTTAAAGAGCATCAGAATTGATAAAATGTGAAGGGACAACAGATTTTTGTATATTAGCATATGCTGTCTGTTTTAACACCATCAAAACAGTGGTTCACAACCACTAAGATAATTTTTATTTTACTCAGTTTCTTCACCACATCTCCCCAGAGAAGCATCTTCCTTTGGGATTTTGTGATTCAGAACTGGGAGAAGAGGGAAGGCTGAAGGGAGGAGAGATTCATTGTCTATGGCTGCAGAAGGAATTGAAGGAGAGTCAAGCAACTAACTGAGTGGGTGTAAGAGAAAAAGAGGTTTAAGAATTATTTCTAAAGGCTATGTATTCTCTTCAAGGGACTTATTAAATAAACATAAGTAAAGAAACTGAGCATATTAGATTTTTTTCATATTTCCAGGCTTTGACTGCTATAAGACTGGGCCACATGGGTCACAGCTTCATACCAATGTTTATTTTACATTAATCTAATGCCAAATAATATATTTAATCATTTTTCATGCATTATCCTATTTAATATTTAATCCCATAAAATATACTATTACACCCACTTTTATACCTGTGGAAAACCAGGCTTAAGGAGGTGAAATAACCTGTCGTGGCAACACAGTTACTAAGTTTCAAAGCCAGGACTTGAATTTCAGAGACTGGCGTCTCAATCCCCCACTGAACAATTTCATACAAACCAGTTCCCCTGTTGGTGGACTGCATAGAAGAAAGTACTTTGATTAGCTGTGATACAGGATGGGAGGAGACGTGGGCCTTTAGTTTCCTTCTCTAAGCAAGTTGGCTCCTCAAGGCCAGAGAGGCAGAGTGGCAACAGCCCTCGTTTCTGTAAGGTTAGTGACAACTTTGCTATTTCTTGTGGAAGCAGCTGAGTAATGGTGCCCCCAGTGGTGCACACAAACAACTTTTGAAATAATATCCAAAAGGAGTACAAGAGCCAACACCTACATTCCCTACAAGCAAAATAGGAAGCTGCCTACATAAAATTAGGTTTCCTAACTATACTTAAATCAAGGACATTCCCTGTTATAGATATCTTTGTAACAGACAAATTAATTCATGTCTACACTTAAATGTTAAGATTAGTTGAATCTACAGCCAGATCTAGATGTTTCTCCTTTAGCAACAATGGAAAGGAATTCTTCTTCTTTTTTTTTTTTGAAATTTGTAACCAAAGAAATGAATTCACAGAATGCTCTCATGGGTAAACTACAAACAAAATTACCAGAGAGTTATCTGTTTTATATATAGTCTAATAGGCTTAAGTCACTTCCATTGTCTTTGGATTCCTAACAGTATCTAGTACACTGGCTTCCCTACATAGCTGACTATTGAATTAAAGAATGAACGTGAACAGCCAATGGATTACAATACATATATTTCCTCAGTGGAATGTGATTCTTAGTTAACCACTAATACTTCCTTGTAAGGGACCGCTAAACTCACCTAACACCCGATGGCTGCACACAGCGTCCCAGTGGTGACCCTGGGTCTCTTTTGTATCATTCTTGGGTTTCACAACTGTCCATACATAGTAAGACATTATTTTCTAACAGCATATTAATAAACAGCTTCGTAAATGCCCTCTGACTTTCTGGAAGCCCATTTTCTATTGTTCAAGGCTCTCTACCTTAACGGCTGCTATTACCCTTTTTTTTTTTCTATTGTGCTTTGTGCTGAGTTTGACTCCCATGTAAACCTTACTAATTTATGCTCACCAGCTTTATAAGTAAGAGCTAAGGCTCTGTATTTAGACATAGGTGATGCAAACCCTCCACACTGACTATCTGTGTGACTTCAGGCAAATTATATGTACACCTTTAAGCAACAGTTTTCTCTTCTATGAAATGGGAATAAGAATAGTATAAGTTGACCTTTTCATACCCTAAATCATCTTCTGTGGATTATGCTTCCATGGTACTAAAAGTTTCTGTGCCTAAAAATTCACAGAGCAGGGGCCTTGTTTTATCCTTATAACTGTCTTACTGGACAGTCCCTTAGTTGGAACACTCAAGACCACTGTTAAATTTAAATACTGCATGGTTAACTAGCATTAAGTAGGCTTTCCTCTATTTTCACTCTGGTCTTCACTGATTTCAGATTCGTTCAGGAGAACGGAGACCTGGTGGGTATAAGGCAATTCCAGGTGCATTTTAATCAGAATAGGATGAAGTGTGAGAAGAAAGATAAAGGTACAGACCCTAGTTGTTGCAAGAAGGGCAGTACAAGGAATTTGATCTCACTGGAATGCTCCAGTGAGCCTAAGGGGAGAGGAGACACCAGATAACAAGAGAAGGAGAAGGTGCCCAGCCAACTCTTCTTTTCCTACTGGTGTTACCAAAAGCTAGTCCTGGCATGGTAACAGCCAGCAGTATAATAACAGCACTAGCTAACATTTATTGAGCAATTGTCGTATGCCTGACAAGTGTATATAATAGGGATCTGGTGCTTCATGTGGGTTATTTCATTTAGTTATCATGACAATTCTGTGATCTAAGTAATATTATTTTACAGATGGTGTTAAAGGTAAGGGATATACAAGCAACTTGTTCATATTGCACTACTAATAAATAATGGTGGCCTGGGGGTGTAAATCTGATGCCAGAAACTGGACAATTAATCACTTTTTCCATAAGAGTTTAAATTTCAAAGATTCTATCCTTTTCTCCATAAATATGTAGTCATATTTTGTGGACCATATATCCTGGTTTAAGACTCTGAAAATGTGGTCATTATAAGAAAAAGGGAATTCAAGAGGATAAGTTTCCTATGCTTTTACAAGCAGAATATACCAACATATCACACCTAGGAACAGCAACGCACGAAGAACTAGATATCATAAAAGAAAAGTCAACTTCGTGTCATTTCCCCCCCAGATGATAGACTAAATGCTCATAGAAAACCTTCCAGTACAGCACAAGTTAATATGCTGAATAAAATGTTTAAAACCTATAGCAAAGCTATTAAGAAATAAAGGGTTCCTTCTAAGGCAACAAACAAGAAAACAGGGGCCCACAGAGCAAACACTAGAGGCAACCCTTGCTCAACAGTTACATGCTGAGGTTTGCTGGCTGAGAGCCGAGCTTCCCAGCAAGTGTGAGGATCCCATCATCCCCTGGGTGATCTGTTGGACCTGGGGCACCAGAGCTTCCACCAGGCCAATCACCTCCATCGGTATACAGCCTCTCCCAGGACTGGGGGAAGCCGCTCAGGCACAGTGAGTGATGGCTCCACAGTCCTTGCAGAGGGTGATCCTGCCCTTACCACTGTCTGGACAGTGGGTAAGCCCAAAGTTGCTCTACAGTCTGACATCCACTCCATCAGGCAATGCAGATGGACCATTGCGGACAGCAATTCAGCCTGTGGAGCTGTTAGAAAAGATCATGAATCTGGTCCCAAGGAGCATGGCATACAGACCAAGATGCAGCATCTTGAAGGTGTAGAGCCAGGAAATCAGCAAAGTCTCCTGGAAGACAAAACTCCATGAGCTGCATCTCACCGATCTTCATTAATAGATGGTGTTTTAGTTCCCCAGAGCTGCCATAACACTAGGAGATTAAAAAAATAGAAATCTATTCTCTCGCAGTTCTGGAGCCTAGAAGTCTGAAATCAAAGTTGGCAGGGCCATACTCCCTCTGAAACCTCCAGGGAAGAAGCCTTTCTTGCCCCTTCCTAGGTTCTGGTGGCTCCTGGCAATCCATAGCATGTTTTGACTTGTAGCTGCATCTCTCTAATCTCTGCTTTTATGATCATATGACGTTCTCTGTGCATCTATGTGTCTCTGGGTTCTCTCTTCCTATCAGGACACCAGTCATTGGATTTGTTGCCCACCATAAGCCATTGCGACCTCATCTGAATTATATCTGCAAAGACCCTATTTCCAAACAAGTTCACATAATGAGCAGTTCCTTGTGGGCATGGATTTTGGGGGAACATTTATTCAACCCCATAAAGAGGATATTTCTGTATGTCTGTGACTGATGTGTCCTTATAGCATCACATCACTGGTATCATTTCAGAGTGACTGCTCTAATGATGGCTGAACAGTCTACAAATTAGAGAAAAGATCAGTTGAATTAGAAATCCCTTTTCACTGCCACAAAACAACAAGAACTCCAGTATTACATTTGTCAGTGAAAGAAAATGATAGCTCTTAGTTTCTTAAAATAATATCATAAAAAATGGTTGAAAAGTTTTTATCATCAAATTTCTGACAAAATTTCTTGTTGATGATTGTCAAGAATTTTAAGAGGTTATAATTTAAAGTCTGGTTTATGAATTGCATATAGTCATTTCAGACAAAAAGGAAATCTGATTAAACAGTTTGAAAATATTTTGTTTAGAAATTTTATATTTAATATTTGAGTGTAATATTAATATGCATTTTAACAATCCAGATATCCATCAACAGGAGAATGGATGGAAAAATTACATATAAAAAGGTCACACATAAGATGACTATACAATAAAAACAACAGATGGCTATACACAACACAGATTAATCTCAAAACTATAACATTGAGTAAAAAAAGATATCATATAAGCACATATGTAGATATGGTTCAGTTTATATAGAGTCCAGAAATTCACAATATTAAGTGATTTATTATTGAAGGATACATATATATGTCATATAGCCATAAAGAAAAACAAGGAAGTTAACAACACAAAATTCACGATACTAATTATCTCTGAAAAGTAAGAGGTGGTGAGATTGGAAAGGGATCCATAACATAGGGAAACTCAAAGGGATTGTAATGTTCTGTTTCTCAAACAGGGTAGATGAGACATTGCTACTCATTTTATTATTTTTACTGTATATGTATATTATGTCCACTCTTCTATATATGTGTATTTCAGAATTTAAAAGTCAAACTAAGGAAGGGCATCATGCATTCAGTGAAAGCTTTGTGTCTTTTTTGTATCCTCCGCAGCTGATTCACCAAAGATTGTCTTAATACTGTCTATGGATTTCATTGTAGGCATGAGAAGAAAGGGAATATGTAAGTAGAAATAGAATCATGGGAGTTTAATGATACTATGACTCTGGGATTTAGGGAAATCCCTCTAAATCCAGTTACCACTTCATTGAGATGCTGAGCAGCAGCTGCCAAGTAGAAGTAGGACAAAGAAATTAATGGAGGGTGGGTGGGGCTTCAGAGGGATTAGCCAAAGGTATCTTGCACCACTTCCTGTTATTCATGCACCAGTCCAGAACTTCTCGCCCTATCAATTACCTGAGCTGCCCATTGTTGGAAGAGGTGGGGCAGAACAGTCAAAGACAGAGAAAGACCAGCTTGAAGGAAAACAGCACCTTTAAAAATAACTGACCAAAACTTGCAACTTGTAGAAAACTATGTTCTGGAGACCAAAGGGCTAGATCTTAATTACTCCCGCCACAAAAAAGGAATAATTATGTGACTGGATAGAGGTGCCAACTAATGTGACAACGTTAATCATATTATAATACATAAATGTATCAAATCAACATGTTGTATTCCTTAAAATTATACAATGTTATATGTCAAATATATTTCAATTAAAAACAAACAACATTTTAGTCAAACTATTATGAAAAGTCAAAGGAAAGTTTCCATCAATTGCTCCTTCTCTTGGTCTCAGGATTCCTTGGTGGGGAGGCAAGTATGGGAGAATTTAAAAAATAAAATAAAGGTGTAGTTCAAAGTCATTTCATGTTGTCTAACAAAACAGTGAAGACAAATTAAAAAAACATCAATTTCCTGTCAACAATGTTATATAGCTCAAACTCACCCCAACCAATCTCTATTATACCTGCTTATTAATTTCATGCAACTGTTAGCAATTCATGATAGTGACATGAAAAAAATCTAGTACCAAGATGGAAACATATGCTTTCAAACCTTATTTAAAATCAAACTTTCTCATAGCTTGGTTTTTATTCAGTTCAACTTAATTTCTTTCAGGACCTGGGCCAGCAATCACACTAATTTGCATGACCACCACTGTTCAAACAGGCCCTTTAGTTCTCAATGAATGACCTTCTGTATACTATCAGACTTTTGAGGCACAAATCAATTGCCCTTATTCTGGTAGGCGTAGTACAGGGAGGACTGACTGTAGCTACGAAGCTGCCAAAAAGAAAAAGGAATTAAAAGCAACCTTCCAAAAAGAAAAGCAAAACTAGTGAAATGAAGTATGTGTACAGTTGGAACTACTCAAAATAGGAGTATGTCCATATAACTTTGATTGAGTTTCTTTATCTAGGCAGTAATATTTTTGTCTGTAATTGGGCCACCACCATTTCCAGGCTGAACCATTGTCCTAAAAGTCAGTTATTTATTTATTTATGCTGACTGAGGTGTCTCAAAAGGAAAAGGGTAGCAATGTTTAAGCAGCTTACAATCTAAGAGGGAACGCGTATGAGACAACCCAAAGGCAGTGTGAGAGCCTTCCAGCCAGTCACAAACCTTGGGACTTAAAACATTGCTTATTTGAAAATCATTGCCATCATATCTTAAGCAATTTCATCCCCGTGGATCAAGGTCTGTAAAGCCATTGTTTATTTAACACAGTTAAAACTCATAGGGGAGGAAACTAGAATGTAATACTTGCATAAGTCTGGATCTGTCTTTATGAGTCATAAATGTAACTACAACAAAGAAATGCTACCCATCTTTCTGCCGTGTCAATGAACAGGGAAGAAAATGTATGCATCTTTTTCTCTTAGCTTAATTCCTCACCTGACAATACAGCCTGGTGGAGAACAACAAAGCTTTAGATGCAAACATACCTAGGTTCCTAGCTTCCAGGTCTGGCTCTGAAACTTAACAGTGTTGTAACCTTCAGTATGTTAACTTGACCTCTAAACTTCAGGCTTCTCATCTGTATAACAGAGATATTAATAACAAAGTTTAAACTGTATGAAATTGCTGATTCAACCATTTTTGACATACACATGGCAATTTCACACTGTTTTACCTAGTGATATCTACCTAATAGGGCTATTGTGAATATCGTGTAAGATTATAGCATTATTTGAATTTTCTTTGATCAAGATTTTCCATATTCATTCTACAGTTAATATGAACTTGGAGAAATGGAATCCTCATCTGTGGTGAGCATTTTAGATGAGTAAGTCAAAGATAACAAATATTTTACTTTGTCCTGTCAAATTTTGTGGTTGGATTTCATTTAACTACTGCTGAGAGATTCTTCTTTTTGAGATTCAAGAAATCTAGTTGAAGAGTTGCCTTATCAACTATTAAGGAGTGGAGGCATACAGAGCTCGTGCTGTCAGAACAAAATAAATACTATGTTTCCTCCGTAAAGCTGAATTAACTTACTAAATCAGCCATCCTCAAATCATGGATCTAAAGACCCAGGCCTCTATAAGACATCGCAGGGAAGTCCTTAAAGAACAAACACTGTAGTCATATAAGACACTTAAATTAGAACAACCTCTGTTTTCTCCAACCCTAATTGGACTCTACAATAAAAAATGGGATCAGAAACACACACAAAAAAAAACAAGAAACAAAAACACAACAAAATCAAGGCAGAAGGATCTCACAACTTGGGAGTATTTAATGGGTTATGCCATGACTCCATAGATCCTACTGGGCAGGAAATGGTACTTCCACCAGACTTGCTTTCAAAAATAATTGAGGAACAAGTTAAGGTAATGAAAGGCGTTAGTCTATTTAGTTCTGACCCCTTCTCAAATGCTGTATGTTTTGCTGTATTGTCTCTTAATTGTGTTGACATTTTCACTTCCAAATAGCTCTTCCTCTTGGAGTCAGAGCAGTGGTCCTGCTACTTCCATAGTCTGTCTCTGAGCCTTGGGAAGACTGACAATCACCCTACAATATTACTAAAAATATTTTGGATTTGGCAAATGTAATCACATTATTGCCTTCTGAATGGTTTCTCTGAATTCTAATTCTGAGGACGTCTCAAGGAAAACTTAATTTTCACTTCGCTGATAACTTGCACTTCATTTTTCTTAATATTTTCTAAGAACTACTTTTAGCCAAAAAAGAAATGAATCTTTTAGTACTTTAGGTCTGTGAATGAGTAAGCCATATTTTCCATAAAATAAGTGGACTAAAACTAATTAAATGGTGACATGCTCCCAAACTCAAAACTCTAGTTGAATTATATTATGTAGGACTTCAAAACTCTTCATTAGTTCAATTGTTTATAGATCAAATATACAGAGCCCTATCCTCTATATTGGGTGGATAGAGAAAAATATTGCCCCTGCCCTCAGAGAGCTTACTGCCTCCCGGGAAAGGCCAGTGATAACAAACTAAAACAAAATGTGCTAAACATGAAGGAACTGGGATTCAAAAAGTGCAGTAGTTGGTGTGAAGTATGAAACCATCAATCACAATTAAGAGTACCAAGGACGGTTTCCTGAAGAAAATACCAATTTATTTGGACCTCAAAATATGTGTGGCATTTTAACATTAAAATAGGGGATGAAACAAGGCACTGCAGAGAGACTAACATGACCAAACATATAAAGGTGTTGAGAATATGTTTTGTGCTGGAGGAAGTATAAGTAGATTGGTGTGGCAGGAGTAAAAGGTACTTGGCAAGAGGGAGATGTGGTAAAAAAAAAAAAAATTGAATTGGTAGGTTGGTCCAGATTATAAAAGGCCTTGAATGCCTTGCTAAGGAGTTAGAACTTTTTAATATAAATAATGGAATCATGAAAGGATTGAGTCACATGATGAAACATGTTTTAGAAAATATTAGGACAGATGAAGGATAGATTGAAAAATTGAAAGAATGGAGCTGGGGAAGCCAATTATACATCTTAAAGTCAGGCAAGAAAACCTGATGACCTGACCCAGCACAGTGGTGACTGGTATGGTAAGAGGCCAGGGGCAAGGATGTCTCCAAGGTTGAAATAATCAGAACGGACTAACTCTTTGAGTCAGTTTAACAAAGGGATGTATAGAAGGGTGGGGACAGAAGTCCGGGGTGAATCCTAGGCCACTCAATGGCCATTATGTAGGACAGAGACCACCAGAAATGAGCAGAATTGAAGGAAGATATCACAACTTGGATTTGGAGCATTAAGCTCCAGGTAGCACACGGAAAATCCATGGAGGAATGGCAAAAGTACATTTGACTAGCAGGTCTGTTCCTCAGAAAAAAAGACCAAAATTAAAGCCATAGATTTGGACAGAGCAACATTAAGGGACATGGACATGAGAAAAAGTCCTTTTAAATAAATATTCTTTCAATACCTATGTGTATTAGTTAGCTAAGGCTGACATAATGAAGTACCATAGACTGGGTGGCTTAAAAAACAGAAATTTAGTTTCTCACAGTTCTGGAGACTAGAGATCTAAGATCAAGGTATTAGCAGGGGTGGTTTCTCCTGAGACCTCTTTCTTTGACTTATAGGTGGCCGACTCTCCCTATGTCTTTACGAGGTCCTCCTCTGTATGTATCTGTGTCCAAATTTACTCTTCTTAGAAGGAAACTAGTAATATTGGACTACGGGTCACCTTGATGACATCATTTTAACTTTACTACCTTGCCTATCTCCAAATACACTACATTCTGAGGTATTTGATGTAGGACTTCAACACATGAATTGGGGGTGGAGACACAATTCAGCCTGTTATCAATATTTATTGCAGGAAGAGATGGATCACTGTGTGGGAAAGGGTGGAGAAGGAAAATCACAGGTGCCAAATGAGTAGTTCAGCTTATCTTTCACTTACACATCTTGCTCAGGAAAACAGAAGTCCTGAAGATAACCAGATCCACCCTCCCTAGCCGGCAGTTCAGAATCATGTCTTGGTAACTGAACATGCTGAGTTGTTCGAAGGACTTAGTAGGCTGAATCTGAAACGTATGTGGATGAACATAAAGTGCTTGAATCTCCTACTAGATATTCAGGCACCCCACACAGTCACAATAACAAAAGCAATAGACAAATAGACCAATGCAATAAAATACATAGCTTAGAAAGGGACTTTTGCATATATGCAAATTTGATATATGATAAAGGTGGCATCACATACTAGTGAAGAAGTAATGGATTTTTAGGAACGTTGATGGCAAACTAGCTTATTCTATGGAGAAAAATTAACTTGTATGATATACAGAAGTGAATTCTAGATGGGTTATAAAATTTAGCTGTGAAAGGTAATACTATGTAGTTAATAGAAGAAAATAATCATCTATTTCCAGCCAGCACAAACTGATGGGCATCTCCAGAGACAACTGCATTAGTACTGTTGTAAACTATCATTAAACCTTGTGAGTGTGCTGTGCTTGCTGCTTGGGCTCTGACTGAGGAAGTAATTGGTGCCAAGTATGGGCATGACAAATAGAACCTCAAAACAGCATTCTGTGATTGGTTTACCCCTATTTGAATGGTGTACAGAATGTCAGAGGGATAGAAAACACTGGTAATCCAGGGCATACAGTTACATCACGGTCTTTCAGATTATCACCAGTGGTGGCAGTAAGCGAAAGTAGAGATCAAGGCACTGGCAGATGAAGTGGCTTGTAGCACTGACTTGCTATGGTGACAGTTGTGATTACTAAGATGATGGGGTGGAATGACTACTTATGACTGCTCTAGAAAGTATGTGCAAAGAAAAAGTTAAGTATGAAGTCTTGAATTTCTAACCCAAGACACTGATAGAAAACCAGAAATCCTCTATGATACCTTATTATTTCCTTAACTCATGTGGCTGCAGGGCACACATAGGTGAGAAAAAAGGCCACGGCTTGATTGTTAAGAGTTAAAATCGCTATTTCATTTAAATAAACTAGGCCACCAGGTCTCTTTTGCTAGGATGAGAGACTAGTGGAGAAGGAGTAGGGTTCTGGTGATTGGGGTGGGATATTTGGCCAAACACAGGCAAGACTGATGACTTTTAATCCCCAGATTTCTCTGAATCATTCTCTTAGGGACTTTGATTGACTTGGTATCCCCAGAACATCAGTCTGGTCTAGTCACTGGTGACATTATACTAATTGGACCTGATAAGTCAGATAAAGCAAGAATTACATGTGTGCCAGAGAGGGGGAAATAAACCTACAAAAGTTGAGAGGTCTTCCCCATGGGGAGGTTTCTGTGAGTGCAGTGTTCTGGAGCACATGGAGATGCTTCTTTTAAAAAGGGACATATTGATGCACCTTGAGCCTCCCCCCATGAAGACAAAAGCACAACACCGGGTGGACCTTCTTGGATTTTGGAGGCAATATACATTTAAATGTGCTGCTCTGACATTTCCCTAATACCCTAGAGCAAAAGAGAAAGAAAAATAAAAGTGCATAATCATTAAAAGAGGTAATGGTGAACAGGGTATCTATTTAACCCATCTGTAGACTGATAATAATAACCAGAATAGTTCTACGTACACTATCGGTTGGCCAGTTGTTAGGATTTTGTGTGTAGTCAGCAGGGTAAACTTAGAGTGTGTACACTCATGTATGGGGGGATGGAGAATGAGAGAGTCTATTTTAAGTAAATGATTCAAAATACTGAAACTTTTTGGACCTGAACTGGGCATTCCTTAAGTGCTTGAAAATCTTAACTATTTAAAGTGACATCCTCGAACCACAGGGATCAGCAACACCTAGGAGCTCTAAATGGAGAACTTCAGGCCCACCTAGACCTACTGAAATAGAATCTACACTCTAACAAAACCCCCAGGTGATTTTTATGAAAATTAAAATTTTAGAAGCTGCACTCTAAAATATATGTTTATTTTAGAAGATGCATGAGACATGAGGGAAGCCTGGGTGTGCACCCTCACTGGCTTCAGGGGTGCTGGTATAATCTAAGAAGTTCCCACTTGTCACTCTAAGCAAAGGCTTACACCTTTGCTGAAAGTGGGCTGAAAGGCCACCCAGAAAATATCTGCAAATCAAGCGCTTTGGGGTCTATATGTATGCCATCTTTGTCTGAAGCTCTTTCCCCACAACCCCTCCATGCTCTCCACGGGCTAACTCCTGTGTGAGCCTCTCGTTCCCTCTTAACCTCGCCTTAGGAGTATCCCTGACTTCTCCTCAGCCCGCCCATCCTCAGCACCCCTCATGGGAGCCCCCATGTCATGCTTCTTTTCTAGAATGGAGCACAGGCTTCTCTTCTAGAATGAGGTGAAATTCCAAAGAAGAAACTTTGTGAGGGGAGGATATCACCTCTATGTAACCACAGCACATATGCAGAGCCTGTCACTTCTTGGTGCCTCTGTTTACTTGCTAGGTGAAGGAATAACTCAATATAGGAAAACTTACCCAGGACCATGCATCCTGGGACGGGAGCCCAGCTCTGCCTGAGCCTCCAAACGCCCTGGGCTCTACCCCATGGGTGCTACCCCATTATTCCTCTAGGTCACCTACTAAATAACCCAGAATAAAAAGACTATGAAGACTATCATTGTCAAGTTTATTTCACGCCCAAAGTGTATCTTTTTACATCTATAATCATGTTAGTATCACCACACAGATTTCTAGTACTTTCAAGGAAGAGTAGAGAAACATTAGGAAGAAAAGCTGTCCTTAGAATAAAAGAGTTTTAAGGAAATAGTCAGACACAATAGGTGCCTTGAAAGAAAATTCAAATATGTATCCTGGTCTTCCTTTATTGTAAAAACAAAAAT
Source organism: Phataginus tricuspis (assembly GCA_029783875.1). NCBI lineage: Eukaryota > Metazoa > Chordata > Mammalia > Pholidota > Manidae > Phataginus > Phataginus tricuspis. The sequence continues at coordinate 20,501,939 of JAQQAC010008880.1, forward strand.
ACTTCTCTGATTTGGGCTTTCTTTACTTAAATTCTTAGGCTTATTTTCAAGAAGAGTTGATCCCTTTTGGTACATGTAAATATTTCTTCCATTTTATGTTTGAACTTGTTAATTGGGGTATTCCAAAGGCTGAAGAACATAATAATTATTTCTCTCTTGCCCTGGTACGACATCCTTTTCTCTCTTTCTCTCCTTTTTTTAAGTATAAATGAAATTCTAGCCTAGTTAGTGCTTTTCGATCTGATTGCCAGACTTTCTTGTAATCACATCTGAGTTTTTTTCAACATGTGGGCAATTTTCAGTATTTCAGTCCAGTAGTGACCTTTGGAATGCCAGAATTATTTTCCCTCCCTTCCTGGTTTCCCCCATGAGACTCAGAAGCACAAACATCTGAGGGACCTCTGGGCATCTTCACATCTGTTGGCATAGAAGGTGAAGGCCCCCCTTGGGTAGATTTCAACAACAGGTGCTAAGCTTGGGGAAGAATTTGTTGGTTTTTGAGGGATGGGCAGAAGCAGCCCTTAATTCTTAGTTTCCAAGCTCTTTGGAAACACCTAGAAAACAAAGTTAATCTGTTTATACAAAGCTCACATTGAGAAACCACAGTAAGCAATTGTTAAGTAAAAGTCAGACAGGTTTTTGGTTTCAAAATCCTGTATTTTATATCAATTTTCTATCCAGAGCAACTCTGTCTTTCAGTCTGGGGTTATGCTTCCTTGATGCATCTTTAGTCCACGAAGTATTATTGATTCAGGGCAGAGCCTACTTGTTCTTATGCCCAGTTTTCAACATGTAGTACAGAGTCGAATTCTTTCCAAGACTAATTAGCCCGATGGAAGTTATTCACTAGTAACAATGCAAGAGAGTGAAATACCATCTATATTATCTGCCTTACAAAAAGTCTCTGGAATCATTGCTTCTCTTTGCTCACTGTTAGTAAAGACTCTAAATTACAGAAACAATAGAAGCACTGTGTTTAACCCAAAATATCACTGAAATCCCATTTTAGGAAAATCTGTTTCTTTCAAATTTTCTCAGAGAAGTACAAAGTGTTGTTTGGTGTGCAGTTATCTGCCGGTATAAATGGTATAAATGGATGATTACTTAAATACGGCTTCTTTTAGAAGAGAGTTAGAGGACTTTACAAAAGCATCAAGCTGTGCTTGCCATACAGGTGAGTCTCTTGCAAGTAAATAATTTGACTTAAAGGATTGTCAAAAACTTTTCTTATCTCATCTGGGCAATAATTGCTATATTTCCAATCTGCTTTTTTAAGATCAGCTGGAGTTTGATTCTTTCCCAGGATCTTAAAAGTCAGGAATTATTTAATGGGAATGGAAAGTTAGGTGAGAGTATCAAAGATTAATTGTCATCTTCATCTAAACAAGAAATACCACCTTTTCCGTCCTTGCAGCATAAGCTGACTGCAACCACAACTTGCCCCTGAGGCCTTGCAATAAATATGCTTTAAACAACCCATAGATTTGGAATTTTGGAGTCATGTTCATCCCAGATGATCACATTTGGAAGAGCGTCAGGTTATCAGCCTTAAGTGATCTTGAAATGTGGCTTCCAAATCCAATATACTATAGTGCTATGAAGTTGGTGAGCTAGCCCTTCACTGGGCCCCGCCAAATCCTTTTGCAGAGGGTGAGCTTCCCCCAACCCCCAAATAGTGAAACAACTTTTGTCTTTCTGGGTGATCCTTTGATGGTAAGCTTCTGATGCCTATGGACTAAAAATTCTGCTCCCACTACCACATTCTCACTTTTGCTTTCATGTACGCCAGTTCCTCTGTACTGCAGACTCTCAAGAGTTTTTATCAGATTTCAGTAGGCATTTACCTAGAAGGTTTTGCAGACCTTTTTGATCAGACTTCTTTTTCTCACTTGGTTAAAATTTTCTATTAATAGACCAAAGTGTCAGAAAATTCAGTGTATTTTATTCCTCTTAGTAAAGGTTTAGCTCACCCAGCCAGCCACCAAAAAAGGACATTCCACTGTTGAAGAGGAAGACCAGGTAGGAAAGTGGGTGGCTTAGCAGATCTGTGTCCACTAGAGAAAAAAAACATTTCAAGCAAGTATCTGAGTGTTAGGTCTGTGGTCTCCAGAGACAAAGGCCAGGCCATAGACCTGTAGGCAAACCAATCCAAGTATCATAACTGCATCTCCCAGTTGGCATCCAGATGGAACAATATATTTGAAACTTGTTCCCTAAATATTTTTCTTAGCTTTGCATCACCATTGTTCTGTGTGGCAAGTCAGGAGAGCTTCTCTCTGTTTCACAGAAAGACTGACATCAAGAGACATGACCAGACTAACATAAGATAACCCAGCTCTGTCAGTTTGTGTTGGCATTAGTTTTCTCCTCTTTCCTTGCCTAACCAGGCTAAATGGCCCTCACTTTCTGTTATTCCCACGGTTACTGGGTCTTTGTAATAAACGTGAATCTGTTAGAACTGAAGGTGCAATTCCAGACCTTCTGGCAGGATTGAGCCTAAAGAACATCAAAGCCTACTAACGGTGAGGGAAACTACTGGAATTTCCATGGGATGACGTCATCACTAACAATATAGTTTGCCTCAAGGAATCAAGAGACTAGATTTCTCATATTATTTTTATTTTATACCATAATCATTCATCCTTAGTCATCTACTAGCCAAGACACACCTATGTTTACTCAATTTTGTGAAGATAACCATTTCAGAGTAAAAGACACTGCAGCAGTATTTTCCAAAGATGGCCATCCCAGTGCCTCTGGTCCCACAAGATCCTCTGAACATTGACACTCCCTCATTAAGTAGTGGAGTCTAATTATCTTCTTTTACTTGTAACCAATAAAATGTAGTAGAATTTGTGTGACTACTGAGCCTTGGCCGGGAAAAAATATTATAGCTTCCACCATGTTTATAGGACACTTATACTGAGTCCTGAGTCACCATATAAGCAGTCCAACTACCCTGAGTTGACCATACAGTGAGGAAGCTGAAATGAGCCCCCCAGGAGACACTACCTAGAGGAGCCCTGACGCTCTCTGATGCTGGATGAGAGGGAGAGAGAGACAGGGAGAGATACCGGGCCAGCCCCCAGCTGCTCCAGACCACCATTTCAGCACCAGCTAGTAATTGTCTATAACCATATAAGACCCCAAGCTAGATCCACCTAACTAAGCCCATCCCAAATTTGTGGCCCATAGAAATTTTGAGGTAATGACATGCTATCGTTTTAATTCACTAACTACTGGGGTGATATGTTATTCAACAATAATGACCAAAACAGTATCTATTCTTTATCACATAGATGAAACAGTCTGTGAATTTACTTCTCTGAGACTCTACAATCACTAGCAAGATAGCAGTTGAAGGGATGGTGGATTAACCACCATAAAACTCACTTCCTTTTGCTCCTTTTTCTTGAATTAGTTTCATAGAAAACTGGAAGATAGTGTAGCTTTATAACTTACACATCTCAGCACTGTATTTTGCGGGCTTATACTCATTTGACAGTGTCATCTCTAAGGTAGGCAATGCCTTTCTGGATCTAGATCTAATTTAAATTATGCTATGTACATTCTCTCCATCCCTAGAAATTCCATCATTTTCTGGATGCAAGAACAAAGTAACATCATGTCTCCTCACTAGTTAGCAACAAGCTTTGCAAAATAATGTTTTTTTTTACATAAGGTTGAATGTACTAACACATACTGTCCCTTTCCCTTAGAAAAAGTACATACGTTTGACATGGCAGCTACGTGCATACAGCTCACACGTTCTACTGGCACAAATCAGGTATTTTCTGTATTTCACAGATTCTGCTTTCTCACTAATTTGGCAAAGTGTGTGTTTGAGGTTGCTGCTGTAACTTCTTTTTTGGGGGCACTTTGCAAAGCTTGGATGTAGAAAGACAGGAAAAAATACCAAGTCAATTTTGAAAAAGCAAAAAACAAACCTACAAAGAATCTGTTGTTAGATATTCTGCTATACTGGGGTGACTGTGCTCATTAAATGTTATATGTTAGACACATCCAGGTTTATGGCAACTAACATCACAGTTGATAACTTTTACTTTTGCATTTTTCATGAAGACAATGATATTGCCCTAGCACATTAACAATCAGTCATGTACTTAATAAAGGGTGTATAAGGCCAAGTATCATCCATTTGAATATCACATTTATTTAAAAAATCAAATAGGCAATTCCAAGGCTAAGAAATTTAACGTTTTTCTGAATCATAAAAGTGAAAAACTGACGATGGCCCACTTCACTTTAATTAATCCATTCAAAGAACTCAAGGAGTAGAAGGAAATTCTATTTAGTAGAAAATTGGAATTCTAAACACTGTTCACCTGCTTTAGAACATGACCACATGATTTTTTGGATACTTGGTCACTTGTTATTATGGGCTTTCTGTAGGTCTTTATTATTAATACTATTATTATTCATAGTTCTTAAATAAAAATATCTCCGTAGTTCTTGATCTTTTCCACACTTGCGTTGAGTTGTGTCCTTTCAAAGCAGCTCGGTAATTTGTGTGTACGCAATACTCTTTCTTAGGTAATGAATGCATAGCTTCTATACCAAGCAGGACCTTATTCATTTCCTCTATTGAAAACACTGTCAGTAAAAACTACCCACATTCAATCTGCCTACAGTTTTGGCAGAACTTGAAAACATTATGACTCCAAGCTACGCTGTTAGCTTAATATTAGATCTCATTAAGCTATGTTGCTTTCTAAGCATAATGTAAACAAAGTAGAATTATTAAAAACTTCCCTGAGTCATACAGTGTAATTTATTTTTATAGCAGCTAGTTGTTAAATGAGGATATCTGTTTTTACATAGCACTTGTATTTCATTGTGTCCTGTGTCTTTGCTGCTCATGAAAAAATAATTCTGCTTTCAAGGATATGAAAGAAATAAACTATAAAGTAAAAAACCTTATTTTTACTTTCTCATTTCCACAAGGCTATACTTTTAAAAAGTGCTGCCCACAAATTTGCTATGTTTCTTATTTGGCATTAAATAGAAAAATAATCCAAAATTAGTTTTCAATGATATAAAATATATCATAACCACATATATATTATTCTAAATTTCTATGTAGGTAATTAACACTTTTATAATATCAGTATTAGTTATTGAGCTAGAGACTTGGATTATTAATTTTTTTCTCTTTCTTTCCCTAACCAAGCAAAATGAAAATCAACACTTTTCTGGATGTAGCCAATTACAACTTGGGTTTTCCACAGCAAACAACTCCTGAATTTGCCTTTTTACACCACCCTACTTTTCATTAACAGAACTTAAACTAGAGACAGTTCTGTGATATGCAAAATAAAATGAGGCTCATTATGAACAGAAAATGTACTAAAAATGTTCAGTTTTATTACTTTCACTTAGAGAATGGCTAAAAGTAAACAAAAACTGTTAAAAAAAACATTACAGTGCTCTCCATGTGGGCACCATGCTTTGGTGGTGACTTGGGTGAAAAAGACCTTTAAAAATATGTTATATAACTTGACCCAGTTTATATATACTATGGTTCTAGATGTCTAAAATATTCTGCAGACTTTGATTTCAGGCTACACATGAAATTACAGCCAACCCACAGTTCCCACTGTCTCACAGGCACTCTGTTTCTCAAAGGACCTCCTTATTATGCCGAGGGCCAACTTGATTGCCTTAGGTGTTGACTCCACCTCTCCCCAGTCCTGGAGAGGGACCCAGTCCTTTAGGAGGTAAGAAACCTCAGACCACATTCCCACTGACGGACACTTGAATGCCTCCCCATCCATAGGGCAGGCTGCTGAAGCACCCCTTCCATAAGGGCAGCCTGTTCCATTATTTAGTCTACAGTGAATCCTGCTGACTATGCCAATTGTCTTGCCTGAGCATTTCGGCCCCAGGCAAGTTCACTATGGATTCACTGAGACCAAGAAATGACAATGGAATGTTCTTGGGGTAAAAGGGTTTATACCCAGTTTTATTCTCACAGCGGTAGGTTGAGCACTAGAATCGCATCTGCATCCAGCAGTCTGCAGGTCCGTAATCCACCTCTGTTTCTACCTCCTTCCAGAGCACTGAGCAGAGATCTTTATGCAGTGACTCAGTCAATAATAGCTTATTGCCTACAGGTGTGGAAACATTAGCCTAGCAGTAGGCCAATTACATCATCAAATAGTTTAGGGTCGGGTGAGGATCTTGGCCATGGGAACTTCCATTTTCCCCACAATTCTGTTCCTGATATTATAACAAATGAAGCACACCTCTTATTAGAGAAAAATCTTATCATGAAAACAGTTGATTTTCCACATATTTCTGTGTTTCCATGAACACACACCTAGCTTTGCTAGTTTTCTAAAATAGGGAAGAGTTAAGAGAGAAATTTTATGCAAAGTTCTTTCAGATAGTGCCACACATCACCCCACACTGCCCTGCAAGAGGTTCCCTAAGTTGCTGCCTTCTATCTACTTTAAATGCTAAGTTTGGTGCAGAAAACATTTAAGAAAATGACAGAAAAATGAGCATCATCAACAACTTCAAAGTAAGGCCTTACAATTCAGAATTTGTACTAAAAGCCTTTAGGTCTCAACCACACATGGAGGTAGTTTTCCCCTCATTTCTCAAAGCAGAAAAAGCTGTATTGAAGATCGCCTCAGTTTATTAATTTTGCAATTGATTATACTGATTGCATGAAGATTTCCATTGCAAAAATAGGCTTTTAAGGACTAAAAATATGACAATTATGCAGGTTACTCATTTAAGCAGATAAGTAACTACAGGTTTTTAAAGTAGCAGACACTTAAAATGAAGGGAATCATTTGCCCCCCTCCTTCACCTGCCTGAAATTTCTATTCACATTTTAAAGTGGGGAGAAAGAAGGGAGGCAATGCATGTTAAATGAAAGGAATCAAGACCTTTCAATGCAATAGTCAAAAATCTAAAATAATGATCTGTGGGAGCTTTACAAATAATTAAAATACAACATTGTCTTTTATTAAAGTTTCTCCATTTAATGAAATAGAGCCCATTCCTCAGAAGAGGAAATCAAAATTCCTCCTCAGCCACAGCATCCCCCCACCAGTACATTCCTACTTCAGTACCCCCCGCAGTCCTCAACAGGAAAGGGGGATAGGACATTTTCAGTTTCAGCTGTCCCAGTGAAGATGAGGGAACACTCCTGGAATTTAGTGCCAAGAGCCAGGGATGCCAAACAAGCCCACAAAATTTAAAAGATTGCCCTACCCAAAAATCCAGGATGCCTTATCAAAAGAGGACCTTTTGAATTTGCTTTCATCTGTCCAGGATGCTATTAGGTCTCATAAAAATGTGAATGAAAGGATAAATGAAAGCTCCTTTGGATGCCAGTTTGAACTGAATAAACAGAACCCAATATCATCACAGCATAATGCAGAGTATCTCCGACTGGCCTGATATGCCACCAGTACTTAAGCTCTGTCAGGGTACTGTGGATTCTGTTTTGTTTGCTGGTGGAGTCCCAGTAGCTAGAATGTGACTAACATATATTACTTGCTTAATAAATACATGCTCAAAAAAAGAATAAGTCAAAGGGTTCCAGTGGGGTACATGATAGAAATACAAATAATTAGACTCAGCCTGGACTACTGAATGAGAAACTCCAAGATCAAGTCAGTTATTTGATGTAGAAGCCTAATGGATCTGAAACAATGCCCTGCTCTACCACTTAATTAGGTGTGTCCTTAAGCAAGACACCTCATCTCTCTGAGTCTGATTCAATTAAATGGTTTTGTATGCCTACTCTGTTTAAGCATTGCGCTACTACTGAGGATATACTGATGAGGAAGCCAGTACAGCCCCTGCCTTCATGGAGCTCCTTATCTTTAAAATGTGAATGAACAATATCATACCTAGGGTTGATGCACAAGTCAAACAAAATAAAATGTAGGCTCGACATTCAACATTTCTTTACAGACATCCCATTTACATGGCAGCAAAGGGGAAATCACGCCCATTCCACACACGGCAAAGCTTTTTGAAAATCATCTTTAACATCTCTCTCACCCTAATGTCACCCCATGTCAGAAGCCACCTTCTCTCCTGTCAGTCAAGAAATCAGACCAGTGATATTTTTGTGTTATAAAAACCTTTTCTTTTTCCTATTTAAAGTTTCTATTACTTAAGGCTCCACATTTCAAATAAACTGTGAAATTGGTAATTTTTATTATCAATATTAATCATGATGCTTTTATTTTATTTATAAAAGATCACATCTCTTATGATCTTAACAACTCATTTAAGATAGTTGGAGTTGGTATTATCACCCCATTTCATAGATGCTCAGAGTTGACTGAGAAACCTTTGCCTTGAGCAATACTGGGAAGGAAGAACCTAGATCATGCACAGGTCTTCTTTCTGTTCAATTCTTAAACAGTTTCACTCAGAGAGCAAAGTCTTCTAAGGCTTTCCTTCTTGGTAGCGTGATCCATGGAGCAACAGGATCAGCCCCACCCAGGAGTTTGTCAGAAATGCTGAATCTCAGGCCCCATCTCGTCCAATGGAATCGTGCACTTTAACCAGAGTCCCACCAGGTGATTTGTATGCATGTTGAGGGTTGAGAAACACCATTCTATGAAAAACACCTGTTATACATACATGGAGCACAGGTTGAATCATTTAATAACTCAGATTTCTTGAAGTACTGAACTTGTGACTAATACATTGTACAATACCATTTAGTAAATAATTATTTTTCACTAGTAACCTGTGAAAGAATGAGTGAATGAATGACTAAATACCATAATGAATATTACAGTGTCTTCATTTTTTTCTTGCAATAAAGCACAGGATGAACATTCATTTCCCTGCTATCAGTCATATACTCACTCATGAATCCTCCAAATATGGTCCCTGGTTGGAGAGTTTGAAAATACAAAATTTTACTTCCCTAATATGCATTTGAGCACCTAATTATTTCCTTAAAACCCTGCATGTAGAATTAACTACCCTCTCATAGCCACTAGCAAGGCTTGAGAGCTGGAGGTTGAAGGAACACTGGGACACAAGAGTCATTTATTTAGCAAATATTTTTTGCACCTCTACTCATGCAAGGCACAGATTAGTCTCAGAGAAGATTTGGAGAACTTTAGTTCTTTACTGTGTAGCACTTTATGGAAATCAAAGATGAAAAAGTATTGCCGTTAAGATATTTATACTCCAACATTCGCATAATTGTGCCATAAGGTACAATGTGATAAATTCCACCAGAAAGGAAAAGACCAAGCACCCTGGTCATTTAGAGAAAGGGGTTCCCTGTGTTGTATGGTCAGTAGTCAGGAGGGCAGGCAGGTCTCAAAAGAAAATGTGTCCTTGAAGGAACAAAATAGCAGCAGACTCAGAGACTCCAAGAAGGAACTAGTGGTTACCAAAGGGCAGGGGGGTGGGCAGCGGGTGGGGAGGGAGGGAGAAGGGGATTGAGGGGTATTATGTTTATAGTACACATGGTGTGGGGGATCACGGGGAAAACAGTGTAGCACAGAGAAGGCAAACAGTGAATCTGTGGCATCTTACTACACCCAAGGACAGTGACGGCATTGGAGTATGGGTGGGGACTTGATAATATGGTAGTAACCACATTGTTTCTTCATGTGAAACCTTCATAAGAGTGTATATTAATAATACCTTAATAAAGAAAAATGTGTCCTTGCACAGTAGCAGTGCAAGCTGAGATGGAGTTTAGGTGAGGCCCAGGCCTGGGAGAACAGCAGCTGCGTCTAACTGTCAGGGAGGAGGCTTAGTGACCACAATTATGCATGTGTTTGGGCAACTGGGGGTATCAGTGAGCTTGGCTGGTGAAAACTAAGGCTTTAGTCTGGATCCCAAATCCTAGGTCTGGAAGTGCAGTTTACTTTTGCAAAGCCTCCCTCCACTATTGCAGAGTTGCCAGTGTTATCCTTGCCTGAGTAAGAATTGGGTGGGAACTGGAATAGTCTAGGGACACCCATATGCTAATGGGGGGTGGGGGTATGCTAGAGAGAAGCAAGAGGAAGAAGGAGAGCTGAGCTGACATTATATTCCTAGTCAATTCGCAATTTCCAGAATGTAAATTCGGTAAATCTCCTACTCTACCAAAAAAGTTTTCTAGAAAGCTGGCCCTTGCCGAGGTCCTAGAAGAGCTTCACACATACAGATGGTGTTCGAAGACCATTGTCAGGTGCTAATGGCTAACAGTGCCAAGCGGCTGGCTCTTTTGCACCTTCTTTGCTCAGGGAATTAAAATATGTGTGTGGCCAGCCTAGAGGGAATTTCCTTTTGTGTTATTAGCTATCATTTAAGTTTGGCTGTGGGTTCTCAGAGTAGATACTCCTCATTCTCCTGGAAGCTACAGACAGATACAGAAAAAATAAGTTGAAAAAAAATCTGTAATTCCTGTGGGTTTCCCATTTTTTAGTTTGTTCTTGAGGGTGTAGGGTTTGTGCTTTTTGGTTTGGTTTTGTTATTTTAATACAAACAGACTGTGTGAATTCTTGTTTTGTGTATTTTTCACACACTAGAAAAATAATAGATTCTAGGTACTGTGCGTTTGTGTGTATTATTTTGTGTTTTTCTGCCAGGCTCACCTGTCACTACTTCTATCCAAATGATTGTTTCCTAACACTCAGGAAGGCCCAGAGGACACACCCAGCAATGCCCCCACCCCTCCTTACCCTTCCAACCAATTCCATGCTGGCTAGCCTTTTTTTAATATCAGAAAACCTTATTCATTTCTCCAAAGAAATCAGCATTAATGGGAGCATCTTTAAATTGGTTCTTCTCAGGTTTGATTTCCTCGAAGAAAAGGAAAAATAGAAAACTTAACACTAATGACCTCAGGTGACAGAGCTTTCTGGAGGCCACAGGAGCAAACTCAGTTATGCTCCCTGTCACCAACCAAGACCTATCCCCTACCCGCACTGGTTATTTTCCCCAGTGGCTTCACCTGAGCACTAATGTTTTGGTGCTACCACAGTCCACAGAGATGAGTCATGGGATTTCACCTAAATTATGGTCAGCCCTCCACCTTCTTAGGTGGGAAGTTACTGTGTTTACCTGAAGTAAACATGAAAAAATGGAGAGAACAGCTCCAAAGTAGGCATTCCAAGCCATGGCAGTCACCGATCTCCCATTCAAATCAGAGACTTCTTATAACCCATATCCAGACTAAAAATGATTCTGAATATTTCAAACCGTACATTTAAAATCTAACTCAGATAACATGGCATGCCCTGCTGTTAAAGTGACATACTTCAGGCAGAATCCTTGAAATCTCTCAATACTCGGCATAATCCTAAACACTATCAGTCCTGTGACCTCTGTTTCTTCACAAAGTCAGTATGTGAGCCATTTTACTCTAAATTGACTGAGTTTCAGGAAAGCTATGAAAAATAAAGAATCACTACCACTTATATTAGTTTTAATTTGAAAATAATATTGTCCACAAATGTTATCTGTGGAGTGGGGGGAAGAGAGACAGTCTGTGCCCCTATAGTCTCCATCCCTGGTCTAGTTCTTTATACCAAGAAGAAGAGAACTAGACATTTCTGTGCTGATTTTGTAAACACTTCCACTATAGGTGACTCAGAACCTTTCTGATAATTTTCTGCAGAAGACCATAATCTGTATCTGTTTTATGAAGATGTCCATCAGATTCATAATTATCCTGCAACCAATAAATTCTCTTAAATTGATTGCATTTACTCAGCTGTGGGTTAACTCCTGGTCTAATGCTAAAGCTAAAATGTAGCAATTTCAGCTTTAAAACTAATAATGCCACAAAAAAATCAATGCATATCTCATGTAAAAAAATAAGAGCAATTAATGGCATTTAAAGTACTGTCATTTGTTCCTATCATTCTTGTGAAGTACTTAAAGACACTAGATACATTAAGAAAATTAAAATTTAGGTTTTTTGCTTTCAGAGAAATGGAAATTATCCTGACACTAACATAAAGGTGCTTTGGATTTTCTCACATAAATGAAATTTCACTGACTCCTGGTTTATTTATTGTTCTGTTGTATAAAAACAGATTAAAAGAAAGAAGGAAAGAAAAGAAAATTGCACTCATCATAGAAATCTGTACCCAAAACTCTACTGACAATAACATACCTTCAGTTCAAGTTATGCGCATGTAGTTGGAGAGATGAACAGGTCAGAAATTTTACTTAAGCTGAATACTTAAGCCTCACCACACAGATAATTAACCTTGAGTAGTACAAGAACTTTTGTGTTTCTTTTCTTGATTTTGCCTCAGGTATTAACCACCCAAAAAGTAACAGGCTGCCTTTAAACATCTCTGGCAAAACAGCTGGGTAGCATTTCACATGACATAACAAGAGCTTCACTAATGTGACTTCCAAAAAATTAAAAGCTAGTTTGAGTTGCTGTCATTGGGTGCTTGGAGCCATTTGGCGTGGAAAGAATTCTGCGGCTAATTAGAAATGCACAATGAGGAAGCGGAGTCTGACAAGGTTTCCCTTGAAGGGCTGGGCTACAGCTAGTTCTTAAGAGAATCTGTGTTGCCATTAACAAAGAGTTAGTGGCCGAGTTTGAATCTGACTGTCTTAGCCTCAACAAAGAACATTCTAATTGTCACTGAAATTAGACACAACCTGGTGGAAACAAGGTTTTTCTCAGTCTGTCTTCAAAATAATGCAAGGATGCAAATCATAATCCCAATCTCATTCCTGAATATGCAAGAATAATTAATAGAGGGGGCTGTGGGAGCATTAATAACAACTGATTGACATCTTTTAATGCTGCCAGAATAAAGTGTATTGTAATAAAAGGGTTCTCATATTCCTTTCCCTTTGTGAGTACCTTTTGCCAACAGATGATCTGCAAGGACTCTGTTCAGTAAAAAGATGGTGATTAGCTCAGACAATTAATCACATAAGTTCCCTCTTGAATTTTAAATAAAACATATAGGGAGAATTTAGCCAGTCAGCAATGAAAAGAGCAAGGTATAGATGTTCAGAGGGAACAAAGAGGCAGCATGAGTTCGTCCCTAACGCTGCCTCAAAGACCCGTACTTAATGAGGTCTTAGTATGTGTCCAGCTTTGGTTAAGTACTTCTTACCTGCGTCATTTTATTTAATCCTCACATCCATAGGAGGTACAGTTTATCAGTGTTGCTCTTTCTCATATGCAGATACTGAGGTATAGAGATGGGAAGTGGCCAGAACGTCAACCAAGGTCCGCAAAGTCTGTGCTGTACCAGCTAAGAACACAGCCAGGAAGAGCTTCTGGTTACAGCCCTAAGCATCTTTTTCTCCTGGTCCTGAAGAAGGCAGAGTTTCTAGAGCAAGCAAGCCTTCTCCAAATCAGTGATGATTCCACCTATTATGGATTTGAGAATACTGTTAAGTGAAGCCGAGCAATTCCTGGTTAATAGAACTCATGTTTAGCTTTCAGGACATCAGGGTGGAAAAATAAATACAAATATTCTGTGGCGCTTCTCTGGCATCCTGAAAAGAACAGTTATGCCCCCCCTCCTTTAAGATTAGCATTGTCCAACAAGTGAGGGTACTAACACTATCATTAGAAGTGACTTGTGTGAATTAAGACAGAAAATAGTAAGATGAAGGTTCAAAATGTCTACAAGCCCCTTTGCTTACTGGTCCTCAGACAAGACATGAGGACTCCCAGAAAACATGACCCATTCAGGAAGAAAAACAGGCAGGAGATAGTGTGTTTCTCATTGCTCCTGACTACCTCTTAATTATTGTTCAATTCCTTGTGTCACAGAGGGAGGTAAACCCTAGGCTGATGGTGGACTCTTCCTAGAAGTTTCTAGCACTTACATTACACTTCCTGGGCATTTACTGAATGTCATGTATTGTTAAATATATAAAAATCTTCTCGACCTGTAATACCTCTGTGTGTGTGTGTGTGTGTGTGTGTGTGTGTGCACTTTCTCCATTGGTGTATCTACATCAAAGGGGAGAATTTCACAAAACGTCCTAGTTTATAGTTCAATTTCCTACTCAAGTCATCAGTCATCCCACTAGCATGATGGGAGAGGTCTTTCTGCTTCTTTATCAATATGACAAGAGGAGAATTTGCTTGTATTGGTATCTTTACTTTGAAGTGAAGTGAAACCCCACCGTTTTTATTTTGTTGGTAAAAATCCTTAAGAACCCTCCTATCTTTGACCCCATATGGAGTCCTATAATCTAGTCTCACTTGGGGCACCAGAACCTTTCAGGCCATCACAGCTGAAATTGGTACTGGAAAGGAAAATAATATCTCTCGGAAAAGTCAGAGACTAACAGGAAATTGTGTGAGGAGAATATTAGAAAGAAAAAAGCTGAGAGGGATTTTGTGTTTCATTTTTACTCGCACTTTTAAAGTTAACTCTTTGCTGTTTACAACATTCTTGTTTGCTTCTCTTTGAATCACATGGTTTTGTGAATCATCTTTAGGACTAAAGCATCATAAAGCATTGAGAAAATAAGTGTTTTTCGAAAGAGTTCTTTATAGCTCTTATTTCACGTATAAGATACATCATCCAAGAGGTTTTTGCCTCAATATCTAGGAAATATAAGATTATACTGTGATTCTTAAGTTTGCAAATTAATAAATCAGGAAACCAAAAAAAAAAGATATTATACTGTGAGACTTTACATAGAAAACAGCGCTGAGGATAATAGCAGTTAATAATACAAAGTAAGGAGGAATGGGTCCATTTCTATTTGTATGTTGTATAGATATCTCTTATTCTTTATTTCTATGTAAATTCCATGTACACATCTCCTAATTTATACAATAGTTAAAATAGAGATAAATGATCAGAGACCAATAGGAAAGAGGATAAAAATAATTTTGCCAGGAAGAGTGCTACAAATAATTCTGTTTGAGCTTTTGAGAATCAGCAAAATAAGGGGGAAAATATGTGCTACGTCATTCTTACTGTCAAACTACCAGGAGAAACACATGTTTTTCTGACAATAAATACCAGTAGAAATTGGTCATTCAGATTCTTATGTAAGGGTCATTTGAAAGACACCTCCTTAACTTTCAATTGAAATTATATTGCAGGAATAAAGCTTATAAGATATAGAGGAAGAGTTAACATGTCTTTTTCAGAGATATGTTTTATAAATTGGCTTTTAATAGGTGCTAGAGATCACATATTCAAAGTTTTACCTTCCCAGCAAGGATCTGATGTGGCCAAACACGTTTTGGTCTGAAAACCAATGGTCTTACATTTGTACCCAAAGAAAGAGTCATTCCAACCCATAGTAGTGGCCTTCAGAGGTATCTTTCCATGGTCAAAAGCCTCTCTAATGCTGTCTGGATTTAATGTTGAGAACAGAAACTACTCTAGGTATTTCCAGCAGAAAGGGATTCAATAAAGGAAACCAGGTGATTACACAATAATTGAAAGGGCTAGAAAAGCATAAATCAGGGAGTGGCCACAGGTAGTCCGGTTTCAAGGTCAGCTGTGAACCAGATTTCAGGAAATTCCTGCTAACTACTGATAAACCCATTGCTATGAACCCAGCTGCCTCCCACTCATGAAGCTGTTGACTAGAAAGAGATGTAGAGTCTAAAACTAGGTTGTCAACTACCACTGCTGCAAAAAGATGGCCTTCCACTTTGATCTACTTTCCAAATCTCTTCCAAATGCATATCACAGTACATCCAGAATCCTAGCTGCAAAGGAATCTGAGAAATGCAAATTTTATTTTTCTAGCCCTTCAGTACTGGGTATGGGGAACAGAGAACAAGATATAAATAGATACCAAATACCCAGAGACAATATATAGCATACTCCTCCAAAGAGCTTTTATTCTGCCCACATCCATTGAAAAGTCTTCAACTGAGACCTTCAGGTTCTGTGCAATTCAACATGGAAGATGTTATTTTGTCCAGAAAATGTTAAGTGCTCTGTTCTACCCTTCTTTGGTTCCTGAATCAATCCTGACTGCAGTGGAAAGCACCTGTGCTCCTGCAGACCTCCTCAACTTCCTCTCAATGAGGAATGACAAAGATGGGCCACAGTGGGTAGGGGTGGGTTAGATTAGGTCAGAATGCATCACTGTTGACCCTTAGGAGTCCATGTAGTTCCAGAACTGGCCTTCTATCTCTTTGTCCCAGGATGCAGAGTCCTTGAACAGACCCAATACCAGCCTCTCTTGTCAACCCTATTTTGCAGCAGCTGAGTTACCGTGCTTTGGGGATGAATCCTGATACAGAGAATCAATTACTTGAATGAATGCATTTACTTATTTGTATAATGAAAAGTATTTGCTAAAAACAGTGATTCAATTTTAATAGAGCTGATATTTACATTTTTCTAGACTAAAGGGCCAACAGGTTCCATGGCCTTAAAACCATTCTTGAGATGATATAGGTTATGTCTTATTGTTACAGTAGATATGAATCAACTCTTTTTATCTAAGTCAAGTTATTTAGATTTGTTTAAAAATATGACCTATAGACCTAGCCTTCTTTTCCACCATCTACAGTTAGTATTTGATCAGTCAGAAAAATATTCTTGCCTCTTCTGGTTCTGACAGTAGAATTAGAAGCAATATTTCAAGATCATTAACAGTTTAGACAGCTTAGGCTCCATTACTGTCCCCATCTGTAATAGAGTAGAATGGGAATCCATTCTACATAGTATTAAATCTCAAATGTAAGCATTCACAGCAGAGCTATGGCTGACAACACAAGGGCAAACTCAGGCAAAAGGTGGCAAGGAAAATTAAATGGCTTGTACACAGATAAACCTGCCAATGAAAATAACCCCTGTAATGATTAATAATAATATAATTGTACCACACATGGTAACACTCAACTTACTTATTCAATAATTTTCAATCAAGTTATAGTGGGTGGGATTTGGAAACATTTTTTGTTTTATCATAGTTTTTCCTCTTGAATGAAGATTCTTCTGCTAACTTTACTGGGTAAAAATCAGATTCACCTTCCAAATGTTACTACCAGATATGCTGTCTGGAAGAGTTTGTCTTCTTGAGAAGCAAGAGGTAACCATGCTTTATCAGTTTCCTTTTATTTGCTAATTTAATGTATTTAAATTTTAAGAAGACTTTCTTATCAAATAAAATAATTGCTAATTTGAAAACGTTTCTTCCCACACTACTAAGTCTTTAGCATAAGGTAGCTAACACCTATCTTTATTTTTAATTTTTATTTGTTTTATTAAGGTATCATTGATATACAATCTTATGAAGGTTTCACATGAGCAACATTGTGGTTACAACATTCACCCATTTTAGCAAGTCCTCCCACACCCCAATGCAGTCACTGTGCATCAACATAGTAAGATGCTATAGAGTCACTACTTGTCTTCTCCGTGCTATACTGCCTTCCCCATGACCCTCCTACATTATGTGTGCTAATCATAATGCCCCTTAACCCCCATCTCCCTCCCTCCCCACCCACCCTCCCCAACCCTTTCCCTTTGATAACCCCTAGTTGCTTCTTGGAGTCTGTGAGTCTTCTGCTATTTTGTTTCTTCAGTTTTGCTTTGTTGTTATACTCCACAAATAAGGGAAATCATTTGGTGCTTGTCTTCCTCTCCATGGCTTATTTCACTGAGCATAATACCCTATAATAGTAAGATTTGTTTTCTTCTTATGGCTGAATAATATTCCATTGTGTGTATGTACCATATCTTCTTTATCCATTCATCTACTGATAGACACTTAGGTTGCTTCCTTATCTTGGCTATTGTAAATAGTGCTGAAATAAACATAGGGGTGCATATGTCTTTTTGAATCTGAGAAGTTGTATTCTTTGGGTAAATTCCAAGGAGTGGGATTCCCAGGTCAAATGCTATTTCTATTTTTAGTTTCTTGAGGAACCTCCATATTGCTTTCCACAATGGTTGAACTAATTTACATTCCCACCAGCAGTGTAGGAGGGTTCCCCTTACTGTGCATCTTGTCAGAATTTGTTGTTCCTTGCCTTTTGGATCTTGGCCATCCTCACTGATGTGAGGTGATATGTCATTGTGGTTTTAATTTGCATTTCCCTGGTAATTAGCAATGTGGAGCATCTTTTCATCTGCCTGTTGGTCATCTGAATTTCTTCTTTGGAGAAGTGTCTATTCAGATTGTTTGCCCATTTTTTAATTGGGTTATTTGCTTTTTGGGTGTTGAGGCCTGTGAGCTCTTTATATATTTTGGATGTTATCTTCCCTTAACAGATATGTCACTTACAAATATATTCTCCATACTGTAGGATGCCTTTTGGTTCTACTGATGTTGGCCTTTGCTGTACAGAAGCTTTTTAGTTTGATGTAGTCCCACTTGTTCATTTTTGCTTTTGTTTCCCTTGCCCAAGGAGATGTGTTTAGGAAAAAGTTTACATTCAAGAGATTTTTTTATATTCATGTTTACATTTTAGAGATTTTTTCCTGTATTTTCTTCTAAGAGTTTTATGGTTTCATGACTTACATTTAGGTCTGTGATCCATTTCGAGTTTGCTTTTATGTATGGAATTAGACAGTAATCCAGTTTCATTCTCTTACATGTAGCTGTCCAGTTTTGAAGGTTGTTGAAGAGGCTTTTGTTTCCCCATTGTGTATCCATGGCTCCTTTATCATATATTAATCAACCATACATGTGTGGGTTTATATCTGCACTCTGTATTCGGTGCTAATACCTATCTTTAAATGGTCCCCAAAGTGGAGTACGCTTGCCACATAGAGTGCACAAAATAATGCTTTAAGATATACAGGGTGGGGAGAATCCTTACAAATTTGCTTTAGATTTCTTTTTATTCTTATGTCATACTTTTCTCATTTTTTTTGTTTCTTTGTATTGTATGTATAAATCCAACATTATACATATGTAACTTATAAATAAATATGTATGTATTAGAAGTTTGTCCTCAATTTTCTTAACCATAGAAGTGCAAAATCAAGAATTTTATACCATTCTATGCATGTTTGTCTGCAAAACCTGTAGTAGTCCATTCTATCCTCAAAATTGAATTAATCAAGAACTCAGCAAACATCTTATCCTGAATTTAAAAAATTTTAATGAATATAGGAAGATGAATCAGAGACAGAGAATTACAGAACTTTACTTCTGGAAGGGGACTAGGGATAATCTCATCAACCTCCTCATTTTTCTGATAAGGAAAATGAAATCCAGAGAGGTTAAGTGACAGTGTGACCTCCACTTGCCCAATCATGAGGAAGAGCTGGTGTTTGCAGCCATCAAATCTCTGGCCATCCTCACTTGCATCATAACATGAATGTAGCTCATGTTGGTGCCTGCCATCAGTCATGCATGTGATACAGACTTCGAGTCAAATGCTACTGTGTGTGCCTGCTTCAGTGTCCGCAGCAGTTGCACCATCACTGTGATACTATTAGTACAGGAAAGACCAAGGAATGCATCTCAGGATAACAGCACATCATTTTCACTCATCATTAACATTTGTATTCACTATCCTTTCCAACTAAAATCTTTGGACTTAGTCTTTCTGGCCCTGGATTTTAAGTTTATGCAAATTTGTATACCTACTTTTGCTTATTCTTGGAAATGTGCTGATTTGTTAGATTAAAATAAATAGATTAAATTATAACAATAACTGTGTGTGGTTAACTTTATATTATAAGGTCATTACAATGTTTCTTTTGGCTTCCAATCTTTGTGCTCTTTATTTTGCTTAGTGGCTAAAGAGTACTAACTGTAGTGTTAGGGTTTTCTATCACAAGACAAACTGTGTTTGCTATCCCCTTGACCCACATGATACGCTACTCTCCATGGCTACCCATTCTGGTTTCAGGCTCATACCAGGATAGCATTTCAAGCTCTTGTCCTCCCTGTACCTCTAGAAGAGCCAATTCCTCAAGGTGCCCAGATAACCTATGCTGGCCCCCTCCTGAAACTGCTTTCCCCAGCTGAGCAGCACAATCACCATCTTCAGGTACAATGGTCCTTTTCCCACCTGAGCTCTCTGCAGTCCGTGACATTTGAAGCTTTTGGCTGTCTTTTCCTTTGGGATGCTCTTAAAAGTTGTTCACGTAGTTATCCTTTTTTCCTTTCTCCCAAGGTTAGCTTATTCTCCTTGAAGGATTCCTGTCCTCTTTCCATCCCATTGTGTGGCTCAAGGTTCCAGTCTAAGCCACCTTTTCCTCTCTTTTAGAACTTGAGCAATCACCAGTCTCTATCCCCAAACCTGACTCTTTCATGCTTCCACTATAAAGCCACACATTTCTGCTATACAAACTTGGCAAGCAGTCCTACTGATGTCTCAAGGTCATTATCTTTTACCCCAAACTAAAGTCTTATTCTTCCTACTTCTCCCATCTTATTATAGATAGCACCAGTTCCTCAGTCTCTTAAGCTCAAAATCTTTTTTTGCAGATTCTTCTCCTCACCACCCACATCTAATTTGTTACAATATCCTGTTAAATTTTCATGTAAAATACTCCTTAATTCCAACCTTTCTTTCCCATTCTAGACACTGACACCCCTTTCTCAGACCCTCACTGCTCCATTGTGGCCAGCAAGGTAGAATGAAATCCTTAAGAGGTATCTGCTGCAAGACAGCAGAAGAAAAGCCTGTCCCAGAGAATGCCTGGACCAGCTGCTTGAGGTCAAACATGGGATGATAAAACATGGCCCATCCTATGAAATAGCCTTGCATGGACTGTGCTAGGTCATACCATTAAGATATGTCAACCCCACATGAGCTATAAAGAACGAGCTAATAAAGCAAGATCAGATATGTGGTATCCTCTTGAAAAATTTATAACAAAATTACAAAGACAATAGTTACTCCAACTACAGGAAACCTATGGAAAAATGTATTATGCAAAATGTTTCTGAGTGCCTCTTCAAAAATTTCTCCTGAACAAAGCAGGTGTATTTTGTTCCCCAAAAGTGTTGACTATGACTGAATATGTACATAGAATTCTTTCACTCAAAAGTTATCTCTTTGAAGTCAGTGAATTTGTCCTTCGTATCTTTGAATCAGTACAGTAAATGTACTCACATGGCCAATGGATAATATTCAAAAATTGGCTCTCTAGCACTCACTAGGCCTGTTTTCATCAATGAATTATGTAGTCTCTCTAGACCTCAGTTTCTTCATCAGTAAAATTGGGACGACCATCTCTATCCTATCAAGTTGTTGAGATGATTGAATAAGATTTTCTATGCAAATATCTGGTTCGACCTCTGGTCCACAGCAAATATGTATTGAGTTCATTCTCTGTGTTAGTCTCTGTGCGTGGTGGTAAGGATACAGCTATGAAATAGGTATGCATGTGGTCTGTGCTCTTAGAGAACATGAAGTCTTTGGGGCCTCACAGAAGATCTTGAGGCCTCACAGAAATAAAATGTTATATATTCTCCTAAACTTACAGCTTCTCTTAAATTAATAAGAGCTCTTTATTTTAAAGATGTAAATTGGAATTTGGAATTAATGCTCCGATGGGCAAAGGACAGGCATTGAGGGAATACCCAGGAAGTGCCTAATGTGGTCCTGGGGCTCTGGGCAGCCTTCAGAGACTGAAAAGATGAGAAAGAGTAGACTAGACAAGGACTGTGATATATGCATGTGATATATGAAATTGAGACTGTTCAACAGGAAGTTTTAATTCCTCTGTGAATGGTAAATGTTTTATAGCAATTTAAACATTTGAATATAGCATAACTAGATACCTTTTTCCCAAAATATTTTTCTGATCTAGCTCCTTCTACACTGTTCGGGGCTCCTCCTACTCAAAACAAGTGAACCTAGCAAACGTAGAATTAACAAACAGTACCTAATTACATTAAAGAGCACTTGTTGATCCCCAAAGCAAATTAACATGTTTATTACTAATTTTCACTGATATATACTCACTGCCAACCCATTTATGAAGAAAGACATTCTTCTTTCCCACACCACCACAGTCTGTCAAATGTACAAAGACATTAAAGGTAATAATAGCCGTTGCTGGTTTTAACTTAGGAATTTACTCCTAATGATAGAGAGTTTTATTATTATTTTATCATTATTTCATACAATAACCAGTAAAGTTTCTTTCTGGTCTGGATTTAGCACAAAGAATCCCAAAATGTCTGAATGAAAAGGGAAGTAGGAAGTTAAGCGGTCAGGTGGGCTGGGATCTGCTGCTGGCTGCAGCCCTGGTCACTCCCAAATCACACAGGTGATGGGAACGCACCCAGGGAAATATATAAAACCAGCCCCAGCCACCAGCGTCTCCTCAGGGTTTGTCAGAACCCACTCTTCCCCGCTGGGAGACTTTCCTGACAGACCTTTGTTCTGCCCCTCACAGTGATCTTGTGAACTCACAGAAATAAAATGTTATTTATTCTCCTAAACTTACAGCTTCTTTTAAATTAATAAGAGCTCTTTATTTTAAAGATGTTCAAATGGAGGCCCTGGGAAATTAGGAAACTAACTCCAGGTTACACAGCTATAGTTAGTGGAGCAGCCAGGATTAAAACCCAGGGTCCCTGAACCCCGATCCTGGGGGGCCCTATCATGTCACAGTGCCGTCCGCCTAACTTGAGTCCACGAGGAGCCGCCATGGTCAGCCCTGGAGAAGTCAGAAGTGCATGGTTGGTGCATCCATCTGGGAATTCCTTCCTAGTAGTTCTTGGGAAATGGGTATTTTTTTCTAAATCTCAAGAAAAATTTGTTGACAAATTAGAAAAACTGGAAAAATTATTCCAATTCTTTTGCCAGAATTAAAATGTAGCCATGAATGTAGAGATGTTAACTGATTTGAAAAGCACCATTGACATCAAGTGAAAAGCAGAAGCCAGGGAAACACACAGAGTTGAAGGTTATAGTCGACAGGCATCTCTGGGAACCAGGGCAGGAGCACAGAAGGGAGAAGAGGTCAAGGTCAAGGTCCAAGCTGTCAGTCTACCTGGTAGCTGTTGCTATGTTATAAGTGAACATTCATGGTGCTGGCTGGTGCTAACAGTGAGTCATGCTTGCAAATAAAATAAATATTAGTATATTAATACACAAAGAACACTAAACAAATCCTGTAAGTGGTATTCCAAAAACTAGCAAGTTTTGAAAGCGATATAGTTTTTTTAATTGGCAATTTCAAGTCATGGTTCTATAGAGTGTTCAGAGATCTGAATGTTACCATAGTTGAATACTACCCAATAATGTTTGCTGGTATTTTACAGCATTTAAATATTTGCTCTAGGCAAAAAAAGAAAAAAATTCTTTGTAGATACTCCAAACTTAATATTTGTTATGCATAAAACTACTTTTTTTTAGATACTCATAGTAATGAATAAAGAATATAAAGAATGTTGGGTATAGCTTAAAGACAAGGAAAAAAAACTTATGATTGCAGGAATTCCTGAGATTCCTGGGAATTTTGACCTCTCATCCCTGAATCCCAATGATTATGGACTGATGGAAATTTGGAAACACTAAGTTTAGGTCATGGATGAGACACAGACACCAACCAGCATGGACTATTCTAATTTAGAAATCTCATAAAGAGAAAAAAGTAAAACATTTTTATAGTAACCTTGAAATTTTCTGAAATTTTTATATATAAAATTTTGAAGAACAAAAAACAGTCCACTGAAGATATCCAGACACTCTGCAGAAAGATAGCTGGTGAAGTGTCATTTCACCCCAGCCACTCCATGCATGGTCTCTCACTGTTCATAGCTATAACTACCTATTTTCATTTTTAATTTTTTTCTAGAGGTTCTATTACCAAAATGCTGCACACACTAAAACATCAGCTCTTCCACTATGCTGAAGATACAAAAACTCCTTTTCTTAGTGATTTTCTTCAGGACTTAAGATGGTGCTCAGGCAGAGTGGGCCTTCCCCAAGCTGTACTGCTACCACACATAATGTGAATGATAGGAAAATTTAACTTTTTAAAAGGTAAGAACATGCAATACATACTTAGTAATTCTATCCCTATCGAAGTAACACTCAATATGGGAATAATTTTATTGTACTGAGGGGGCATTCAAGTCTAGGGAACACAGAACTAGGATGGACAAGTGTATTTATTACATTAAACAAATTCATATTAAGAACAGATGAGACAAAAAGGAAATATATCATTTGAATGAGAAAGTAATATGGAAAAATTTATTAATGATAACCTGACTGAAAACCAGAAAGAAAGAAAGAGAGAGAGAGACAGAAAGAAAAGGAAGGAAGGAAGGGAGGGAGGGAAGGAGGGGAGAAAAGAAAAGAAAAAAGGAAAAGATAACTCCATCCATACTTCTAGGCCTGACAGAAGTTTTGCCCCAGAGTAATCTGCAGGAAGGATCCATCTCTACTGGGGGTATAGTATCATTTGAGTACACATTCCTTATCCAAAGCTGCAAAGAAAAATTTTCCAAACATGTTAATTTTTTATCACCACAATTCATTTTCTAAAAATCCAACAGACTTTGGAACTGTAAGAATATTCCCTTGGTACATACACATTTATTTTTTATAAAAACATCTTCACAAGATGCCACATGGTACCAAAAATAGAGTACAGGAGGGAAAATTAAGCCCTTTAGTTAGAAAAGGAACTTAAACATATTGCTTTTTGGATTCCATATCTAGGTCTTCAGCTGGATCCATCACTTTACTGGCCCTCAATTTACCCATCTTGAGAGGAATAATAAATCAGAGGCCTTCAGAAAAAATTCAGTCGGCATTAATAGCAAGATTATGAAATTCCCCTTTTATTTTTCATGAAAGTTCTCTAATAGGTAATGAAAGAGTAATAAAACTGGAAAATAATAAAAGTATCTTATGAATATCTTTACTACATACTGAGGTTAATATCTTTAATATACAATGAGTTTTTACAAATCAACCAGAAAAAGCAATAACTCCAATTTGAAAGATGGGCAAAAAAGAATACAGGCAAGTCATGAAGGCGGAAACACAGATGTATGACAAACACACAGACATGTTCAACACAACTATTATTAAGCCAATAAAAGCTAAAACATTTTTTAACATATCACGTTAGCAGAAGTTTTGAAGAATGATACTACTTCATACCGGTAAGGGTATCAGAAAAAAAACAACACTTAAAAGAATGATACAATGTTTCTCAGCAAAAATCAGCCAAATACACCAAAGTCTTTAAAAATTGCAATCCTGTTTTTCTGCCAGAATTTTTCATTTAAAATTTTTTATAAGGAAACAATTGGACAAAACCAAGAAGTATCTGCAAGATGTTAATAACAGAACTTTAGAAACAGCCTAAATATCTAACAATAATGAACAGGTTAAGTAAATCATAGTAATAGGTACAACAGAATGGACAGGAGAGAAATGTACAAAGAGTACACTAAGTACTAACAGTACAGTAAGGATATTATGATCTCAGTTCTGTATATAAAAATATGTGGATGTGGGTATGTAGATGTAACAAAAATCTCTGAAAGTAAGTTTATACACCAAGAAATATTTGTTGACTGAATGAGCCAATGTATATGTTAATCACGGTTATCTCCAGGGTTCGGTATTATGGGTGATTGTGTGTTCTGCTGATTTACATCTTAAAATTTCCTACAAATTAATGGATTCATTATTTTTATTTTAAGGAAATGTTTTAAAAATACAAAGGACTGAGAGGAGCTAGATGTATTCAGAGCTCTGGTTTTGTTCTATTACACTTAAAAGAATGCAGAGATAAATACGCCTGGAGTCTTGAGAAAACTGATGATTGATCTAATAATCGGATGAAAGAGTTTATTCACATAAAAATACCTGCCTTTGAAGCTAAGGTCAGTCAAAACTAAGTTTTGAATATATGCAGGTTATGCAAGTAAAACCTGCCTGAAGGCAGCTTTGGTCGACACACCCAATTTTAAGAAACGTCATTTTGTCCTAAAGACAAGTTTGTCTTTTTGATCCCATTCTTCCTTTTTTTCAACCTATACAGGCTTTCTCAGCCATGTCTGAACTTCTCTCCCTTCACCTACATGGCAAAATGCCAAAGGCTAATATTCTACTCAAAAGGAAGAGATTGCTGAGTTGGAGTACAACTTTTTAAAAGCAATATAGATTCTGTGCATTCATCCTTAGATTGTATGAAAACAGGAAAAGCTATGTGAAGTCAAAAATCACAGCATCTATTAGAAATCAGATCCTAACTTAATAAAATATCATCAACTAAACTCTGGACAGCTTGAAGTTTTCCACCCTCTGGTTAGAGCAGACAAAGTTATTTCTGCACTTACAGTGTGTAGAACTTTACAAAGCATTGAGTATACAGAAATAAATAAGAAACAGCCTCCAACTCAAGAAAGTCACTATCCTGTGGGGTTATTAAAAGTGCCAGTGCTAGCCTTAATTAAATAAACCCCTCAGGAGCACCCGGTTCTGCCCGGGGGCACGGTAAGGTAGGGAAGATCTTTGACGTGGCATCGAGGAAGTGAATATGCATTCCCCAGGTATAAAAAGACTGGAGGGCATTTCAAGAAGAGAATGCAGCAGGCGCAGAGGCAAGGAGGTGGGAAGGCGCCTGCGACAGCACGTGTGGCAGAGCTCTGGCTCAGGAGAGGAATTTGGAAATGACTGTAGAAAGCACATTTGGCCTGAATGATAAATTTAACAGTTACCTAGATAGTTCGGTTTCTATGTGACTGAGTTGCAAAGAGACCACTCCATTTCAGTGATTGATTGGTGTCTCAAACTAGCTCATCGTTCAGCTTTAGCGGTAATTGCCTTTATTCTCTAATGGAATCTTTTTTCCTTGCCGAGAAAGGAGTGATTTCACTTTTGCCTTTCTTGCTTTTTGGTTCTTTCCATGTATGTTTTGCAGACACGTGGACACGCCCTTTAAGCCAGAGTTTCAATGCAAAAACCTCGCCAGTCCAGTTATAACATAGTCACTGGTGATGTTAACATGGAGACAGTTGCCTTCTTATTGCTCAATAGGGTGAGACTTTGAAAAAGGCCTGGGCATGTGCATGGAGCCGATGTGTCTGGCTTCAGCCACCTCCTTCTCCAACATTGCCAAAGAAGCTGAAGCAAAGGAACCATCTCCTTATTGTTCTCTTGCAGAAATGGGCCAACTGCCCATGGGGGGAGGGTGGCGTCTAGGCATTTACGTGACCTGCAATGGAAGGGTGGGGTTACTGTCTCCAAATCCCTGCTCTTAAAAACTGAAGAAAGGAGGCCCTTCCAACTAACTGAAGTAAAAGAAAAAGAATTGACAAGCTTGCTGCTGGCTGCTGTTAATAGGGAAGAATGCTAAAACACTTCACTACTAGCAAGGCTAGCTAAAGAAAATGTGGTCCAGGCCACCATAGGAAATGTGAAGACTGTCAGCTACTCTCCAGCACTAAAAGGCCACCTCGTTTTTCTTTTCACTAGATACGTACAATTTAGCTCTTTTGAATCTGGCATCACAGATGTTGAGACATATTTTTGCAAAGCAGTTTATGATGACATTTATGAGCTATGCCTCACAGCGATCTCTCAAGGTGAGTGAAAGCAATCCAAGAGATGGGGAAACTAAAGTGTCAGGAACCCCAGCGCGGGCCCCAGCAAGTTGAAGCCCAAGAAAGGGGGTGACAAATCCACAGACTGTTCAACCCAACAATTTCAACTTCTGTATTTGTTTTTGAGTGGGAGAAGAAAAGTACACTTACGGAGACCAGCTGGATGAAGACAAGCATTGGAAGTAAACATAAAGGAGGCAAATCTAAATCAGCCTATCTTTAAGTATGAAAATGTGGATTCTAGAAATATTACAAATATTCCTATATAAAATAGTATCCTATTCCACTAATAAGGAAGCTGCTTCCACTGGAACTGAGAAGCAGAAGTGATTTCAAAGATACCAGACACACAGACTAAATTCAATTCCAGCCAAAGAAACAGCAGAAGTTCAAGGTCAGACCATGTCATGAAACAGCCAAATGTGTACCTGGTGGCTGCATGGATGACCTATGCATTACCCAGGTAGCTTTGGGGGGTGGTGTCTGCCACAGTGGCCTGACATCATGAGGACTTCTTTGGTTCAGAAAGCTAAGACACTCAAAGTCCTCTCTTTCAAGCATCATGTCACATTACTACCATACAAAATTCTCGATACAGATCTATTTTTCCATGAAAAATTTTTTTTAATTCTGTTAAGCTCCTCCAGCAAGATAACTGTTTTTAAACATGTTACTTTTGGAGGCGGTATAAGCAAATCTGTGAGACAAATTGAAGATGTGCCATTTCACATTTTCATGAGGACATTTTTAACAGCAACTTTTTTTTTCCTTTTCAAAATCTCAATTCAATCCCATTTGCCATCAGTGAGGTATAAAACGTCTGCACAGCCAAGGAGAGAGACCATTGACAGCCTTGTCAAAAAGGAGGTCATTTCTCACCACGCTAACTGCAGTCAAGAATAAATTTCAGGTGCTGGGATTCTGCTTTTCAGATCTTAGCTCATGTTGTTTCTATTGTGAAGGTACCCTACTCAGAGCTGTACTCTTCTTTTTTTAACCGTATTAAGTTTTGCATCTGCCTGGGGCATTGGAAGCATGGTCTCAGAACTCAGGCAGATCTGACTTGGGGCCTCAACTCCCAGCTTGAAAGCTAGGAACCTTGAGTTTTCTTCCACTTTTCTTTGATCTCTCAGAGCTTCCCTTCTTTATCTATTAAAGGTGACATAAGGTCATTACGAAGGCAGCCTGAAGAGCCACGTTAAAGCAAATAATGGATGATGAGTGGCACCATGATCCATCCAGCTGCCAAAAAGAAACTTGAGCACCATCCCTCACTTGTCGCGCTCTCTCCACTCCTGTCGGTCCTTTCCCCTCCACGCCCACTGCCACTGCTTTATCTCAGGCCATTGGGCCCCCATTTCTAGCCTCACTCCCTTCCTCATGCCTTCTCGATGTTGCCACCGTGTTGTGCTTTCTCGGCCACAATGTGCTCCCGTCCCCCCGTCGCTGCCTGCTCTGACTCCTCCAGTATCCCGTGCAGCACTCGGGGTAAATGGAGGCAACTCTGACTGGCTCCAGCACACCTACCCCTCCAGGCTCACGCCCGGCTCTGTCCTCCCCTCCCCTTGCCCCTTCCTCTACCTCCCCCAACTCTTTCTGCTCCAGCCATACTGGATTATTTACAGTAGTTAATATTAGAATTAGAATTATCTAAGATTTAGTGTAAGGGCCACCCCTTCCTGGAAACCTTCCCTGATTCACCCCCTCACCCCACCCAATCTGAGTTGAGAGCCCCTTCCAAAGTCTCCCAAAGCACCACATGCTCCTTCCCCATCATAGCCCATATTTCTTCAGCTAGTGGTTATCTGTAGGGTCCTTAAGGATAAGAATCATCCTTTTTGTCTCTGTAATCCCACAACCTAACACCATGGTTGCCACGTGGGATGTGCTTCATGATCACAGATGAATAAGTGAATAAACATATATACCCAGCACAGTGTTGAATGCCTAGTGGGCGTTCGGTGAGGGTTAGCCTGGTTTCCTTGATTTCTTTCTCAGATAAGATCCAGAATCAAGGGATATCTGAAATGGTGGCTGTTCTGCAGAACTACTGTGAGGTTCTGTCATCCTATACATTCTAAGACATAAGTGCCTACTTTCCATCCCCTCTCCTTCCCAACTCTTTAAACACACACACACACACACACACACACACACACACACACACACCACACCCTACAGAGGCATCTCTAGCATCTCAAAGAGATTCTTTGAACCAACCTTCCCTTCCATGAACTCTCTAGACATTGGACCTTTAGATTCCCCAAGAGTCACTTGGGAAGCTTGTTAAAATACAGGTGTCTATGTCCCACCCTCCCAGCCAGTCTGGGGTAGAACCCAGCAATTACAATTGCCAAAAGTTCTCCCCAAAATAATCCAGAAGACCTGCCAGGGTTGGGAGCTACTGCATCCCCATCAACTTACAGTTTCAAAGTCTAAAAGGAAACACCACTCAGTCTGTTTCTCATTCCCCACTCAGCAGTAAGCCAGGCATGCTGCAGCTGCCAGGAAAGGAAACAAAAAAGGAGATGTGTATTTTTATTCATGTGCTTTTTTATACCTTGTGTTATTCCAAAACAACTTAGGGTGCCCTGGGACAATAATATCCTCTCCGTCAACAAATGGGAATATATAGAACCTCATGAAGTCCAAACCCATCAGATAGCCAGTCCTTCCTAATGTAAAGGATTGGTTTCCTGTGACTTTGAACAGGATCCTTCTGCAATATCACATGTCCCTTTCCTGATACTCTTCACAAAGTTGTATGACTTTGGGACCATGATGCTTTCAAGGGAACCCAGCAATTTCTTGTGTTGTTGGTTTGCATTTCTGTGGCATCACCTACATTGATATAATACTCGTCAAGCAACAGCATTGTGGCAAAAAGAGGGAAAATCACTGGAACTAACAGAGGAGCAGGGTGGTTTAAAATGTCCATGATACTTGGTGCACGGTTCTCCTTTTTAAATTATAGCAGCACAAAGTTAACTGGTATTTATTAGAAGAAAACTATACTAAACCAGTTTGAGGGTTCTCCCTTCTGTGGTCTAGAAATCATCTTGAATTTGCTACATGAGCTCAGAAGTCATCTTGAGTTAAATTTCCAACACTTTTCTATTTGTCATTTTATTTCCCTTTCAGGGGCCTTCCTCGAGGGAGGGAAGGAAAGAGCAGTTGACTTTCAGTTGTATTACTTGGGGAAATCCCAATTTCTTCTGCTTCCTCCGTGCTTCCTTTCTTATTTTCTCCAGAGGGAACACCAATGCCAAAGCCTGAGAAAGAGGGTTTTCTTCCGTGTCACACTCAGGAAGCCCCAGAACGGACAAGCTGGGAGGCCCCAGAAGAACGGGCCTCTCGGTTCTTTGTTCCTCCTCTTGCTGCCACCAGCTTCACTTTGCAGTGTGATTTCTGCAGTCATGAGGAAGGGCTCCGCCACAGCGCCCGGAACCCAGAGTTGATGGCACTTATCAGGAAATCTGGTCTTTCCCAAATTCCCAAGTCCATGGAGATTTGGGATTACTTTTCTTGGTGGGTGACCAGGAATACTAGCCATACCCATCAGTACAGGAGGTCATTTCCTCCACTGCTGCATTATAATAGCGAAACAGGGGCTACATGATGTAGAACCTAGACAGACCTTCCTTGGATTAGAAATCCTTTATTTTAAATGGGTCCAGGACTCTTATTTTCTCCCCATTCTGACAGTGACCACAAGCAATAGAGTAACTGAATGGGACTTTGCTTAAAGCACACCTGTCTTGGTGTAGCAAAGCCCCAGCAACAAAAATAATATACCGGTTCTTGGGCCTTCCCCTATCCTAGCTAGGCAGCTAGAGACCTGTTCCTTCTAAATCCCTCCAGTTCTAGCAACGCCCTCACCCTGCACTGTGGTCCCAGGGAAAGTTACTGCAAACACACAAATCCCCTGATGTCCTCCTTAACCCAGCTACCAGAAAACCGTGATGAAATTCTTGGAGCATCTTCTCTGCACTGTCCTATGAGGCCATTTTTCCTTGACATGCCAGTAGTTTCCAAACTGAAGTGGGTGTGTAGCCATCTCTCCCCATAGCCATCACACCCTGCTATTAGGCCACGGAACAGTGCTGCCTTGTACTTAACTTTTTATTAGCCCCACTATTTTTCCAGCCCCATCTCCTAAGGACTCTGGCCTTGGTCCAAAGGGGGAGGCATCACAGGCAATGTGGTTGCCAACCTCCTTTGATGCCCTCGTTCTAGAAGTTTCTCCCCAGGTCGAGTTACTTCCTCACTTAATATGCTGTAGCAGGCCTTGAGGGTGCTCCCTAGCCCCCAGGATTTAAGGCCAGGAGGCTGAGGACCATCTGGTAGCTCTGTCTAGCAATTTCTCCTCCTTTCTTCATTCCTTAGATGTACTACTCATGGGAAATGATATTTGTGGTACGCAGACAGCTTAGATCCTCATCTGGAGGTTTCTTTCATTCTGCTCCCTACCTCACCATTTGCAACAAAAATAACAGTTCATTCATTCATCCATTCAACAGATATTCATTGAATACCTCATACGTATCAGGCACTATTCTAGGATATGACAGTGAGCAAAAAGGCTTAAAAATATTTTCTCTCATAGAGATTCACCTAGTGAGACAAACAGTAAACAAACAAAATTAAAAATAAGTTATATAATAGGTTAGAATATGTGCTGAAGAAGGCATAGAGCTGGGTAAGAAGGATCTGGAGCAAGGGAACAGGGTGGCGTTGGAGAGCTGAGTGCAATTTAAAAAGGGCGATCAGGGCATGGCTCAGTGAGAGGTTGACCTTTGAGCAAGACTGGGACCAGGTGAGTGAGTAAGCATTTGAGACTTGGGAGAAGAGCTTTCAGGGCAAAAAGGATATTCAGTGTAAAATACTTAAGGAGGCATGTTCTAGAAATGGCAATGAGAGGAGCGTGGACGGAACAGAATGAGAGAGGGAATGGGAGCCGGATTACATGGGGCCTTGGAGGCCACTCCCAGGCTCAGGACATTAGTTGTTTGCAAAATTCCTTCTCATGCGTTTAATATTCTCAACCTTATGAGATCAGTTCCATAGACTCACAGATAATTCAAAACTCTTTGTTTATCCAATATTGTCAATATCTATTTCAATGAAAAATGTGTCAGAACAGTGATGTATAAATAATGCTGATAAATACGATTTGATCGTCATCTCTTTTCCTCTCCCAAATAAGGGCCCCAAATAATCTGCTCATAGAATGTCCACCCACATTGCGGACGTTTCGCTACAGTTCTGGAGGATTGGCTTCAATTCTTAGGCCATGCAGAGATGAAATTTCATGAGGGAAAGTTTGATCGCTTAAAAAATCAACTTTTATATGTGTAGTCTTTTAGTTTGCCATAAAAGAACAATGCCTGCAGTGAAACAGGAGGCCCACGCTGGGAGCAGCTACTAACAACACTTGACAACTTGGAGAAACCAAGGTGATATAAAGCCAGAGCCCACAGCCAGTCCTTCAGCAAGTCCTGTCAGCATTTCTCTCAAATGTATCCCCAGTCTAATTGCTCTGCTCCACCTCAACACCACCGTTCAAACCTTCAGCTCTCACTTCAACTACATCAGCTCCTCACTGGCATCTCACTCCGTCCTGGAGGGGAGGATGCTATCTGAGCATGGTGCTCGGAAAGATAGGGCCAGATGATCTTGGGTGGCCGCTGAAAGCCACAGGAGACTGCAGGTTTTTCTGAATGAGATGAGAAACCACAGTAGAGTTGTGATCTAGGAAATAATGTGAACTGATTTAAGTTTAAAAAAAAAAACCTTTCTGGTTGCTGCTTAGAGAGGTGACTGTAGTAAGCTGAAGCAGGGAGACAGCAGGAGGCTGCTGTAGCAGAAATGAACAAAAACCTCGAGGCTCTCTTGCTTTTCCTTGAAAACTCCAGGCTCCTTTCTGCCTCACAACCTTTGCTCTCCCTATGCCCTTCCTTGATTTTGAGCGCTGTTTTCCCAGAGCATCAATTGCTTCATTCTCTCTATTTTGTTCCCATCTTCACTTAAATGTCACCTCCACAGAGGCTGTCCCTGACCACTCTATCAAAAAGACAACCACCATCTCTGCCATTCTCTATCCTCTCACTTCTTTTCTTCTATTATTTATTATTACCTGATATTTCGCATAGTGTATATCTTTTGCTGTTGTTTGGTCCACCTCTTGCACAAGAGTTTACTTTCTATGGGAGCAGGAACCTTGCCTGTCTTTGCTGCTGTACTTCTAGCACCTGCAACTGTACCTGGCACAGAATAAACATAACAGGGACTCAATATTTGTTGCATGGATGGATGGATGGATGAATATGTTTAGCTGTTTATAGCATGGTCTGAGACAAATGGAAGCAAATTCTATTTCTTAAAAAACACTTATATTTCCAGAAAAAAGGAGACAATGTATAAAAACGCATCAAAGATTCCTGGGACAGAATAATCACTTGTTTTTTATTGAGAGTTCACTGTAGTCTAGGAAGTACTTTGAGTGTTACCTGGTTTGTCTGACTTAATCCTTTAGCAGCCCTAAGAAGTAGATATTATTACCCTGATTTTACAGATGAGGAAACTGAAACTTGGATCCCTGCCCATTATGGACTCTTAGGAACACATGCAAATTCATTGCCTTCCAATTCTGAAAAGCCCTTGAGAAGGTGGCTGTAGGCTTGAAAAAGAAAAGTTGCTTGATAGGCTTGTTTAAAAGTCGAGAGGTTGTTATAGTTTTAAAGCCTACATTGGACCTGGTGTCAGCTGATCTGACGATCTTCCCTTTTTTTAATCCCACATAATCCACTAATCTCCCCGTGATGAGCAAAGCATATACGCTCCATTAATACTCAGTGCAGTTAGACGACGCTGCCTGCAGCCTCAGGCACCTAGCCGAAAGCCATAACTGACAATAGAGATCTGAGCGTGGCAGCATGGGCACAGGCCGGTCCAATTTCCTGGCCGTCTCTCCTCAGGGAGCTTGCTGCACTGATTTACCACTCACTTCTTCTTTGACCAATGCCTAATGCCCTGGACTGGACATTCTTAGGTCCAGTTCTGTTCCTAACCCAGATGGTTGCCAAAGTGGATAAACATCTCACTGAATCTCACCTAAAAAATTAAACAGGATGCTCTCTCTATTTTTCAATCCCAGGATGGGCTAATGCCCCCCAAATACGTGAAATTCCTCAGAGGAAGGACGTGTCTATAGTCAAAGTAATATTGTGAGCTTCAAATTCAGAATTTAAAAAGGCACTGGGAGAGGCAAATTTGTGCAGATTTAGTAGCAGTATAATCATAATATGATCAATTTAATTTTCATTAAAAATATTTTCTTAGGTTTCTAAACATAGAGACAAGAAAGATCCCTTTTCTGAAAATACCGTATTGTGTAATTTAGTTGTATTTTTAGATTGTCTGCAGTTGGAATTTGGCATTTGTGTTATCCCTTTGAATACTAATGAGAAAGTTTATGTTTGTATCTAGTATTCTAATAACTTTAGCATGTCCCCTCTTATATGAATTAGAGAGACCAAGTGATTTACTTCTTCCCATCTTTAGAGCTTTTCTTATCACGAAGGGGTTACCCTTTATAAAGATTTGGCATGCTTTTTTTTTTTCTCCTCTTTCATTAGGAAAACAGCAATGGATTCTTTTCTGAGACACACACTGATTTGTAAGAAGGCAGCCTGGGAAGCAGTTTGTTCGAGAGCAGAGACTGTGGTCTGTGTGGAAAAATGTCCCAAGATCTCTTTACAGGGTAAGTTAGGAGGATATGTGTGTCTAATCCAGCACATTTAGTGGGTACAGGGCTTTCTTTTACTTCAGGGCCTGAGGCTGTTTGCAAATAAACACAGACTAAGGTGATATTCCGCCCAAGATAGCACTATGAGGGGAACTGCAGAGTCTTTTGGTTAATGACATATTTGAAATAATACACCACTTTTGATTCAGGGACAGAATTTCCGCTGACGCAATGCCGAGTTGGGTGGGCCAGTGTTGAGTGCTATGATGAAAGCCCTTCACAATAGGTTCCAAAGAATGGGGGCCAGAAACACTAAAACAAAATCATACTTTCACAGAGCTGCAAGAGGAAGGACTTGCAGCCATGAGACCCCCATGGAAAAAGGCTGCCCGGGCTCCATGGCCCTAAGCACAGCACTGGGAACCATTAGAGAAGGGTTCTGGCACATCTCAACTGACACATGAGTGAATGGCAGGAGGCAAGGGAAGGAAGCTGGGGCCCACCCCAGGTCAGACTGCAGAGATGCAAGACCGTTACACACACACACACACACACACGCATGCACATATACACACATCATTGACTGTTTTTAGGAAGGCACACTTCACATTTTCAGGACAAGAAAATATTTCAATAGTAAATTATCTCCTTTTCTCATAGCAATGGGAAATACAAAAACTCTTTCTTTAAAAGGAACAAAGAAGAGCAGAGATCTGGACTCTGGATGTGAAGGTGTTCTGTGAATTATCAATTGATAGACGCAGTCATCTTTGGTTTCACTGGATTTGTTGTGCCTCAAGGGGTTCTGAGCATGTTACTTAGTATACCTCTGCAGTGCAGGTGTATCAGTAAGGGCCAAGGTGAAAGGATGAACTATAATTCTAAGCTAGTCAATTTCTTCCTTAAAATTGCCCCCTCTCTGCATGCCCAGCATTGGTAATTCCAGGTCTCCCACAGTGGCTCACTCCTTCCCAGCCTCATCACACTCTCCCTTCAGACGGGTGGGGCCCTTTCCAGCAATGCTCTTCCCCTGGAGGTTCTTATGACTTAATTTTTGCTATCATCCCATAAAAGATAAAATGTCACCTCCTCAAAAGACCTTCCTTGACCACATTCCATCACCTCTCTTTTTCATTCTGTAAATACCCTGTTTATTTCCCTCATTGCCTTGTCTCTAAAGTGAAATTCTTTTTAGGGTGCTTAACACCTCTCTCCCCCATTTGAACACAAGTTCTTTTATACCAGGGACCATATCAACTTTATCACCATCCTGCCCTCAGCTCAGTGACGGGTGTGGAGATGGTGTTCAATAGGTATTTGTTGAGTGAATGAAAAGGCTTAGCTGAAGACCCACCTTGGTCCGGTTCAGTCACAGTGATCTTGCCCTTTTCTGGCTCAATAAAGCCCTTGAAATGAGTTCTTCATTCACTTGTGCACCACTTCATTATAGGGTCTTGATGGTCCAACGGCCATGTCATCTTACCTCCTTTAAGTGCTACTGGGATTAGATTTCCTACTCTTCTTTTTTCTCCAACCCCCAGCATAGCTCTGGATTCACTTATCTTACAACTAATATAACAGAAATGTTAGCTCTGGGGAGAACAGTCTCCTCCTCCACCCATAATTTCTCTCTAGAATTTTAGACCTAATGCCCAGATACTGCTTTAAGAGCATGGCGTGAAACCACAGGCCTTAGTTTCCAAGTGTCAGGAGCAAACTCTCACCTTCAGGAAAGCTGATTTGCTTGTGGAAGTCTTGAACTTCATATAAACATTGCTCATTTCAGGCGTACTGTGAAAAATCTAAACAGCTCTAAATTAAGGGCTGATTGTAAGTTATTACAGATTTCCTCCTGTTGCTTCCAGATTATTTGTTTAAAAGGATCTGGTAAATACCAGGTCTTTATTATGATGACTAATGTCCTGCCAGAAGAAGGAAAAAAAAAAACCTTCCCAAATTATTCTGTAGGGAAATGCAGGTGGCTCTGCCCAGCAGTGCAGATTTCCCCCCAGGCAGCCTGTCACTTCTAAGCCTTAGAAAGAGCTCTTTTACGCTTGGGGTTTGCTTTCAAAATTGCTTTGACTAAGAAGCCAAAGCCTGTCTTCTTGCTAACATTTGCTCTGTGTTGTCAATCTTTGGTGGTCAGCAAAATGACCCCCAAATACCAGAATCTAAATGAATAATTCAGGAATTGAACTTTAGAATATATGCTTGGTTCTTCAAGAGAGAGAGAGAGTCCTACCTGTCAGATGCTTGGAATGGGATGAGGCAGGAGGAAGACGGCAGTGTGCAAAATGAAAAAAGAAATGCATTTAGCTGAGCTTCAACTCCAGATTCCTGATTCAACCACAATGGGAACTCACAGTCCTGGATCAGCTTAGCTAGAGAAAAAATGGTGAAAGGGAAGGAAGGAAGCATTAGTGTTTCATCAAACCCTTAATCATGCAGGATGTTCTGAAATCTCAACCCTAGTGAGCCAGTATTTTCCAGACTTTATTTGTGGCATGCTCTCTAGATAGCACCACACATATACACGTGCGCACACACCACCACCACTACATGTCTCCAGAGATCAAATTAATATCTCACTCTACCTGTAACTCCAATCAATTCCTTAACTACTTTTGCTCTGGAGATTTTCTTAAGAAATCTAAGTTGAGCTTTACTTCAGAAACATTTATAAGGTCTCATATCCATACAAGATAAAGTTATGTACCGAGTGGATATATAACAAAAATAAAATGATGGAACAAATCACAATTGAACTATTTTTGAGCACGGCTATGGACTGAATTTTATCCCTTCAAAATTCATATGTTGAAGCCTTGACTGCCAATGTGAGTGTATGTGGAGATAGGGCACACAGCAGGTTATTAAGGTGAAGTAAGGACGTAAGGGTGGGGTCAGAACCCCGTAAGACTGGTGTCCTTCTAAGAACTGGTGTTCTTTCAAGAAGAAGAGACACCAAGAACTCTGTACATAAGAGCTCCGAGGAAAGGCTGTGTGAGGTCTCAGCAGGAAGGTGGCCATCTGCAAACCAGAAAGAGAGGCTTCACCAGAAACCAACTCTGCCGGCACCTTGATTTCGGACTTCCAGCCTCTAGAACTGTAAGAAAATAACTAGTGGCTGTTTAAATCACCCAGTCTGTGGTATTTTGTTATGGCGGCCAGAGCAGACCAAGACAAGCACTTGCCATTGCTTGGTGATCACCAAAGGCTTCATACGCATTATGTCATTTAATCTTCCCAGTGACCCTGTGAAGTAGGCACCTATTATCATCCCCATTTTAAACATGGGAAAACTGAGGCACAGAAAGGTTATGTAGCTTGCCCAAGGTCACACACAGTGTCCCATCTCTCTGATTCCAGATGAATATTAGAAAAAGTAAGTGAAAATAAATATCTTTAAGATATGTCAAGGCTTAAAATTTTATTCATAGCTTATATGTGTCATTTATTCCTCCATTCATATTCCTGGATTTTTGTCAGTAGCACCAAATTGAACTTACCTTGAGTTAATAATCTCAGTCTAAATTAACTAACATAATGAGCTCATAATGCTCACATTAAATCAATACCCACCAGGGAACAGTTACATTATCATTTTGCTCATACTGTTTGCCTTTAAAGGATGGTGTAATCTGTTGTTGAGCATAAAGTAGTAGGTGGATTTAAATCTTTTTATTAAGCAATGCTGTCAAGGACTGCAGGTATAGCTGAAAATCTTGACTCATCTGGTGGGAAATG
Organism: Phataginus tricuspis; assembly: GCA_029783875.1. Classification (NCBI taxonomy): domain Eukaryota; kingdom Metazoa; phylum Chordata; class Mammalia; order Pholidota; family Manidae; genus Phataginus; species Phataginus tricuspis. The sequence continues at coordinate 20,540,901 of JAQQAC010008880.1, forward strand.
TGCTCTGGATTCTGAGAAGCTTGTTTCTTCCTTAGTGCACATAATTTAATGGGAGGAACAAGACGATCAAGAATGCCTTGAGATATCTATTTTTATTTAGCATACCATTTATTGGCCAAGAGGACTAACAGGATATGTAGATTTTTTTATATATGGAGGACCCATGGAAAATAGGAACTTTGAGAGTGTAATACATTGACAGGACACCAAAATGGTGATAAACCCGGACTTGGAGTTATACAAATATTGGTTCCATTTCTAGCATTGCTACTCACTGTAGAACTGGTGTAGCCCAGACTAGTTACTTAACCCTCTCTCCCTCAGTTTCCCTCATATTATAAAATGCAAATAATATATCAACCTCCAAAAGTGATTATGAGAACTAAATGGAATAAGGTTAAAGAGAGCTCAACATCTCACGTGGAAAGTACTACATGTTCAATAAATGTTAGCCATAGATACTGACATCTGAACCAGGTGGGTTTTTCTTCCACAATTTATCTATCTAGCTATTCAACATCCTGGCAAAACTCCTTCCTTCTGGCTTATGAATATAATCAAAAGAGACCCTGTAGGCACATTCAAAGTACCTTCAAGCCCTCAGAAGGTATAATATGAGGTGGGGAAAAAAATCAGAGCTAGAAGAAGGAAAAAAAATCATTTTTCAAAATGAAGAATTGTTATTTTCCAGCTCCCAAGACACTTGCCAACAATAAACAGCAAAAGTAGAACATGATTATACTTTAAATAAGAGAGAGCTATTTATAAAAGAGTTTAAATGATGCACAACCACCACCATCAGGCCCACCGACACAGCACAGGGAGTTAAGCCAGTATGGAGTTGAGAGGAACGGTCTTCCGAAGCACCCCACAACATCACTAGAGTAGGCTTCAACTCCAGTTACATAGACCTGGACATTAAATTAGCACCAGCTAAACCCTGAGAAACTCCAGGCTTGGCTGACATAAATTGGTTTAGTTGCAAACACAGGCAAACCATGACCTCAGTGTCGCAGCTGCTCTTCATCAGAGCCTAGGTAACCTTGACGTCAATCATCACCTTGGTGACTCCAATGTGAGGGGACGGACCAGTGAAAACCTTCAAAAGGTAAAGTCAGACAGTGTAGCACAGAGAAGACAAGTAGGGACTCTGTGGCATCTTACTACACTACTGGACAGTGACTGCAGTGGGGTATGGGGGGGACTCGATAATAAGGGTGAATGTAGTAACCACATTGTTTTTCTTGTGAAACCTTCATAAGAGTGTATATCAATGATACCTTAATAAAAAAATAAAAGAATAAAAAAAAATTTTTTAAGTGAGGGGTAGAGAGAAATAGACTGAGCAAGTAATTATGATGGGAATGGAAAATGTTCCATAAGAGAGATAACATTTGAACTAGGCCATGAGAAAGCAGTGCTCCCTTTATCTGTCTTTCTTTTATTTGTTAACATATAATAAAATTTATTATTTTTGATGTTCAAAAAAAAGGTTGTCAGAGCCTCCCTATGACTTAGGTTATGTGGCAATGACAGCTAACTGTTCCCCAAAATGTGTGTTTCCCCTTCCTGGTACTGAATTGTGGCAAAATAGGTTGCCACAGAAATATGCTTTCTAAACCCCCTTTGCAAGCTGGCAGTACTGTATGCCTGAGTTCCAGCTAATGGGCAGTGGGTAGAAGTGACGTGTGCCACTTCCAGAGCCTGCTTGTAAAACCACCCACTTGCCCCATGGTTCTATTCTTCTCCAGCCACCAGACAGAGAAGACCACCAATATGACCTTGGGAGATAAATGCCAAAGACTGCAGAGCCTCCACCCACCTGGGTCCTGGAATGGAACCCTGGGACACCCCCTTCTCCCCACTACTCATTTGCTTTAAACAACTCAGGACATTTTATGAGCAAGAAATAAACTTGTATTGTGTGTGTGTCCTGAAATAAACTTCCATTATGTGTCTATCCTTATACATTTTTAGCACCCGTTTGTTATAACAGTAGCGTTATCCTACTAGTGCAAGTTATAAATATTTGGCACATGAATAATGCTAGAGAGAAGATAGCACAGGATTTAAACACATTTTTATTCTTTTTCTAGTCTGATATGTACAGGACTCATTTCAATAATGGTTATTAAATGTTGAAAGCAACGAATGTCTGGCCTGATTGACCTATGACAAATAATCTAACTTATCTTTGCCTTCAATTCCTAAAATCCATAATTAGCATCCTAATATTGCCACTTTATTGAAATGTAGTAAGGATGCATAAAATGATACCTGACATACCACTCTGATCTCCTTGGGGAAAAACGTATGGTATATTCAGTACAAAATAAATGCAACCAGACTTTTAACATGCCTACCAAACAAATCCAGTGGAAGTCAGGTTATATAAAAATTGAAGTTATCTCAAACCAAAGAATCCCAAGCCACTCTGATAACGGACATAGTGAGTCTCAGCAGCATTATCCTGTATGTATTAGCCAGGTAAAATTAGCTTTCCTTTCCTTAAGAGATGCCTTAGTAAGTAAGAAGGCTGTAATGAACTATCACAGTGATAATTCCTTTCATAGGCATGGGGACCTTTAGGTTCCGTGTCAGCTAGACATGTGTAAATCTGTGTGGTCTTTCTCTCAAACGTGGAGGCACCTAACAGTGCTTCGATGGGTGTTAGTCTGAGATGGACAGGAAATTCAACCCCCTGAAATATTTGAAAGACTAACCTAACAGGTGGTATCACTAATGGTCTTTCTAGCCTTCTGTGCTCATTTTAAAAATTAGAACATATTTTTAACTACATAACTTGATTTTATATTAATGTCTGTTAAGGGTGACCTTACGTTATATTTGATCCAGTTTCCATAAGGGAAGACAAAGGCATGATGGCTTAAAGTTAATCTGAAGTCAGCCAAAATGATTTTTCTCCTGATGATCTGAATTCAGGGAAATCCCTAATCCTAGAACTTTGGCTAAATTTAGCACCTAGTCATTCAAGATGTATCCTTCATGCCTACCATTTCCTTATACTGCTATGATTCGTTCATTCACAAAATACTGCGCACCTGAGCTAGAAGCTGGGGATTCAAATATGCCTAAGATATAGCCCTTGTTACAGAGCCACAGCCTAATAAAGAAGATAGTGACATAAATATGTGTCCATAAGCCACAGCAATACATCTACTACAGCAGGGCACATCTAAATGCATCCCAACCTCTATGAGTGTGTCACAGACTTTTATGGGATAGGAGCTATGTCTTGCCATCTATGCTGCAAATTTAGTCTGAGTCTCTAAGTTTGGTGAGTTCACCTCAACTACCCATTGTTCTCTTTCAACCTAGCCAACCAGTGTAACCCTCTGGACCTTTCTTATGATTTGGAAATTTTAGATGCTCAAATTAAGAGGCTGCCATCTTGAACTGGCCAAAACTCATCTTATTCTCATAAATGAAAAAGTCTTATTTACATGATTTCTGGCCTTTGACCCACCCATACTGCCAGAGCATTAAAAGCCCAATGTCCCTTGCTGTTTTTCTTTTACATGTTTGTATTTGGGCCAGAAAACATTAGTGGGAATATAGAGGCATTGAAATGAGTAGTAGCCCTCTGGCCAGGCAAACTTCTAGAAAAAAAATTCTTCTAGAAGATAGGACCTTTTTTGGATGACACCTGTGCCCCAGGGAAATTGGTACATAATCATAAGCATGGGAAAGAAATGTCATTCTACACATGGGAGTAATTGTTAGCAGGCAAGAGATCATGTAATACACAGCAATTGTGGATTTTAAGGGCAAGATTCCAAACCATGATATAAGCCCAGTTGTCTGTCCAAGGTTAATGGGGTAATGTCCTTGCTTACTCCAGCTCACAGCTAAATTAACTAAGTAAACTCTGAGTGTAGGTTCTGTCTTGTGTCTCTAGGAGTCAGAACGTAATGCTCTGAAGGGGACCAGAGGATTCGATGTTTAATGGAGTGTTTGTCCCTCTTTTCAGCAAACTACAAACACATCCCCCTTTCCAAGACACACCTCTGAGAAGACCCAGAGAGGTAAGAGTCTTCGCTGACAGCCTTTTTATTTTGTTTAGAGAAGTCTGTCAGGCATTGTGTTACGAGAATGCCTGGCCTGTGTGCAGCTTTGCTTTCGCCAACTACTACAGCATAAGGTTTGAATCACCAGGCTCCGTGAGCCCCGCAGTGCTCTGCAGTATTTTGCGCTGAGGCTCCCGCCAGGATGGCTGCCAGTTCTGGGAGAAAAGCCATTTAATCGAGTTTGGTCTTGTGGGGTGAGGATGAGGGGGAATCTAGCATGTGTCAGGGCAGTGAACTGATTGACTGTATTTTTACTTTTCAATCAATTGTTTTGGCAGCCCGAAGGAGGGTCAAACAATCTGTCCCCCGTTGAATGCTATTGTCATCAGAGGGAAAGATGCTAGTTTTGAAGGTTTCAGTGCCATGTTTAACATGTAGTAGCTTGGGAGCAAAATGGTTTTGTCTGGGAGTGGTCATGTTCAACTATGACTTTGGTCTGATATTTACATAATATCCTCGCTCTGTGAAGATACTGACGAAGATGACAGGGGAGCCCCAGGATAAGTCCTGGACAGAAGCAGCTCCTGAGAAGCAGGTGCAGTGACAGATTACCCACCGTCCTGGGGTTCAGAAATGGCCCATATCCACCTTCTCAGGTCTGCCTTGTTGGTCGCTGGTAAAAACTTGTCTGCCGCAGTTCAAAAATACTAAGTCAGCACCCAAAAGTTGTGGGAAGCCCTTACCTAATTTACACTCACTAAAGACACTTGTAGTATTAGATAGGTTCACACGGAGGAAAAATAACCAAGAAGTTAGAGACCCTGAGAAACCAGGGGAGCAGGCCTGATGCTGGACCTCAAACTCCAGATCTGCCGTCTACACAGATGGCATGCCCAGGTTTTAATATTCTAAGGAAATGCATTGAAGTATTTACTTGAGCTAGATTCTCACCCCGAGAAAGCTCAGAGACTAGTCAGGGACACAGACATGTATATGAATAATTTCACCATCACATGATAAATGTTAGTAATGCAACAGAGGAATGGTGGACTTGGGTGGGAACCCTTCCATTCTGGCTGCTCAGCCTTGAGGCTACGTCTCAATAATCTAACACTCAGGATCAGTAATTGGTCATTCCTACAAAGTTGGGCTGTGATGATGGTTCTACAATTCTATAGCCTTACTTTTAAAGTTTATAATTGTATACTTACAATGGGAGAATTTTATAGTATGAAATATATGCCCCAATAAACATTAATAATTGTGTTTATAATAAACAATATATAGCTAAATAAGCAATAGGTAAATAAGTTCAATATTTCAGATATTTTTACAACTAGTTTGAATTAACTTCATGCCCCACCCGATCAGTCATGAGGAAATAAGCCATTAGGGCCATCCCTGAATGTTCCAATTTGTCAAAATCTGAACTGTTGTATGTAAAATTAACCATTTTTAAATCTAGATGTGCATTTGTTTGCTCATATCTCCAATTAAACATGAAGGCTTTTAAAATTCATAATATGTTTTGGATCCAGAAAGTATGAATAAGGATAAATATTTCAGTCATTGGAGAAAGAATGAAAATAAGAATAACTTCACAAATGATCACAGAAAGAATGCTGTAACCATCCCTTTAATTCTCTGATATTTAACAAAATTGTATACATACATTTTTCTCATAGGAAGATAGTACTTAATTTTATTTTTAAAAATTAAAATCCCAACTGTTGAACTACTGGGTAGTATACTTGAAACCAGTATAAGAATGTTTATGAATAATACTTCAATTAAAAAATGCTTGAGGGAAAAAAATTAAAACCCTTGTAAGCTATATAGCCTATCTCCTTATGCCTAGACATCTTACATAGAGGGGAAAAAAAGGTGTTCATCCTTTTCAGCATAACTACTAAACTTTTTGCCAAAAAAAAGAAATATCCTTCTTTCTCTACTGTAACCTCTATTTTCATTGCTTTGAAATAATTACCATAAAATTTTAAACAGTGAAGATCCTTACAAAAGCCAATTATCATTCATTCAAGCTCTATGATCCTTGCCGTTTTATCTAAAACTAGTTCAGACCAAAAGTAACTTCCCATAGGAAACTGCTGCTTTTCTTGTGGTTTAGGAAATCAATCAACTCTTAAAAACTGTTTAAGCTGTATGTAAGGAAACCATTCTACACCGAGGGAATTCCCAGGAGGCGAATGGTGAACATCTAGAACCTTCCATCTGCATCTAAATACCCTTCTTGCTATAATAAAAGTCTGAGAGGACTGCTTTCAGAAACGAGATTACAAAATAATTTATTCCTACTGTTGGCTATTATTCGTTCATATGGTGAATTAATTTTATGCAAAATGATCTCACAATTATTCTAAGGGGTGGGGGAGATAGCTGCTAATGTCCAGTTATTCTCTGATTGTCACATAGTCCTTCAGGCCGGGTAATACTTTTTTTTTACCATTTCAATAGTTAGAGAAACTGAGGCTTAAGAAGGTTAAATATGTTGGCCAAGTTTTTTAGGCTTAGAAGCAGCAGAGACAGAATCCAAACCCAGGACTGATTCTTGAGTCAAAGTCAACCATTCTCCAACAGTCTAAGAAAAGCTGAAAGCTGCGGAGTCTCGCATGAGCCTCTGCCCTAGCGAAAGCTTTCCGAAAGACAAGGTAAGGCCAACATCGAGTTTGCACTGACTCTGGAAAACTGAGTCACTCTTAAGCCTACATGTGAATATTGTGCCAGAAGATACTGGCTTGAAAAGATGCCTTCCCCAAGGACTGACTTGAAGGAGGATTCTCCAGGGAGACAAGGTGTAATGTTCGTGAATTTCAGCCCCAAATGGAGGCAGTGTATTCAGGACAGAACCTGGGTAGGGCTAACAACATTTGCGACCTGTCACTTATTATGGAAAATTGTAAATTGACCACAGCTTCCAACAACTTTGGCTGGGTTGTTTTAATAAGAACATTATGCTCACAGACTGATAAACCCAAATGCAAATAGTGTTTCATACTGTTTGGAAGAGGCAAAAACCAAGCTGAACAGTACATTTTGGCCGGGAACTTCCTAAACATTTTCTAGGAGCTCTTTATTCTTGCTGGCAGAAGAAAACAAATCTACTTGGTTATTATAAGAAGTTTCTTTTTCTTCTTTTTACCCCCAAAGAAAACTATGCTTTCCTGAGAAATCTGAAATTATAACGTGCTCTTTGAGATATTGCCACATAACTCACGCTTCTGGCAGTGATTCTCCCAGCAGCCACTTGGGATGCATCTTCATTCAGCACATTGGCACTCTTATGTAATTTTGATAAAGGCCTTATTCACTGGGATAGCCATGGTGACACACTGTCCCTTGGTTGTCCCAACTGTACTCTTTGTTGAGTGGCTTGAATTGCTCAGTGACTGGATAACTGTCTTACCTATGAAGTACATTAGGTGGAGGTGAAACACAAACAATTATATTTAAGGGCTCATTAAGCTCTGGCAAGGCAGAAGCTGGGTAGTTCTCCTTATGTTGGCCAGGTCCTCCAGAGCTTTCTGCTTGTCCATGTTGAAACTTGGCCAATCTTGTCAGTCCAATGACAATGAAAAAAAAGAAAAAAGAAGAAATGAAACTCTGTTAATAGGATTATGTGATTCGGGGAGTAGAATGTTGTTACAGATGATTTATTTTGAAAGCTGATTTCATTTTAGTGAAAACAAGCTCAACCCCATTACACCAGAGGCTGTGGTGCCAAACACAATCATTTCTAGTTTGAAAGATGTGATTGCTTTTTAATGTGGAAATTTCACAAGGTTACAAAGAGGAAAAAAATTAAACTCCTTTCATATACCAAAGTCACTTTGGGATATGGGTTACAATGTCCTGACAGTGTCCAGATACCAGGGCCACATTGCAAGTCAGAAAGGTGGATCAGTTTGATTTACACCATTTCTCAATTGTGTTTCTCTTATGCCTTTGAAAGAACCTAATAGTTTTTTACCAAAACAAATAGAGAGTAAGATATTCTAAATGCTTGAAGTATCCAGGGTCAGGCAAGGACAGCGGAGATATAGGAAAGTAAAGAAACTTAGTCTATAGATTGTGTGTGTGTGTGTGTGTGTGTGTGTGTGTGTGTGTGTGTGTGTGTGAGGGAGAGAGAGAGAGACAGAGACAGAGACAGAGACAGAGAGAGAAAGAGAATTCTCCTTTGCCAAAACAATCTTATTTGCTTACTCCAATTCAACCAAACCAATGGCCTGTTTTCCAATTTAATCTGGTGCTTTGCTTTCACCAGGTTCTACACCCTTTTTTTTTTCCCTATACCTTTGGGGGACTTTAAAGGAAATACTTATCAAATCAATGTTTTTAATGTGTTCAGATAATATAGCTGAGATTAGCAAAATGATGATGACTAAGTTTTGACTCTTCCATATTTCATCAGTTATGATTCTTTTCTAATATGTAATCCAGGGTGAAATTCTTAGAAAACAGTTGGTAAGATAAGGAAAAGGTGCTTCTACTAGTAAAAATCACTCAACTGAGAAAGATAAAAATGTTAACTACTTTGAAGAGAACTGAATATTTGTCATGTGGAATGCATCTCTCCGTTCTTAAACGATGCTCACCCCTACCTGGGGTGGATGCTGCCATAGCCGGGAATACAGCAACGACAACATGGAAACATTTTTCAGAACCTTGGATAGAAATGACCCATACACACGACACCTTTTCATCCTTCCAGTCACTGCACTGGCTGTTATTTTTTTGCCTGTGCACCTGAATACATGTCATCCTGTTGTTTTATGACTGGTAGAAGGAAAGCAGATGAAGAAGCCATATGATTTCAGGGCTCCTTGCAGAAGTTTGTCTGACAGAAGTAGGATTGCATGTGCTGGAGCCAGCGCAACGGGACGCAAGTCTGAGCATTAAAGGAATTGGGACACTGGAAGGGAAAGGTGTTTGTCTTTTGCTGGAGTGAAATTTGGAGGAATGAGTTGGGATTCTGAAAAACAAGCAAAGCAAGGGTAGAGTGCCCAGTTTTAAGTGTAAACAAATGCTATTAGGTCCTGGCAGTCCCTACTTACTTCACCATTCATTTAGTACTCAGGCCAACCCAGAGCCCCAAGATCAGCTAATTCCAGGTAGTGAGTATAAATTTTCTTCCATTTCCCTTTTTCAGTTCTTCCTTTTCTATTCATTGTCACTTCAGTTCACAGGCACTGTAAAATGACTGGGAATCCGTATGGGTCAGAGGAGCAGTGCTTAAGGAAAGGGCTACATTTATTGAGAAGCTACCACGTAACTATTTCACATAACTACTTAATCTTGTGCTAGACAGTATAATCCCACTTTGCAGAAGGAGAAATTCAGATGTGTTCATCCCACCAGGTCATTCTGCCTCCCAACTTCACTTGACGCAAAAACCTATGATTCTCCTGGCTGAAGACTGGACTTACTCAATGATGCAAGGCCTTTCAGGACCTCAGATTCTGTGGTTATGAGATTTGGGGGAAAGGGCTTAGAGAAATTCAGGTGAAAGAAAAGTGAAGCATGACTTTCTGGAGTCAAATACATATTTAACATGTGTGACAAAATGTTATCGGCTATGTAGATTTGTGCAGCAGATAAGAATGTAAGACCAATAATAATAAAAATAGCATCTTTCATTTCTATTATGTGTACAGCTGTTTGTGCCATTTCATATATATTCTCACATTTAATCCTTCCAACGACCTTGTAACTAAGCAAGACAGAAAGTATTATCTCCATTTGACAGAGGAAGAAGCTATGAGTCTGAGAGGTTAAGCAATTAATCTGTGATCACATGAACAAGTAGAAAAACAGGTGTCTAAAACAAAGGTGGACTTTTAACTCTTAAACCAGTTCTCATCCCTCCATCGTGAGTACCAGATTCACATCCTACTTAACACTGGTGCCCTAAGGAAACTGACATCTCTGAGCATCCTGCTGTTATTCTGCTTATCATACTATTTAAACTCTTGGGTCACTCATTTCCATATCCATAATCCATGAGCTCTTTAAATGAGGAACTGTCTCTTTTCCTTTCTTTCTTTTTGGAAAAAAAAAAGACATCCTATTTAATTTTTCTAAATTGAACAGAGTGCAGAGTCTTCGGTCCCACTAACCAGAACTAATGATTGTCAACATTTTTATATATTTTCTCTGTCCCTCTTCTCTGTATTCTTGGTACCTAATGCCTCACATAAGGGCATCCAATGAATATCGGTTGAATTACCTGTGGGATCCACAATACTGGGAATGAATTAGGAAATTTGTTAACTGATACAGGAAAGATATTTCAGGTTTATTTCTTTATTCCTAAAGTTGTCACATCTGAAGTGTTTCTAAAACATCTTTTATGATTTGATGACAATGGGATCATAAGAGGGCTTTATAAAACAACTTTTTAAAGATGAACTATACATGCCCCTACAGCAACATCTCCACAGTAAATGAGTTGGATAGACTATTTGATTAATGGCTTCTTCAGTTTAAAAAAAGTGATTTCTTCTTGGATTTCAGTGGTTGGTAAGGCTATGAAGTCTACACAGGAATAAAAAACTACATGTGAAACCAGATGCCAAGCTCAGAGGACAAGCATGCACACTGCCCCAGAAATTGTGCTAGTCCAATCCAAATATACTAAATCCTTCTGTAACGTGTGGTCAAGGCGTTCAGTTCTAAAGGAAAATGCAAACAGCCTAAAGTGGAAACCATAAATGTCTGTCTCCCTCAGCCTCTGAGCCTCTGACAGAACTCTGTAGAGGATGGTGTCTTAATGCTTCACCTAGTAATGACAGCCTCACCAAGTGCGTCGAAGGAGTCATACAGTAAGGGCCAAGCTTGGGCTTGGAAAAGAGAGGAAGCAAACTGACTCTGGTTTGTTATGAGATCCTGGGAGGGGCTTTGAACACTACAAAGAGTCTGTCCCCTCCCAACCCTTCCAACCTCCTCCTCACTCCCTCGTGGATTTCGTTTTTTCATAGAAGCTTGGCAGCAAGTGAGGTAGGAGACGCTACCTGGAGCAAAGGACTCAGATGCCTTTGGCAAAACTTATGACTGCAGCTCCAATAGTAGATAGTAAGATTAGAAGCCCCCTTTCATTGAGTCAGTCTTACTGAAAGGAAAACTGCTTTGTGTGATGACTTTATGGCAAATACTGGCAAAAGCTTTGCCCTGCATACTGAAAGAGAGACATTTCTAACCGCAGCTCATGAACCACACTTATTTACTCTGGCACATGCCCACTATTTGTTCATAGGCTTTCTGTCTCTACTAATGTGTTCCAATTTTGGAGGTTAAATCATTGCCAGTAGTTTCCAGGACATTCCGCTAGGCTAAGCAAAATTGCCCTAAGCGGTAGGCAGAAACCACTGGAGTAGTATTGTAAATAGAGACTATTTGCAGAAAATGAAAGATACCAAACATCATATCTGCTCTGCAGAATTCCATGGGTCATTTTTTGTAGGAAGTCATGCAAGACACTAACAAGAAACAAGAGCAGGGAGGGTACAAGGGCTTTCATCCTTACTAGAACTCAGAAATTGTGCTTGAAACCACTTTGAAAGTTGGTCACAGCCTAACGCAGCTATAAGTTCATATTATGGCCATGTTCAGGAGGCATGTTAGAGATTAGATGCAGCCTAACCTGTAACAGCCTTTTGTCTGGTATGGATTTTAAAATGAACAAAAGATCTAAAAACAAGTGGAGCAATGCTATGAAGAAAATCATTGTCCTCATGGGCTTTTTAATAGCCATTTCTGCATTCAGTGACAGCCATCCCATCTCTATGTGAGTCATCACTGCAGGCCTAGTGATAGCTTAATGGGTCATGTTGAACCATGGTGATTTTAAGATCTGGGATAACTGGGAAATTCTCCATTTGTAATAAGACCTCTCAGCACTATTGAGCTGCTATATTCCATATCTTGCTCCAGGCAGGGACTGGGGAGAGGATACATTACACAATTTTGCTTCTCTATCCGTATCTCTTTTGCCTGTTTTCTATTAGATATGTTTCTGACTGGAGCAGAAATTGTGTTTACCCATGTGCATTAATAGTGAATAAGAGTATGCATTAACGTTCAGCAATTTTGATATCAACTTATCAATATGACCATGTTTGTATTTGGAAGGAGACACCTCCCTCCAAAAGCAAATGCTCAGTATATACCAAAAGTAATGATTTCCTTCTCGCCTGAGAAGCAGCTAAGCATATTCTTGAAGTGCTTATATGTTTTACAATAGCTCTTGAGACTTATTGAAACAAGTCTCTTTCATCCTGAGGGTGAAGCAAAATGAAGTTGAAATAAGCCACAATTAAAACTCCATGTGTTGGGTTAGGAGGCAGAAAGAAGGGTATACATATCTCATCCATGTGTGTTCTGTTAACATTTCAGGCACTTTAACTTTGGGTAGTGGACAGCATGAAGGGGGACTAGGTAGGAACAAGGCCACCACATCAAACTGATAGTGGGGTAGAAGGAACATTTGACACCTCCTGCCTTCTCTGCCCCCTGTCTGTTTTTAATTTTGCAAAATCATTCCCGTGTGGAGATTGTATATTTTAAGTTGCCTCTCCCAGCAACACAGAGGTACAGTGTCAGGGAGCCTGATCCCAGAGCCAAGCAAAGAGATGCAAAAGCTGTAAAGGCCCCAAGCCACAGGAAAGACAGAAAAGGAACAGGGTGGGGTCCTGGCTAAAATGACATTAGCCTTTATGGTATGTGCAGTAACTGGGACGATGGCACTGGGAACCATAACATTTCTCTCACAGTGAGTGTAAGACTTTCTGTGTGTTTGTGTTTTAAAAAGTTTTTATCCTCTTGAAAGTTTTAAAGCTGACTTCCTGGGAAATACAAACTACCATGAAATTTTCCTGGAAAAGAGATTCCACAGACTTGAGAGTGAGAAAATTTGTCCATCATAAATATAAAAGAATTACAAAAGGGGAAAAAAACTGGTGACCGAAACTAAAATGTGCAAATGCATAGAAACATCATGCAGTTTCTCCATAGTGTCTTTAAGGAAAACAAATAACCCTCTCTATGTATCCTAACACAGCTCCCATATGAGTCACTTAGATCTGTTTGAGGGAATTTCAAATTCACATTTCTGGGTATTGGCTTTCACACGAACATGTTTCTAAAATATGTACACATCTATAAGATGGGCATGATAATACTTTCATCTATAGAAAAATGATGAGGCATAATGAGAAGTAAAATCAAGTAAATTGCTAAGCATGCTGCTTGGAACCTAATCAGTACTCAAAAATTGTTATCTGCTGTTATTATTTAGAGACATACGCGATATGGGAAGTTTTTAATGTGGTACGATAATGATAACCAAAAGCTTCTTCTTTAGCAGGAAATAGCCTTAACCCTAATTTAAAATAATTTCAATCTTTTGTTTGTTTCTCATATACATGTTTTCCTGCTCAGGTTTATTGAGAACTTTGTGAATTTAGCATCCCTACAGCTTTGCACACCACTGTAATAATCTCTTCACAGTATTAACATGGTAGTTTTAATGAAAGGAAACAGCAAGAATAGTGTGAGCTCAAACACACAGATCTGCATTGCATTGAAAACAAAACAAAACCTTCTGAAGGGCACTTTTTCATGTCTTATCACCATTTTTTTTTAAGTGTTGACAAAATATCTTTAATAATATTTTAAACAGTGCTTATATTTTAGTAAAGAGTCAAACAAAATACAAATTCCATATAAAGACTATGAAAGAAGGAATGATAAAGCTACCTGTTTACTCTTTGGTTAGTAAAGCAAATGCTGTTTATCACCGTTCTGCAATGTATTTACCTCATCACTTTCCCAGAAAAATCCCTGCTTAGCTATGTGTGTCTAGTTGCAATGCCATTCTTTCTTCAAGCCGAACATTATGAATTTACATAGTTTTGCTTAAGCATCTTTCTGTATTTGTTATTATTTAATAGTTATAGGAGCAGTAGAGAAGTCACACACATGAGAGAACAATTAGTTAACGAAGACCAGAGATTCGTGCTGTGTGTGTCTGTGTGGATGCGGATGTGGGAGCATGTGCATGTTCGCTCCAGTCAGCCCTGGGAGTCCTCTGCCTTATGTGCATTTGTGTGTGAAAGGCATGCATTTACATACAGAAACCACAGAATTATTAGGAACCAACAATGGTGCTCTTGATTCTTACTGAAAAATCACTCTAAGTCACATGGAAAATTTTCTTAAGACCTTAAACCAGAACCCTGCCCAGTCAATAACTCAGAGAATGTATCCTAGCTAGACTATGAAGATATTCAGAAAATCTTGGATTAGGATAGCAAAAATGAAACATAAACAGTGTCGAATCAAAAGTGCTGTGGGCATTTTTTTTAAGTTATTTGGCTTCACTAGTTATGTAATCAGAAATAAAGCATCGCTGCTGTTTTCAAAGGGACAGTTAGAGAGCAGAGTGAAGATTTGATCAGAGGAATATACGCACTTGAAAGAAAACAGGCAGGGATTGTGAGATTACATAGTCTTAGTAGGAATCAGCTGCAGGCACTTCTGAATCAGTTGCCTTTCTGATCTTTTAGGAATCAGCCTGTAGGCAAACCACGGGGTGAGGCCGGGAGTGCCCGGGTGAGGATGCATGTGCGCGTGGGCAGGGTGCCGAGCACCCTTTCTGGGTGCCAACCCCCTCAGAGGGGAAAGATATGTACGGTCCTCGGTCTTCCTGTTGACAGAGCAGTTAGGCACGTTCTCCGGCTATCTGGCTGTCTCACTCCCTGCCAGCTCCTCCTCCCTCAACTATGATGAGACCAGGCTATGCAAAACAGATACTTTGACACCCCTAGGCTAAAGGGCTGGGCCTTCCTTACTCAGAGTAGGTATTTGCCTATGTGCATGATTTTAAGGGTGTTAAAAACTATGTTCATGTCCCCAAAATATTACTCCCACCAGTTTGAAACATAGCTCCTGAAACTTCACTACCGAAAATTCACATCTTTGACTTAAAATACTGTTTGTCACCCATGAAAATGTAAACCCCGACCTTCTACATCCATAGCAGGAGGGACAGCATATTAAACTGCTTTTACCCTTTTCTACTCTTGTTCTGATTACCAAGTGATGTCCTGGAAAGCAGAAATAACTATCCAATGGAAATGGAACATGATACAGGTAAAATTTGATAGGAAATTTGGTCAACATGAGAAGTGGATAAGGTTCAGAGAATATCAGCTCAGGTGAGGGCCACAGTGAGGGGCCCTTGGGTAACTAGGTTACAAAATTACACCTCTAGGCAGGGGAAGTGGGAGAGCTGTTCCAAAATAACTAAATATTGCCAAAGAACCCCTTGCCAGCATTTCCTAAGACTGGCCCTGCTAGAGTATAGACCTTCCAGCAAAATATTGTGAAAATGTCACCCTCTACCACAAACACATATCCCACCTGGCTCTTCCCCTCTGCCCCAGTTTCCCATTTGGGAAACTAACAGTTTCTATGGCAGCTACTGAGGTTTTTTTATGAACCACTCATGGAACAAGAATGTTCAAGGAACCTAGAGTTCTTCAACCAAATGATCATGTCTCACATTTCCCTATTTTGACACCAAAGCCCTCACCTTGGCACATCGATAAGCCCTTGTCATGTTCTTGGCTAAAATGCAGACAGTAAATCTCTTGAGAACTGCAGAGATGGGCACAGGCTTCTCAGATACATATGTATTTGTATATTTTTTTCTATCTTATCAACTGTTTACCTTCTCTTTGCATGTCTTTATCCTTTAAGAGAACTGTAGGTGTGCTGAGTATATGATATATACTGTGACCTATTTAGATTATCCCACTGGAACTGGTTCCCTGGAAGACTAGAAGCCTGGCCTACCATCCCACCCCCTCCAACCACCTGATGTCACTATGTCCAAGTCATGGAACTTTCCCATCCGCTGGGGACTGCAGGCCTCTTGGGGCAATTGTCCACGCCATGTTTTCACAAACAGGTCCTGGGATGCCTGAGAAAGGAGCTGTCTTGACTCATAAGAAAAGGTGCTCTCCAGGTTTTGTTATGGGTTATTTCTAGGGAAACAGATGGCATAGGGTAGAGGAGGTGGAGTTAAAATCTGAAAACAGGAAAAGGAATAATTATCAGGAAAATTTTTCTTGAGTTATTCAACCCAATCCTTCAGGTTAAAAAGAAATTTAGGAGCCCAGTTTTCCTGATACCTTCCTAATTTTGATAAAAGCATGGGGTTTGGTGTTTAAAAACCAACAACAGATGAGTATTGTTGATATTTCAGGGTCCATCAGTATCTTATGATATAACTGACTGTGTCAGTAATAATTTTTTAAATGTACTTTCATTTTTAGTAGAAAAGAACAAAAAGGAGAGAAAGAGAAAAACACACTTTAGCTACTTCATCTCGTTCGATTCAATTTTTCAAGTAAACTGCAAACAAGAATGATAAACTCATTCAGCCTACGTTAACCCAAATGTTCATAATGTTTACGAAGTATGTAATTTACTCTCACAGCAACTCCCTTGGGAAGGCAAAAAATGAGCAGAATTATCCACAACTTACAGATAGGTTAAGAAACAGCCAAATAATTAGGTGGAAACAATTTAGTTCCCTTGCTGTTTTGTATTCATGATCCCACATATTTAAAAAATGGTTTTATTTAAAACATCAAATTGACAGGGTGCTTCAATGGTATGAGGACACAATCTTAGATGAAAGAAAACAAATGATCAACCTTCCAAAGTTAAATAATGAATCAATGGTGCTTCTGCTTCTAGAATCAGCCAAAAATACAGTTGTAGAAATGTATAATCCCAGAAATATCATTCCATTCATCAACTCAAGAAAAGCTTTCCTTATGAACCACAGAGATTAGATAGTTTTAACAGCGATTGTATGTTTGGAGGCCACCCAGTTTCACCTTTCAGTTCCTCTTTCTGCAGTAGCACTTGAGAGACATTAGGTATCTTAGTCCAGGAATACATATGTTCCATAAGTATGTTTAGTTTTCCATTCTCTAGGCTAAAATTATTAGTGAGGAACAGACTATTTCTCCCAGATAATATTACTGAAGAAAAATGTCTCTTTAAAATTCCTGTGGATTAGATAATCAGACAAAATTTTCCCTCTGCAAGGCTGTGTCTCTGAACAATTATGATGCTGACCCAGCAAAAATGATGTCTGCATGTGGCCTTTGGACTCTGAGGTGAGGAGGGAAACTGGAAGAAGCGATCACTACGGAAGGGGTTTCCATAATTGCTTTAATGGGACAGAGTGATTTTATGTGAAGTTCTTTGTGACAACTCAGGAAGAAACAGTCAAAAGGAAAACTGTTTTTACAGCTTGTGACAAGGTAATACCAATGAGTAGGAATGAATGGTGCCTTGGTCATTTATCCCAAAGACCCTAATACTTACACTGACCATATAGTTTATCACCCACACCAAGATACTTCAGAGAGTGAAAGGGGATGATGCAGTTAACAAGTATGCTGGAACAACATTTCAGGCAAACAAGGCAAATGATCACCCTTCTAATACTGGAAAGGAGATTAGGGGAGAAGAACACTGAGGGACAGGTTTCTAATTAACATTTAATATGAAAGGGGCTCCAATAAGGAGTTTAATACATGCTCATTTTAACTATGGAGGTTAGTGATACCCCTGTCATGTCTTTTTTACTGATCATTAAATCAGTGAGTCTTATCTTGTCAAATAGTAGGCTAGTTTACATATTTCAGGCATATAGAAAGAGGCATTGATATTTTTAACCCTGGATACCAGATATTAGAGCATAATAATGCCCTTGTCTCTTGAACATAAATGCCCATTACATGGATCACAACCTACTTACCTGGAAGACAGGACTTTTCAATCTATCTTTTAGTACTTTAGTGCCTTAAAGATAATGTTCATCCCAGATTGTTTTGGGGGATAAAAGACCATTGTTAGCACAGAGCTTTGGCATGTAGTAGATGTACAACAAATATTTGTTGGATAAATGAGTGATAGGTACTTAGCAGAATAAATAATTTCTTAAGAAATATGAACATAATAGAAAACCATATTTTTTATTCAACTCTTCCTAAACAGTTGCATACAAGAGATAAAAGAATATACACTAGAGTCAACAATTTATCATTTTGCCTGTCTTAAGAAATCACAGAAAACAAGTTGCTATTCAGAACTTACAGAAGAGACAATATCTCTTTAAAGAAAACACAAGAGATGAAACAGCTTTTCGCTTCTTTTGGATTATTTGTTATATTTTCTCCCATTTAATTGAAGTATTCTATCCCTCCTTTGAGTAAGATAGTCATCTTGGAGAAGGGATTTGATGTTGGTGTTCTTCTGAAGAAAGTTCACTAATGGCTGGGCTATCAAATAAGAGATGGGAGAGTTCTAAAGTCCTGTTTAGAAAGACTTATGGAAGAAAGCAGGAGAGACATGAGTAAAGGAAACAAATAAATAATAATAATAATAAAGGATAGTTATGTAAGACGTAAATTTTGGGGGAAGCAGGGTAAAGGATACATGGAACCTCTATCTACTGTGTTTGCAAGTATTTGTGAATATATAATCATTTAAAAATAAAATTAAAACAAATTTTTAAAGAGAAAAAGAAATGAAGATCTAATACCCATCCTCCTTAATGTTTTCCAAAAAATAGAAGAGGAGGGAATACTTGCAAACTCATTCTATGAGGCCAGCACCACTCATACCAAAACCAGACAAAGACACCACAAAAAAAGAAAATTACAGACCAATATCCCTGATGAACATAGATATAAAAATACTCAACAAATATTAGCAAACTGAATTTAAAAATACATCAAAAAGATCATCCATCATGATCAAGTAGGATTTATTCCAGGAGTGCAAGGATGGTATTATATTTGAAAATCCATCAACATCAAACACCACATCAACAAAAAGAAGGACAAAAAAACACATGATCATCTCAAGATTCCTGTGGATTAGATAATCAGACAAAATTAGATGCTGAAAAAGCATTTGACAAAATTCAACATCTGTTTATGATAAAAACTCTCAACAAAATGGGCTTAGAGGTCAAGTACCTCAACATAATAAAGGCCATATATGACAAACCCACAGCCAACATTATACATAACAGTGAAAAGCTGAAAGCTTTTCCTCTAAGATGAGGAACAAGGATGCCCACTCTCTCCACTTTTATTCAACATAGTACTAGAGATCCTAGCCATGGCAATCAGACAACACAAAGAAATAAAAGGCATCCAGATTGGTAAGGAAGAAGTTAAACTTGTCCCTGTTTGCAGATGACATGATATTGTACATAAAAACCCTAAAGAATCCACTGCAAAACTACTAGAACTAATAACTGAATTCAGCAAAGTTGTAGGGTACAAAATTAATACACAGAGATCTGTTGCGTTCTTATATACTAACAATGAACTAGCAGAAAGAGAAATCAGGAAAACAATTCCATTTACAATTTCATCAAAAAGAATTAAAAACCTAGGAATAAACCTAACAAAGGAGGTGAAAGACCTATATCCTGAAACTTACAAGACACTCATGAGAGAAATTAAAGAAGATACCAATAAATGGAAATACATCCCATGCTCATGGACAGGAAGAATTAATATCATCAAAACAGCCATCTTGCCTAAAACAATCTACAATTTCAATGCAATCCCTATCAAAATACGAACAGCATTCTTCAATGAACTAGAACGAATAGTTTTAAAATTCATATGGAACCACAAAAAGACCCCCAATAGCCCAAGCAATACTGAGAAAGAAGAACAAAGCTGCAGGGGTTACACTCGCCAACTTCAAGCTCTACTACAAAGCCACAGTAATCAAGAAAATTTGGTACTGGCACAAGAACAGAATCATGGATCAATGGAACAGAATAGAGAGCCCAGACATAAATCCACAAATATATGGCCAATTAATATACGATAAAGGAGCCATGGACATACAATGGGGAAATGACAGTCTCTTCAACAACTCCTGTTGGCAAAACTGGACAGCTTCATGTAAGAGAATGAAACTGGATAATTCCATACACAAAAGTAAACTTGAAATGGGTCATAGACCTGAATGTAAGTCATGAAACCATAAAACTCTTAGAAGAAAACATAGGCAAAAATCTCCTGAATATAAACATGAACAACTTTTTCCTGAACACATCTCCTCGGGCAAGGGAAACAAAAGCAAAAATGAACAAGTAGGACTACCTCAAACTAAAAGCTTCTGTACAGCAAAGGACACCATCAGCAGAACAAAAAGACATCCTACAGTATGGGAGAAAATATTCATAAATGACATATCCAATAAGGGGTTAACATCCAAAATATATAAAGAGCTCCCATGCCTCAACACCCAAAAAGCAAATAACCCAATTAAAAAATGGGTGGAGGATCTGAACAGACATTCTCCAAAGAAGAAATTCAGATGACCAACAGGCACATGAAAAGATGCTCCACATCACTAATCATCAGGGAAATGCAAATTAAAAGTGTAATGAGATATCACCTCACACCAGTGAGGATGGCCAACATCCAAAAGACAAACAACAACAAATGCTGGCAAGAACGTGGAGAAAGAGGAACCCTCCTACACTGTTAGTGGGAATGTAAATTAGTTTAACCATTGTGGAAAGCAGTATGGAGATTCCTCAAAAAACTAAAAATAGAAATACTATTTGACCCAGGAATTCCACTCCTAGGAATTTACCCAAAGAAAACAAGATTCCAGGTTCAAAAAGACATATGCACCCCTATGTTTATTATCACAACACTATTTACAATAGCCAAGATATGGAAGCAACCTAAGTGTCCATCAGTAGATGAATGGATAAAGAAGAGGTGGCACATATACACAGTGGGATACTATTCAGCCATAAGAAGGAAACAAATCCTATCATTTGCAACAACATATATGGAGCTAGAGGGTATTATGCTCAGTGAAATAAGCCAGGTGGAGAAAGACAAGTATCAAATGATTTCACTCATTTGTGGAATATAACAACAAAGCAAAACTGAAGGAACAAAACAGCAGAAGACTCAGAGACTCCAAGAAGGGACTAGCGGTTACCAAAGCAAACGAGTTGGGGAGGGTAGGTGGGAAGGGAGAGAGAAGGGGATTAAGAGGCATTCTCATTAGCATATATACTGTAGGCGTGTCACAGGGAAGGCAGTATAGCATGGAGAAGAAAAGTAATGACTCTATAGCATCTTGCTATGCTGATGCTGATGGACAGTGATTGCAATGGGGTGTTGGGGGGACTTGATAATATGGATGAATGTTGTAACCACAATGTTACTCATGTGAAACCTTCATAAGACTGTATATCAATGGTATCTTAATTTAAAAAAAAAGAAAGAAAAATAAGTGAGTAGGTTAAGATGAAGAAATAAACTGTCTTAAGACATTTCATCTAATTTGAATATGCTAAAGGAAGCTACAGTGAACCTCTCAATGTTCTTTACTCAACATTCAGGGAATATTTCTGAGCACTCTTCGCTGTAACATTCTTCTTCATGTTGAGGATATTGTGGTGAACAGAAAAAAGTTCCTGTTCCCATGAATGATACATTCCAGTGCAGATATTTACTAAGCAAATAATAGTCAAATAGATTTGTAATGTTTCAATGATGCTAATTGCTCAGAAGAAAAATAAAGCAGGAAAAGCAGAGTAAGAGAAGCAAGTACTGCAAGTACTGTTCTAAAGGTGGTTAAGCAAGGCTCTCTGATAAAGTGACATTTGGGCAGAATGGTGGGAGGAAACTGAGCCAGGTGGCTATCTGTGAAAAGAGCATTCCAGACAGATGCAGCAGCAAGTGCAGAGGCCCTAAGGTGATAGCATTCCTGGCATGTTCAAAATACAGCAGGGAGGTCAACGTGGCATAAGATCTGTGAAGGGGGAGTGATAGAGGATGAGTTCAGGGTGAGTATAGGAAGCATTATAGACCTTGAAGGCCATGGTAAGGTCTTTGGATTTTACTCCAAATGAGATGGAAGCTGTTTGAGGGTTTTGAGCAGAGCAGTGACATAATCTGATTTATAGTTTTTAAGGTTTTTTTTTAATTAAACAATTTTTTAGATTTGTTGTAGGTTCACAGAAAAATTTAGGGTAAGGCACAGAGATTTCCCATATTCTCCCTGGTACCATATGTACACAGTCTTCCCCATTATCAACATCCCCCACCAGAGTGGTGCATTTTTTACAATTGATAAACTATAATGACAAATCATAATCACCTAAGTCATGATTGAATTAACCCAGGTGAGAGACACTGAGGCTTAGACCAGAGTTTTAGTGGTGAAGGTAGTAAAAGTAATCAGATTCAAGACATATTTTGAAAGTAGAGGTTCAGCTGAGTTGCCATTTACCAATATGGAAAGGATGGTGGGGAAAGATGGGTCTGTTTTGGATATATTAAGCTTGAGGTTCCTGGTAAAAAGCTAAGTAGTGGTGTTGAGAAGCCAAGGGGTCTATAGTTTAGGGCCAGGTGGGGTTTGCACATAAAACTTGGAAGACGTCAACATGAAAATAGTATTCAAAGTCAAGGGGCTAGATGAGATCACAAAGGGAGTGAGTTTAAATAGAGAAGGCAGGTGGCTTCAAGAACTGAGCCTTGATCAGTCCTGATGTTTTAAGGTGGAGAAGATAAAGAAGAAACTAAGAAGGAACAGACTGTGAGGTAGGAGGAGACCTGAGAGACAGAGGTGTCCAGAAGGCCAAGAGAAAAAAGTGTTTCAAAAAGGAGAAAGTGATCAACTGTAACCGAAGAGCTGAAAGGCAGAGAAGGTGAGTACTGACAACTGACCACTGGATTTGGCAGGTAAATACCCTAGGTGACTTTGACAAGTCAGTTTAGGAGGAATGGTAAGGCAGACAGCCTAAGACAAATGGTTTTCAGGATGAATGGGAAGGGAGGAAATATCTTTACAAAAGTGAAGGCAACTTTTTCAAGGAGACCAGCTGTAATGGAGTAGAGAAAAATGGGGTGGTATTTGGAGTGGTGTGGAACTGAGCAAGACTGCATGGAGGTTTCACCACTATAACCAAACAAACAAAATGAAACAAAACAAAGGATTTTGTTTTTGTTTGAGGTGGAGCTATAGCATATTTGTGTGCTAACAGGAATTATCAAGAAAGCAGAGAAATCTTCTTGAAATCAGTTGATATTTAGATTTACCCAGGCTGAAGTTTCTAAACTAGGAATGAGAAGGATTTTAGCTGCACCATTCTGGATTGATTTAAAGGGAAAGAAGGTGTGAGAGGAACTATCAGTAGGATGATTTCTTGGTCACGACCTCAGCTGAGCCCTATTGATAAATGGAAATGTGGGAGAGCAAATATAAAGGAACAGAAAGTTCAGAAAACTTCAGACAAGAGGCAAAGGAAGAAATCTGAAGAGAATCTGTGGGATATAAGAAAACAAAACATGGCTTATCAGAAAGGCTGATGTAGGAAATTTTGTTTATAGGTGTGTAGAAATCAAGTGCAATCCTTTGGATGGGTTTGAGTTTTATGAATTGTTTATCATGAATTAGTATGTGCTTTATGTAAAAAAAAATTCAGACAATATAGAAGTACATAGGGGAAAAAATGAAAGTCTACACACATACACACACACACTCTTTCTCATATTCTACTCTCTAAGGGGAACCACTGTTAACAGTTTGATGCATATCCTTACAGATGTGTATGTGTGGACATATACACATACATATACATGCATATAATTACTTCATAAAACTAGAATCATATGCTATTCATACTATTCTGCAACTTGCCTTCTATACCTAACAATACATCTTTTGTATTTTTCCATCTCAATAAAATAACTCTACCTCCTTCTGTATAACAAATATGAATAGGTAATACGTGAACATGATACACTCTATAAAAGGGACAACAGTATATGTATGGAATCTCCCTCCAGTCTCCCAGCAGTCAGTTTCTCCCAAGAGGCAATCATTATCACCAGCTCTCTAAATGTCTTTCCATAGCTAAGCAATGTATATAAACATAGATATGTTTGTGTTTATACAAATGGTAGCTTACCATACATGCTGTTCTACATCTTGCTTTTTACAGTTTAACTGTATATCTTAGAGATCATTCCAGATAAAACCGCCTTTTTATTAAATTCTATTTGGTTTTTTCTTTACAAATTTTTTCTAATTTTCTAACTCCTTACATTTCTAAGTTTCTAATTTTTTACAGTTTTTCTAATTTTTCACACTTAGCTGAAGGCAACCATACTGAGCAACAATTCAGAATGTATTCAGTAAACGGAAAGGGAAGGAGACCAAATGACTGCACTTAGGTTATAAAGAGTTGTGAATTAAGACTAACTCTGGTGCCTTGTCTATGTGGCATTAAATAAATTATTGAAAAACAACTTGAAATTCTAGGTGTTAATTTTCTTATTTTCAAAATAGAATTGATTCTTTGTATTACTTTAAAAAAAGGTATGAACATTGAGCAGCCCCTCTTAACAACTTCGATGAAGCGTTTTTCTGGGACCAGCCAACGAAGGTCTAGAAAGTCATTTTTGTTCATAGAAATGCTTGGTTAAAAAAACATTCTCCTCCCTTTGGTATTTGTCAGTGGCTAGTGCAGTTGATACTATTCAGAGAGGCTGATTTTACAGATATTTCAGATAAATAATGTCACTGAAACAATAGGATTTGTCATAATGTCCCAGGAAACTCCAAGGGGAAGAGGGGGAAGTGACATTTTTCCCTTTATGTAAAATATATTATTAACTGAATTGACTAGAAAGACAATGTCTTGTGGCGGCTGGAGTCTTACGGTGTGAGTCTCCGTGTCAGTTCTGTGATGACTGGGTGCATGTGGCTGCATTATTCAGTTCTCTTTGCTTCAGTTTCCCAGTAGGAAGACAAAAGATATCATTGTATCCAAGGCCCCTTTCTTCTTCCAAGCCCTGCTGAAAGAAGCAAAATTGAGCACATGTCCAGGGCAGAAAGTTTTCCAGTAAGGTACTGCTTACGTAATCACACTGACTGTAATCAGTGTGACTCTGGCCAGGTGATGTTTCAAGGTGGGTCTAGAGGCAGAAAGATATTGCGGGGGGGCCTGTCTTACACCACTCCCTGCCTTGCACCTTCCTTCTGTCACCAGTCGAGAACCATATGACTGAAGAAAATGTCAGTGACTGGTGCCGTCGGGTATGGGAAATAATATTGGATTCTAAATAGTGGGATATGCATGCGGTGCTCATTCAGGTCAGGGGCTTCAGTTGCACGGAGACCTGGGTTCAAATATGGGTTCTGCTGCCTTCTTAACAAGATGATCTGGGATGACGTATTTAACCTTCTGAAGCCTTCATTTCCTCACCTGTAAAGCACCTGCTTTTGAGGTTGGTGTGTGGATGCTACGTATTAGTGCTCAAGAAATAGTTCTGTCATTGGTTCATTGGTAGCCCTCACCTTAATTGTCCACTCTGAGCCAAGGATTTAAGGCAATGTTTGTCATCCTACAAGCTTACCAATTACAACTCACATGAAGAGTTAATAGATGGAACCTTATGAACATAAGTGCTTAAATATAGAATTTTAAGGGTGGAAATGGCTTCAATGCCATAAAGACTACCTTCACCAACCCCTAATTTTAGGGATGGGGAAACTGAGGCTCAGAAAAGCAAGAGGCTTACCCAAGGTTACAGGCCTGATATGTATAAGGGTCAGGGCTAGAACTATATCTTGTGTCTTTCAGTCCAGCACTTTTCACTTCTTGTACCTCCAAACCACACATTTGATAAAAATAAAATATATTTGCTTTAAAAAGTTAATGATGAGAATGTTATTTCCTTCCTATGGCAGATCAGTGACATCATCACATAGAACAAGAAAAATCCTGTGAGAAGGCCCTTAACCAGCTAGTAAAATTCATAGCACAGGAAGGTGTGGAAAACCACCTCCGTCACTGTGGAGGTGGCGTCCGAAGACCCAGAGAGCAGTGAGTGCCAGCCTGGGAAAGGACTCGGTTGGAGACGCACCCTGAGGGGAAAGGCAGGGAATAAGAGGAGAGCATCCTGTTCCTTACTGAGCCTCAGATCTGCTTCCCCAGACTGGTCCTGAATCTCAAGCTTCTGTGCTTCCTCTGAGGACTCACAAGACTTCCAAAAGCTTCATATTTGTTCACATAGCTGCTGCTGCTGCTGCTTCACATTCTCAACTCCTGCCTGTGTGACTAATACAGACAATAGTGTATCTGCAATGAACTGATATGACAGTTCCCCTGCCCTGGTTACCGCGGAGGTGCCCAGACCCCCCAGGGAATTCAGGAAGTGGAATGGGGGCAGTGACTCACACCAAGAAACCTTAAATTAAGTCAGCAGATGAAGGCTAGATCTATGCCTCTCAAAACAGGTCCAGAGGATCTTCTGGGCTCCCTCAGCAGGGCAGGGCGCCAACACTGACTGAAGAGCCTCCCTATGGGCCGGATTCACAGGACCAAGTGGAGTGGAGGGGAAGGTCACAGAACTGGGAAGCCACAGCCAGTCCAGTTCTGGACACCAGCCCGTCTGCCCACGAATGACCACTGTGGAATCTAAGGCAAGCAGACCGCCCCCAAAACCCAGCCTGGAGCCTCTGACTCCGCACACCGCCTGGCCCTGCGACCGCAGCCGCCTCCACTCCAGCCCTGGCCACCGTCAGGAAAGCATCTGTTACCTCCTGCTTGGCCTCCAGTTCTGTGGTCACCAGTATAACCCAACTGCCATAAATTTCAAACTCTGCTAAATGTTGCCCTACTTCTAACTCTTAACTGACTGCAACTTGCCCTTTGGGAAAACAGCTTTACTCCAGAGTGCTTTTTGTTAAATGAGTGCCACCTTGTCTCTTTCCTCCACATCATCATTATAATTAATAAGCAACAATATCATCCCTGGTGGTTATGTTCTTATTAGGTGTTAACTGGCCTGAGCATCATTATCTCATTAGGCCTTTCCACCCAAACTACTTTATCAGCTTCCCTCCGAAGGGGGTCTGGTACCGTCTGACTGAAAGGATTCCCCTGCACACACACATATAAGCAAAGGATAATCACAGGCATTTAGACCTGCTTCAGATATTCATCTTCTTCAAAAATGACTGTTATTTCTACTACTGGGCATACTTTACATTGCTATAAATCCCCTCATCCAAAGTGTCCAAAGCAATACCTCAACGCTTTTTAACTTCATCTCATTTAATTTTAAGAGGAAAAAATTGTTGTGGGAGAATATATTCCAAAATATTGACAACAGTGAAAACTTCCTCCCTCACCAGTGCCCATGTTTCTTTTTGGATAAATTAACTCCAGTTCTTCCATTAAGAGATTGGATTTCAAATTTTTATATAAAAGGCTGTGAACAGATTTGCTCATATAGTCCCCCAATTCAGTTGTCCTAGGTGCAGTCATTTCTTCACCTTCCCCTGATAATGCTTCCCTTTTCCTTCCCTTAGTACTGCTTGCTTTATCATTCAACCGTTTGTAAGAGGTAGTTCGTGAAGCTGAGTCTACTCATAGGGGAATGAAGAACCTGGACCAACACATTTCTCTAGAAATGCTTTCATTCCTGAGGACAAATGGTGCCTGCTGCTTACTTCATTGTCCTCACGATTTCATGTTAACCATGAACTCTTTTCATCTTTTCCTCCTTTGTTTGTAGGTTGAGCGTGTCTCTGAAGGTTAGGGGACATGCCATTGAGAGTTCAGACTTGCCCTTTATAGCCATTAGTCACGTTTTGTTTCCTGTCCCAATTACCTCCTCCCTTCCTTGCCTTCCTGCATCCCTTAATCATCTCCCTTATAACTCATCATTCACCCTCACTTTTCCTAGTAATTTCCTATTTCTAAATGTCTTATTATCTCATATTCCTCATTACCCACTTATCCTTCAAACTCTATTGTTCATTTAGTTTCCTCCGGGATTGTGTGGCTGCATTGGGTTGGCAGCATTCATTTCCCTCTTCTCGTCCACCCACCCATCAGTCATCTCTTGTCCCTCTCCTTTCTACTTTCTACTTTCCAAGTTCTTTTTTTCTAAAGGTGCAGCTCATGATTTGAAGTGGTAAAGACAAATCTTAATGTCCCCAGGCTGTGTATTTACTTAATTAACTTTTAATATGAAATCATCATTCCAAAGGGGATAGCTAGGTTTTTAATTTTCAAGCCTTCCCACGGAGACAATCAAATATACCAGGTCTCTTTTATTTTTACCTAATTGGGGATAATAGAAATCTCAAATAAAATATTGCACAGCTGGTTGGCATTTATCTGAGATGCACTGACCTTTCTTTTTCCCCTTTGCAATTGAAGCCCAGTGTCATAGCCAAAAAACACACTAATGTCTTTTGAATGTACATCATATAAAACTTTTCTCTTAGAGACTGAAACTGGAACCCTAGATACAAATCCTGCTGTCATCAAACTTTCTGTTAATGCCAACCTTTTTCCTATAGGAGCATGATTTTAATTTTTAAAAATGTTCGTCAGTGTTTTTGTCTGGTTTCGAAACTCCACAGGCTTCAGGGCCTTCTTCCCTTCCCCTTGGTCTTCTTTTCCTCACCGTGAAATCTCAGGGTATTGATTTTAGCAAACTATGGAACCATTCATTCTCTTATTTCATTTGTTTTAGGGTCCTTCCTCCCCTTACCCTTTTCCAACAGATACCTTCCTATTTTAAGTGCGTGGCAGGGATGAATTCCTGCCTCTGCACAGTCTTGCCTTTATATCCTTCCTCACTTCCCCTCTATCACCTTATTTTACTCCATACTTGCACTCAATTTCTGGGTGTGACCACGTTCAATGGTTCGTGTTGCTGCTGAAGTTCTCCCAGCCTGTCTCCCGGTCAGCAGGGCAGCCATCTTGTTCCCACCATGACTGTGGAGTGCTGGCAAGGTGAGGGCACCCTAAGCAACTTGATTAGCCGTAACACCACGGCAATGGAAGTAAACATACTAACCAAGGGACAGCCTCATTACACCACACTTAAAGGAAGAATTGGAGCAATTTCTCAAACTCTATCTCCCTGCTATATATCTCCAGAGATCTGTGCTCATTTTTCAAACTTATTGAGTTTCCTATTCCATCACAGGTATATGATACTTTCACTGAGATAAGGTTAGTAAAAAAAAAAATCTAGCATGCATTTCCAAATGATTATGACTTTACTCTCATTCTAAGCTAGCCAAAGGTATAGATGGCTTGTGCGGTAGGGAATCCTGCTCATTGAATTACTATGAGTATATTTCTTTGAAAAGAGTTGGTTTCTCTGAGTTAATCCTTTCTTATAAGATCCAAATCATCTACTTTTTTTTCTAAAATATGACCCCTGTCCTTCTCACTATTCTATTACAATTCACACACAATTTCTCTCAAGAGTACAATGTAGGCTAATTTTCTTCATTATTCAATTTGGATCCTGTTAAGTGAGACAGGCATTCAGTGATAAGAAGGAACATTTAAATTTTGGCAAATAAGCTCATTACTATTCAGAAAGCTTTGCACCACTCATATTTAATAAACCTTTCCATTACAGAGTAAGAAATCCTGCAAAATAGTCAAACAGATTATCAGTGGAGCCACCAAAAGAGTATTTAACCCTGATTCAGAGATGTCTCAGTTTATCAGTTTTCTGTCAATCTTTAAAACAAGAAAGATGAAATATGCAATTATATAGAAGGAGACAGAACTCCTAATTCTTTCATCCTAGGTGAAGCAGAAGAGTTTTAATTGCTTGGAAAAATAAGATTTTTGATTTCTCTCAAGAGGGACACAGAAAACGTACATTGCCTTAGAGTCAATGGCTGGAGTTACAAGATTTCAGGCTATGAAAATGAGAGGTGGGAAGACCAGTCCACAGTCTATATTTTTTGTCCTCACAGTGGCCAAAATCCAGATATTTGGAAATATGAGATGGTTGACAGAATGTTCCTTTTTCTGCCACAGCTCCTCTAGCGCATAAGAAAAAAAGGTTTTCCTTTTCATTAGAATGTTTAGAGTCATATAGATTTACTGATACTGCTTCTGCTTAATGGGAGTAATACTTGACTGTGTGAATATTTGAATATGCTGTCAATTATTCCAGGGTCGATTTTCCATTTATGTGAGTTACCAAACCCTTTGTTTCTCTCCTAAGTCCTATCAGCTGAGAGTTTGTGAACCTTACACTGTTTTTAGTATATTTGAAAGAGGGAAAGCAAGAACCAGGAGAAGAAATGAAGCACTCATCAGTCCATGTGGTAATGCTGTACCTCTGCAAAAACTGAAAGCAATAGAGAAGATTAAAGCTCCTGGTCATGGAGAGGTATAGGCATTAACTGGAAGTGTCAATATATTCCTTGACCTCAAATGGGAAGCAAAATTGAGAGCCAAGAGTAATTAATTCCACCATTTAGGACAGACATTGAAGTCCCTAAAACTATTTTCCAGTATAAAACTCTCAAACCAAGCAATTTGTGTCAGCAATTCTGAATTCTGTGTTCCACAGATTCTTTCTTCCCTGAAGTATTTTCTACACTTAGAGATACATATCAGAGTTGCTAATGATGGAAGAAACAAAGTTGAGGAGAAATCACTAATACAGGATTCACAATGAGATAAGAATTCATGGCAATATCATTTTGTCTGATTAGTGTTTTTCCTTTCCTTTTCAGAGGCTGCCAGCCAGTGAATATCTGAAGTACAGTATACATGAAAGATGTAAATTTATTGAGTGCTTGGTTGTTTTTTTTTTAAAGCTTAGGAAGTAGTCACCTAGATTCTCCCTACCTGGACAGAATTACTCAATTAATTGGAATCCTGGGCTCCAGAATATTTGTGTGGTCACTTCTTTGCTGTGCACTGTTCTTCACATCTGAGAGAAAGCCAGGTGAGCTCCATGAAGGTAGGAACCATGATCTGTCTTGCTCCTAAGTATCCACAGTGTCTAGTAGGTACTTAACTATTTATTGAATTACTGCACGTGACCACCAGTTCCAAATTTCATAATTCCAAAAACATTCCTTGATGTCCTCATCTACAAATAATTGGCAATATCACCCTTCAGCCAAATATTTGTAAAGATACCCAGCTCTACCTGGTGTGTCCATTGATCTAATCAACTCAAAACAGGGTCTGATTACCCAACCAGTAGGTAGAGTTCAAGGTCCATTTGACTTGATCTGCTGCATTAGTTACCAAGCCTCACCCTCAAGTGAATGAAGATGCAGTAAGGGCTAACATCTTAGAACTGGAAGATAGACTGTCTATGACTGTATCTTCATTTTCAAACCCTAGAGTACACAGCAACAACATGTAGGCTAATTGACTGGTGTCCCATTCAAACAGCTACTTGCTGGATCTTTACTAGAGGACAGGCTGAAATCTGTGTGGGGAAGACCCCAGCAGGAGGACCACTGGGGTTGTCTGCCTGCCCTCCATGGTCACAAACAATCCAACTGGGGCATCCGCTTTATATATATCCTGGTAGGAAAAACAGCCCTGCAAGTAAAACATCCCCATGCTCTATTAGTTAACAAGCCTTACCTGCAAGGGAATGGACGCACCAAGGGCTAACATCTTAGAACTGAAGAAGAAATAGATTACAGATTACTCCTTGCTTTATGATTATTCCCGTTTTCCACCCCTAAGGAGTTTATCAAACATCCCTTCCAGCCCTCCACAGAATTCTCCCTAAAAGAATGCCGGTATGTATTATTTTCCTCTCCTTACATTTCCATGGATATGTTAGCACACTATGGACATTTTAGTGCTCTTATAGCTTAGTCCTCCAAACAGTTGTCCAGCTGGTGTGTCTTTAATCTGACCCTGATGGCAGCCACTGCTTGAAACAAAGAGGACAAATCTAGTTGGAGACTGCCACTGATGCTCCTCTTCCTTCGGGGATTAGGCAGCCCATCCCTCTGGCGTTCCTGACGATGGAGTCCAGGGGCCAGGGTTCAAGAAGCTCAGCGGCAGCAGCAGGAAGCAACATAGGAAAAGGCCATGCTCCTCCAAAGGAGTGCGTTCTCCTTCTGCCTCAGCAACTGTGAAATTATAAATCAAAGAGGAAGAAGTTAAGCCACTGCTCAAGGGAGGGTCTTGGTAAATACATGGCTTAAACAAACCCAATGATGGATTCCTTGGCATCTAAATGAAGTCGGTGGTTTTCCAGACAATGGGACAGAGACTACAGGAACATACCAACTATGCCTAAGTACTCTCCATTCCTTCATTGTTCTGCTGCACCAAAGAGAGAGGAAAAATTAGCATTGCAATTAAATACAAGTGAATCTGATCCAGAAAGAATGTAGAATGAGTGGCCTGGGGGTGGGGGGACATATTAGGGCAAAAGGAAAGATAGCCCACAGAGTCCAAAAACAGCTGCTGCGGCTTCAGTGCATCACAGGGCTGACCCACAAGGAGTTGTGATTTTGTGACCTGATTGAGAGCTGAGTAAATAATAACATTTAGAGATAAACTTGGATTTAAGATCCCGTGCGTGGAAAGTTAGAAGCACAGTGGCCCAAGCCTGCAAGCCTTATCCAGTTCCTGGGCAACCAAAATGATCGATTCCCACAGTCGTTAACAAAATAAGACAGACTAATAAGAACTTTGCCCAAAGATGACCTAGATGGAGCATCACTGGTCTAGGGCATCCCTGCCAAAAGCATAATGGGAGATGCATTGTGGCGCCACTGCCAAGGTACTGGGCAAAAACACTAAACCAATGACTGTGTGGCTGCCATCCCTCCCTTACTGTGCCGCTCCGTCCCCTTCCTCTGGCTCTAGGAATCCAGTGTGCAATTGCTATTACCCACACACTTACCTTTCCTTAACATGACAGGAGTTAAACAAAAAGCCCAGATTTGAGTATTTCATACACTAGAGTATAACAACTGGTGGCCTTAATCCCACAGGCTATTTACAATTTTAAAAGAGAGCTTTTATACATGAAGCTCTTAATTACTGGGATATGGGAAGAGGAGAGAGGGGGGATGAGTGGGCAAGGAAAGAGGAGGGCTTGCCATACTTCTTGTTTAATCTCTCCGCCATTCCACACCAGCCAGCAAACTTCCAGAGGCTTCAGCGACTCCACCTCCAGTGACGTGGAACAGCTGCTAAGCCCAGGCTGAGGAGAATCATTAGAACTAAAGTCCAAGCCTAGAAAGAAGCCCACAGATACCAAAGGTCATGTCTGCCTTCCAGGTGTCTCCCTGGTCCAAATCCCTCACGTTTCAAAGAAGCAAACAGAAAGGTGAGTGGCTTACCCCAAGTCACACAGGACTGACTAAAAGGTAGGACAAAGACTGGGCCAAGGTCTCCCAAATCCCAGTCCGCAGCCCCACCTAAGTAAATCCCCATGAGCACAACACGCTGTCTTGGCTCCAGACACAGGCAGGAGGCTCATGTTCTTCCAGTTCTCAAACAGTGTTACAGTAGTATTGAAGTGGCGATTTCCCCTTGTGGACGAGTCCAGTTCAGTGGGTCCGGGGAGCACACAGGAGTGTTACCAGGCTTCCTGGGGGATTCTGCTCTGTGAGGTGCAGGTTTACTTGTCACTATGCTTTGCCTCACTCTACCTGCCGCCACCATGCAGCCAGCTGGAAGGTCCCATGGGGGGCTGTTCTGGGGACCTCCTCTGGAGCCCAAAGATCAAAGGGCTCACAATCATTAGAGTCCTGAAGACAAACCCTAGCCTCAAAATGTCAAAGAAAGGATGCTCAGAAAGTGCCAGAAAGACCTCTTCTTAGGCCCTGTTGACCTTAATGACTTTGTGGCTAGCAATATCCCAGCGATACCCTCAAGGTTCCTGTATAACCAGTCTTTCAACACATGCTGAACCCCTTGTTGGTGTAAGATTGCTGGGAACTGAGATAGACAAAGGAAAGAAAGGCCTAGTTATAAACAGTCTATTAGGAAGATCAGACACATGCACTTTGGAAGAGCATCAGCGTGACAGAGAACTATCACTGGAAAATGGAACACAATGCAGCTCTGCTCGTCACACAAGCATGTCCCATGTAATTGATTTCCAAACCTACTGCCTGGCAGAATCCTATGGCAGTCCTAGACCCCCCCCACCCTGGAGATTCCAATTCAGTGAGACTGAAGAAGAGCCCAGAATCTGTTTTGGTTTTTTTTTTTTTTATGAACTCCCAGATGAATCCACGGATGAACCCTTGAGATCTTTATAGCATTTTTGAGAGCCAGGCTATAAAGGATCCAAAGGAATCTAGCTTGGTTGCTTTTTACACTGCTGGTTTGGTCTGCAGCTCCTCGGCATTCCTAGCCTGCTCAAATTGTTCCGTAGAATCCATGTCTCTGTTTTTTTCCTCTTAGCTCAGTCGTGGCCTCTGCTATCTTCCTTCTTCTTACTTCCTGCTTATCGCCTCCTTCACCTTGTGGGAATTTATTTTCTGGAAAAGGGTACAGCTTTATCCTTCAGGGAAACACACAGGCAAAAGCCCATGTATATAGCCATATATTGTATGATTCTACTCATATGAAACTGTCTAGAATAGGCAAACCATAGAGACAGAAAGTAGATTGCCAAGGCTGGGGGTAGGTTTGAGAGATAGCTAATGGGTTCAGGGTTTCTTTTGAGGAATGATGAAAACTTTCTGGAATTAGGTAGTTGTGATGATTGGACAACTTTGGGAATATGTTAAAAAAATCACTGGATTGTGCATTTTAAGATGGTGAACTCTATGATATATGAATTATATCTCAATTTTCAAAAAGCCCCTGTAGGCGTGTGGGCACCACATATAAACACAGGTTTATCCCCTGGCATCCCGGGTTCTACAACTATCAAGTGACATTCCCAGGAATAACAGGCAAAATTTTGCCATGGAAGCTGATGACAATAATAGCTAGCTTATTAATAATAGCTGCATTATTATATATAAATATACAATAACTGCATGCTTACTATGTGGCAGACACCCATGATACACAGTACATGGTTATCTCAGATGATACATCACAATCAAAGATATGAGCACTAGTATTGTTAACATTTTACAGATGACAAAATGGAGACATAATGAGGTTAAATAATTTGAGATTTATTGAATGCTTTCCATGTTCCAATCCCTGTACTAAATTCTCTACACTGATTATTTCATATAATCTTCACAGAAGCTCTGTGAGGTTCACACTATTGTCATCCCCAGCTTGCAGAGCTGGAAAGCTGGAAAGTGAGGCAAAAAATGCTTAAGAACCCTGCCCAAAGCCACATAGTTAGTAAGTGATGGAGCCAGGATGTGCACAGAGACTCTTAGTGCTAAGCCACTTTGTCAGAGATACAAGCTCAGATGCCTATAAGAGGCCAGGAGGATGAAAGACTGAAGTGGGTCCCATGTGTTTCTTGAAATGCCGAGCTGTATCTGCCCCTCTTTTATTTATCTACAAAGACATGGTACAATTTTCTCCTAACACCGTGAGGAAAAGCAAACCACAAGAACCATGATAAATGGTAAAGAACACTTTGCCTCAATGTTGGGAACACAGATGGGAGTGGCAGCAACTGTGGCAAGTTGGAGAGGAAAGGCGGCCACCGTTCAGCTCCAGCCTTCTCTGGCCAGGGGGGGCATGTGGGGCGGTACTGCCGCGTTTTCTGAGAGTAACCAGAAAAACAGATCTTTCCATGAAATCTTTTGATTTTTTTAAAAATGGCAAAGAATTCTGCAGACCAGATTTGGCCTGCAGCAGTCCGCTTCCAACCTCTGTGCGTGATAAGTTGCCTCCTTCAGCAGCTCTATGTGACAGAGTTGCAGTAAAAATTTGGAATTTTAGATTTGCAATAAAAAAAAAAGGGACCGGGTGAATCTGGAATGGCGAGGAGGAGCCACAGCATGAAGCTTCCTGACGCGGGCCTAAGGAAGGCGGGTCTCCCTCTACGGGGCAGGGAAAGCCAGCTGCTGGGTGGTTTGGTTTTGTTTGAGAAGAGAAAGTTACCACATCGAGAAGACCTTTTTGAGAACGACATAAAGGGGAGAAAGGCTGGAAGGGATGGCTGAGGCGGTGAGACCAAATGGGGGGTGTCTCCGATTGTCAACCTCAAACAAGGCAGTAGCAATGGAGGCAAGAGAATGGACGTAAATCAGCTAATAGCAAAGACCTTCCTTAATAAATGATATATCTGCTGATATCCAATAGTATACTCTACTCTATAGTTATAGCATCACTTAATAAAGAGAAGACCATGATCATGAGGAGGGAGACATTAGCTAACATGGGAAGAGAGCTTGAGAGAAGCAAGAGGGATTTCAGGATGCGACCTGTTTGAGGCTGGGTTTGGCACATAAAAAGGAAAGAAAATGCCCTTGGCCGGGGAGAAGACAAATTGAAGACTGCCAAGGAAAAACAAAAGTGAATGAGAGAAGTGAAAAGAACACATCTAAGGAATCAGGTATTAAGAAATTAAGGAGAAATAAAGGAAACCACCAGGGAAAAATATCCCACAATGAAGAGCAGGTAAGGTCCCAAAAGTCCAGGCATAATGCAGATGAGAGGAACTGAGGAGGACATTTTTAAAAGGTGCAATGAAGGCACCAAGGAGATTGCTTTTACACAGACAGAACTCAAGAATAGAGACCACAATGGAGGCGTTTCTAAGGAGTGGATGTAAAAGAGGGTCAAAATATGGGAAAGTATTTTAGCTACTGGAGACCAGTGGGAAAGATGAGTTTTAGAGATGTCAGAAAGGAAAATATGACAGGATTTTGGAAAATTCTCAGAGTGAAAATAAGGCCTATTCTGTAAAAAAAATACAATGCCCTCTTTCCACAAATGCTTAAGAAGCCCTGAAGACAGCCAAATATAATACCAAAGCCGCCTTCTGACGGCCTGCAGGAGAGAATGCAGTTACCAGAAAGTTCCAAAAGGGAAAGAAGCAAAGATTTTCATCTTTGCTAAGCTTAGTTTTCATTGGTTATAACATTGTCCAGACTGGAACAAAGTGTCCACAGAACCAACTTCTTCAAAGGTAACCTTGTGATGGCCCAGAACATTTTGGGAGAACACAATAGTCACAACAGCAGAAGGGGAAAAAAGGAGATGCCTTCACCATGGACATGGTCCAGGGATAAAAAGGACCCAACACAAAAGATCCTGTTTAAAAACATCAAGTTACACACTAAAGGAGAAGAAATCCAAGTGGAGAGGAAAGAGGAATATTGCTGGTGGCAACAGGAAGGGGCCATCACCTGGCTGGCCAGGTACAGTATTCCATTTAAGTTGCACAGCAGAGAGACAAAGTTACTCCATTTTGCAGAAGAAAGTCCATACATAGTAAGTTTTAGGTCCGAGTATTGCTGGATTCTCAGGCTTATGCATCCTCCACTTCCCACACTGACTAGGGGCCATCTTCAACCTGGATTACTGCAAACCCCTTCTGACTGGTATATCTTTCACCCTCTCCATCTCCCAACCAATATGTAGCCTGAGCAGTAGTTTTAAAATGCACATTTCATTGTGCTACTGTCCTGCTCAAATCCCTCCAATAAATTCTCTTTGATCTTCAATGACTACTTGGCACAAGGCCCATAAAGCTCTTCAGGATCTGGCCCTGCTCACCTCCCCAGCCTGCTCTCAAGCTCCTCTCCTTGCAGGTGACAAATCAATGATCTGAATAGATTTAAGTCCCTGGAGTACACGAGTGTCATTCTTACCTCCAGGTCTTGGCCAGGTGTCCCTATGTCCTGGAACACTCTTCTCCGTGACCCCCTAACCCCTCCCCTGAGGCAGTCCAGACAACAGTAGTAGTCCTGTCTCACAGAACTTAACACACTTTGTTGGAAACCTATCTATTTTGAGGTCCCCATAGCTCCCCTGCTGTGAGCTACATGGGGAAGATCCTGTTTCTATCATGTTCATTCTTGAAGCCACAACCCAGCAAATGCACTGGCATATCATAGGTGCCAAACACACTCTGTTTTGAAATGGATGAACAAATTTGATGAGGTGAGGGCTATCACTGGTTACTAAGTGAAGCTATATCAGTAAAATTCAAACCTAAAACTGACCCTAAAGCCCCTACTCTTGGCATTTGTGATTTACTGTGCGTTGCTAAAGATTCTTCTCTTAGA
Source organism: Phataginus tricuspis (assembly GCA_029783875.1). Classification (NCBI taxonomy): domain Eukaryota; kingdom Metazoa; phylum Chordata; class Mammalia; order Pholidota; family Manidae; genus Phataginus; species Phataginus tricuspis. The sequence goes on from JAQQAC010008880.1 coordinate 20,579,021, forward strand.
CATCCCCCAAAATTCACGAGTATCTTATAGAACATATGCTCTATCTCCTTCCTGTGCTCAGAGCCATAAATAATTCCAAGGACAAGGCTCACTTCTTGCCCTAAGCAGGCTTACAGTTTAGTGGAGGAGCTCTCCTTTCGCCAACATGTTGCAACTCCCATTCTCTTTAAATCCTTTCAGGACTGAGATGACAAGGATCCTGGACAGTCTGTTGAGCATTTGGTAATTGCCAAGTGACTCCTACAGGACTAAGGGGAGTTGAGAGCTGAGGCCAAATCTTATTCATTGTTATTGTCCTAGTGGTTAGCATAGTGCCTGGTATATAATGACAGGCTTAAAATAGTCATCAAATTAGTGAAAGAATAAATACATGAATGAACAAACAAACAAGTCAAATCTTGGAATAAAGTTTTGGAATCTAGGTCAGAATCTCAGCAGGAATCCTCCATCACTAAACAGATAAATGACTTGCTGACAGGTCCCCTAGGGAAGAACCAGCCCCATTAGACACAGACACCAAGCCAGACTGCCAAGCCAGTGGAGCATAGGGCAGGGAAAAAGAGGGGCAGGGTAGGATTTTAGATGATTTTCCAGCACTGGCCCAGGTTTAGAGGGGAGACTCTGGGTGGGACAGTCACACCCAGGCAGAGTATTGAGATGGCTTCACCTGGCCCCCTACAGCCCCAACCTGCACCTGAGGCAGACCATGCTCAGGAAGTAAATAGAAAAATAGATCAATATAATGTGCACTATACATTTTCATTAGCTAGTAAGAAAACCCTTTAGTGACATATTATTTAAAATGTATATTAGTAATCACCAATATGAGTAAATACCTAACTGAAACAAAGACGTTTGCTAGTTTCTGTCCTTTCGAAGTTAGTTTCTATAGTTTCAAAATTAGAACCAAAAATCTGAACAGAAACATTTATCTGAGCATCGTCCTTTTCACACACACACACAAACAAGATTTCAGCATTCCTGAAATCTTCCTGCTGCCAACTTGGTAGTTATTTGAATAAACATTATTTCTACCATATGCTTTAGCACCAAACAGTACCTTGTAGTCAGTTAAAAAATCTTTGTCAAAGTTAGGGAACAGTATTATTTTGACACCAGACAGTCCTTTGCTTTTGTGTGGATCACTGTGTTGCCTGAACAGTGTACGATTTTGCTTTTGTGCAGACAATCAGCAGGTCATTAGTGTGCAGTACAAACCACCCTGGACTCTGGATGGAACCCTGGGGGCCTGAAGCCATAATAGACTGGAGGGAAGATATGGTGCTGCTGACAGTTACCTCTGATGGCAGTTGAAAAGGTATGATTGCAACCACATGACAGCCTAATTCGACAGATCCCTGTGCTGTTCACATGAAAAATTCTGATTAATGATATCAATAATCATTATGAATTTTTAAATTTTGGTGGAGCATTCCATTAAATCCCACTATTGCAGTGCAAGACTAACAGCATCCTTTATGAAATGACCATGTTTTACCATTATTTTAGTGTCACTTGTTTTACATATTGGTGAACATAATATAACACATCATATATTCAGATGGGGCAGGGAGAAAGTCCTGCTGCATATTTAAAAGGATCATGAAGAAATTTTTTCATAAGAAAGTGAGAATGAGATAAACTATGAGAGTAAGATAAACTGAAACTTGGTGTATGAGCCACAACTTGCCACTTTTACACATGCATGTATGCACATGTGCACACACACAAACACACACACACAGGATGAGGTCTAGTTCACTATATCCACATCTGGCAATGATGCAGGCATAGTGAAAAGATTTCAGATTCCCTCCAGAAAGCCCTTAGGCTACAAGAAAAATCATTCTACATCTAATAAACCCATCTGAGATCTCTCTCCCATATGGTAAAGCCCTGTTTTGTTTTATTCCAACAAACTGGTCCTTGGATTCCTCTCACAGCTGCTGCAGCTATTGTTTGAGATGTGTTGAGCCCTAGCAATAAGCAAGATGCTACATACAACAGTCTGTGTCCCCACAGCACTGGGCTGTGCTAGGATTAAGTGACATCACCTGTGACGAGTACTAAGCACCCAGGATATTTATAGGCCTGAGACATAATAAGTGCTCAACAAACGGAGGCAAAAAAAAACTTTTTTTAATTAGAATATTCTTGGTGTTTAGTCCCAGAAGAAAAATGCGAGTAGATTTCTAAACCAGATTACCACCAAGACAATAAGAATGCTAAAAGAAACAATGACATGATCTGTTCCTCAGAGCATGACTGCTCCTCAGAATTTCCCTTTCACTGCACTCCACCAGTTTGGCTTGGCTTGAGACACTGGTATGTGCCTAGCACTGTGCTAGCACCAGAGGCACAAAGATGAATATGGCCACTCCCAGGCTGTGGGTGGCTGCCCCTCTGCTGGGGAAATGAGATACTTAGGGTTCTTTCAAAGCAGGGTTTCTTTTACCATTGCTATAGCATTTAGAAAGTTTGTTATGCAAATCCATATAAACAATAGAGTCCCGTGAAAGGAAAACACTCTTCTTAAGTTTTTTTAAACTTTTATTGAGGTATAAGTGACAAAATTGTTAAGATATTTGAAGTGTACATCGTGATGATTTGATATACGTATACATTGTGAAAGGATTTCCAAGTTAATTAACACATCCATCACCTCATGTATTTATATGTGTGTGTGTGTGTGTGTGTGTGTGTGTGTGTGTATTTCCCCCACCTCCATCATGATTAAGTTAGTTGGCTTTTTCATATTTTGGTGGCCTCCTTAATTTAAGTGCAGGAATCATCTTTTTATTTTGCTCTGACTCTACCAGGACTGGTAGATGTTTTGAATATCCTAAAAATTAAATAAATACATGGCAACTAAATTTATGCTCAATAAAAAATAAAGCCTGTTATAGCAAGCCTATAGTTGCAATTCTAACTGTATACATAAAATATATCACAGCTATCACGCCCCAGTAAAGCAAAAACAACATCAGGAGATAATTCTAATCCTCTTGGTCTATCTAGATGGGTCATCACAGGCATATGTCCAGATTTCCTCAAAACTCTGAGTTGTTTAGTATCATTGTTAGTCTTGTGGGGGGATTTTCTTCCCCACTGGACTTTCCTTTCCAATTTTATCAAACTTCAGCAAGTTCCTTTCTGAAGTTTGAGTAAGACAAGAGGACTTGCCTGCTTCATAGGAAACTTGGGACCATTTCCTATGAACTTGGGATTGAGGGTCCCACCCTTCCTCTTTCTCCTCTCCATCTTCCTTACTTCACTAGCCTGCTTTCCCTCTACTTTGCTTTCTACTGATGTTCTTCTGAAAAGCTACTTTTCCTATGCTCTGAGAAGGAAAAATAGCAAAAAAAAAAAAAAAGGATTGGGAGGGTGACCAAAGATGAAAAAAGAATTCTGAGGTTCCCGCAGCCTTTTAACTTCAGCTTCTATTTCGGTAGATGGCCAGAAATGGACATTCTTGAAAGACTAGAAGGGACAAAACACTAGGAGGAGAGAAAAGTTGGAGAGGCACTCAAAGGGACACTGTTGAAGGGAGGAACTAATCTCAACTTCCTTCTTCCTCCAGTCTTCTCTTTCCACAACTCATCTGCAGCGGCCTTTACATGCCTAATAGGTTTGAAACCCTTTGAAATCTCAGAGTAGGTGGAAGGGACAAATGTCATGAGGTAAAATTCCACTTACAAAAAAGAAAAACAAAAAAACAAAAAATGCCAACTTCCCCAGGGCCTGTAGCTTCATTGCTCAAGTGTTTTCCACTGCACCCCACCCCCTCTCCCAGGCCAGCACACACCACCAGGCCACCCCACACCTGAACTTCTGGTTGAGCCAGAAGAGCATTGGGAGTTTGGGGGCAGGGCCAGAAACCCAGCACAGCCCCAGGCAGTGGGCTCAGTCACCACCTCTACAGTACTGGAAATGCACTGTGCCCAAAAACAATCTCCAGAAAGTTGGGAAAGAGGTGCAGTTGGGAATTTCAGAGGCAAACTGAACTGGTACCAGGGCTCACCCACCTTCCTAAGGGGCTCTAGTTTTGGCTATGTCAGAGGGTGCAACAGTGTTCTGACCCTTCCTCCCAACTTCCAGTTAACCTAGAAGCTGGACATTCAGGGATGGGCCAGGAATGTGGCCAGCCAGGTGAAGGGACATTACTGCTAGTTTCCATCATGGCCCACAAGCAGAATCCTGGCTACACAGATGTGTTAGTTGAATAAAAACGTTCTGACATTCTGCTTAGAAAATCTTCTGTTCCAAACTTTGAACAATAATGGCTGTCATTTGTTGATCACTTACTATAAATGGGCTGAACTCTCCATTTAATTCTAACCACCCTATGCAGTAGGTACTGTAATTATCACTGCTTTAGGTACTAGGAAACTAGTGTTTCAGAGAGTAAAGCAACTTGATTCAAGCTACTAAAGAGACAGTTCCATGATTCCATTCTCAATAGATCTGATTCTAAAACCCACCTTTTTTAACTATTGAGTATTAAAAAACCAAAATTCAACACCTTTAAGAGCATGCTTCCTAGATGGGACTTTAAGGCCTTTTGACCTTGTTTTGTTACAGGAACAGAATTCAGTAGCCAGGCAGCACATAGTTTTCCTCTATCTGTCAATGTGCCTGAGGCCAAAAGTAGATTCCAGAAATCAGATAAACAAGCATCAGAGATAATCCACTCAGAAACAGAACTTGAGGGAGCTTGTGGGTGGGAATGTGAATTCTGGGTTTAGGCTGGCTCAGAGTTGATTTGTCTCAAGGTTAAAGTCCTTGTCTCTTAGGAGCAGCCAATGCTTGAAAATTAGTCTATTTTCAGTCACAGCTCTAACCAACCCAGCAAAATGCTAATAGATCATGTATCCAGGAGGTCCCTGAAGTAAAAGCACTTTCACCAATTTCTTAACTTTCCAAGTCACATTTTTAGGAGAGATACTGACTAACCACAGCAAGTAGAATGTAACAAAGTACTGGGAAAGTTCTCGAAACTTCCTGAGGAAAAGAGTAGATGCAACAAATGGAGACAAAGTCAACACTGCCTTTATGTCCAATGGCCCCTCAGTCTTAAAGTAAGAGCATCCTTATGATTTTGCAGTAGTTTCTATAATAAATTTAATTGATAATTTACTAAAAATTATAAAATAAGTATGTTAAGATGGTTTTTCCCCTTCCACAGAGGTTGTGAAAGTTCTCATGATGATGACTTTAGGGGCATTTGGACTATTTATAAAAAATTCTAGTCAGTCCAAACTGCTACTGCTTCCCCTTCCAGCACTGATGGACTCACAGGAGGCTATTTGTATATTGGTGGTTATCAGGGGATCACCTACTTCTGGTGGTGAAAGAACGACAGCAGAAAGTGATCAGGTAGCTTCCCCACTCTCTTAAGGCTTCCCAACCAAATTATCAGGACTGCTCTTCTCTTAGTGAACTATGAACCTACCTATCACAGGCTCCTTCAAGGAAGAAGGATGCCCTTCTAGAACAATGCGCACACACACAAAAAAAGCAGAATGAAGAAGGTAAAAAAAAACATGCCTGCCCTAATCTCCATAAAAAATTCAGAGGTCTGGGATCATATGAGATAGGTCCAGGCCTACAGGGTAAGCCAGCTCCCTATGTAATACAATTTAGAGTGAATCAAAAAATTCCAAGATCTATACCTCCCACTACTTTCATTTAGTCATTCAGTCAACCAGTATGCCTTGAACATCTACTGTGCAGGGATTTCTAGAAGATGGAGATAAACGGACATAGGGTTGCCTATTTAGCAAATAAAAATCTTGTATTTGATCTCACAAGTCTAAATAGAAAAAGACTGCCTTCCCACAACAAACTTACAATCTAGCGCCCTACAAATTCCCTAAGCATTTTAAAATCCATTAACACCTTACCAAAAACTGATCTGTCTCATTTGCCTCAAAGTGCTCAGCCTCAGGGAATAATACTCAGAAAAGGTAAGTTTTAAAGGGAAGAAAGGAGAAAGGTCTGAGGCACAGCCATCAATGTCACAGAGGAAGTAACAATGATTGACCCAGGACAATACAATGGTCCCATGTCCCTAATTGGGTGGCAGGTGTTCAAGTAAAGGGATGCAAATGAAGAAAACTAGTGCTGAGAACTCAGCTTGTTACACCTGCATTCCAGGTTAGTGACAAGTTAGCCAAAAATGTTGTCAAGGTTAGTAAACATTTCAGCTAGACCTGAGCAGGGCATCTAGCGGGATCCCATGCCAATTTATGGTTTGGGGTGGAAACCATACAAAATGTGGTGGTTTATAGGGTTTGAACCTGAAAGCAAGCAAAATGTGGTGGTTTGAGCTGTGTTTTTCTTGGACTATTTTAGGTACTCAGGCATTAAAAATTCACAGTCAGTCTTGGGAGGTCCGATCTGAAACAATAAAAAGTTTTCACACTATCCTTTTACCAACCACAAGGAATAGGCATCCAGGAGAAGCTGGAGACTCTGGTTTGAGTATCTTTTAAATATGGTTGATAGATGAACCAGTTAGACCATATTTATGTGGCAAAATTGATTTTGATATTTGGAGGGAGGAAAGAAGGCTGTCTTCTTCTGGACCATTATTATCTACATAGGAAAGAAAGCAAGGGTTTTTAATGCATGTCACTGTGTTAATCATAAAGCCAGTGAATTATTAGTTCCGTTGGCAGAAACTTCTTGGTCAGCCTGCTGTGAACAACACCAAGCTTGAATCTGGAGTAAGAGTGTCAGGTGTAAGACATTTGTTTTGTTTTATATATTAGTTATTAAAGCATTTCAAGCCCTTCATGGAAAGATGTGTGACACAAATAAACAGGAAGTGCCACAAAGGAAGTGGCAGAAATGCAAAGATCTGTTAGCACAGGAAACTTTACCATTTTCCTTAATAGTTATTTACCATTTCCTAATCTTAGGATCCCATGCCCCACGTTGCCTTATGCCCAGTGCAAAATACAAATTCCTGTCTCTCCATTCCTTCTCTTTTGTTGATCTCCTTTGTCTGAGCAGGGAGCCGAAATGCCTCATGGGAATGTGTAACTGCCGGGTTCAGGATCTCCCAGGTTTGGAGTAGCATTGACTCTATGATGGCATAAGAATGCAAGAAAACAGACTGTGTGACCTTTCCCAAGCTTTCCTTGCAGCTTCTGTGAGGCCCATTTTCTGGACCTGCAACCAAATAAAAATATTTACTTCACTTTCAGGTTAAAGGGCCTAATATTCCTTCATCATCAGTGGAAATTCTATTTTCACAATAGAGTGGAATTTCTTTTTTTCTTTTTAAATTTTGTATTGTCTCATTTTATTTTCAAGGGGGCTAGTGGAAAGATTATAAAAGCATTTATGGTTTACATGAGCAGAACTGTAGGAATCACCATTATTATCACTTAACTCATATGTTTATTAAGTTATTCCAGGAAAATCTAATTGATTCGGACTTTGTGCCTTTGAAACATTTAATAATTCCAAGATGGAGAATTGGCTTAACTTTACCTTTGGTGAAAGAGAGTTTAATCTAATTAAATAAACTTCACAGGGGGTGATTAATCTTAAGAAAACAAACTGCTTCAACACACATTCCAGTAACAACTGTTTCAGACAATTAATGAAATGATTAAAGCAGATCTAGTTATAAGGTCTTGGCCACCGAATATTAGTCCCTGGCTTGTGTAAATATTTTCTATACAGCATATTAGAATATTCTCTAATTCTGACTTATCATAGTTTATACTGGTCTTCCCTCAAATTAGCTTGCCATAGTGAGGATTTCCCTATAGTCTGTTTCAGAGTTGTATGAACCCAGAAACAAACCTAAATAGTCTTTTAAAGATGTTTATGATCCCTCTAGTCTCTATTAATGACTTTTACATATATATATGTTCTTTAAACCAAAGGCATAATTGGATTCATTGGAAGCCCACTTGGCCAGGACATGATGATAATTGAAACCTATTATTAACATGTGTATAAATGATCCAAATCACTATCCAAAGCATATGCATAAGCTATATGCCGAATTGTACAGTCAAAGCCTAATGATGAGACTATAATCCAACTTGTCCATGAGTTCTTCAATTAAAATGAGAAACTCACTAAAGATATTTTGTCCTGAGAATACCAACAATTTACTACAGAGACCACAATCAAAACTCTTCCTGAAGTTACTTATAGGAATAATAGGTTCCTTTGAGCACTGTCCTTGAGGAATACTAAGTAAAGAAAACTAAATGGAGAAGAATCCATCCAATTACAACTTGCTTATAATACAAGCAAAACAGGAAGATTAAATATTCATTCAACATATATATATTGAGTATTTACTATCCATTAAGTTTAGTTGTGGGCTCTGAGAAGGAAAATACTATATTGTGTTTGCCACAGTTTATAGTATAATTAGGGAGACAGATAAGTCAAGCAACAATGACAATAAAACCTACAAAATGCCTTAAAAGAAATAAGCAATGGGTGCTATGGAGGCATAAAGACAATTTCAAGCAGCACAGACAACTTGCCAGGGGTGGTATTACCTGAGCTACTTGAGAGGTGAGAAGCTAGCCAGGTGGACAATGAGCCAGGGAGGGCTTTCTAGAGTAAGAGAGAGCATATGCAGATGCAGAAACCAAAAGACCTTGTTAAGTATTATATTAATGTTAATGTTAAGCATTAGCTAGTATTCTTTGTACATTTGTTTTTCACAAAGCACCTTGCTAGGTACTTTATAGGCATTTATCTCATTTAATTTTACCATTACCAGATAAGTCAGTTCTATTGTTATTCCAGTTGTATGGGAAGGAAACTAAGACTCAGAGAAGAAAAATAACTTGTTCAAGATTATCCAGCAGTCTGACTCCAGAACCCAAGGTCCTCACTCCTAGGCACTAAACCTCCTCAGGGTGTGCCAAACTATGGAGCTTTTCTTTTCTCTACAGGAAATGGGAGCCACTGAAAATTTTAGGTGAATCCCCTAAAGGTAAGTCTAACTTTTTTTTAATGAGAAAAAGACCCCCATTCTTTGCCAAGTTGTTTTTGTTTTTTCCTTTTTAATCCTTTGGTTCAGTACCTTGATTACTACCTGATTAAATTTTATTTCTGATTTGTTGAGAAAGAGAACAGTGACTTAAGAAGGCCCTTTAGGGCATTTGAATCATAACCACCAGAATCAGGAGGGAGTTAACTGTGATGATGTTTCCAATAAGCAGGGATGGCAACTTAGGTCTGTCACTCAGATATGCCATAAGGAAAGCAACGTGAGTTATCACACCCTGCATCCATGGTAGAAACCCTCATCTATACCTACTCTCATGGAGGTGGGGTCGGATTGCTAAACCCAAATACTTTAAATTCAGAATACTTTCAGTAGTCTTTGCCTTATAATTGATGGCTTTTGAAGGGCAAATTTTGCTTAGAACTATGGTTAAAACAGAAGAGTAGAACTATAGTCATCTAAAATGATCTTAATTTTCTAGAAAATTACTACTTTCCACAAGCTGCGTAAACTTTAATTAGAAAGACAAGGAGGTCTGTTGTCCTTACACACATGCCATGTGCTAGACTCTTGGGATTCTGGTAAGAGGAAAAGAGCAGATTGAAGAGATTAGAATTTTTAGCAAAACTCTGTCTATATATAATTAGAATGTAATTCTTATTTCCATCCTTAAGGAACAACAAGTATCCAACATTGCTTTTCCAGAGAAAAAGTATTTTTGACTTCAAAATATGTGTAAAGTTCGCTTATGAAATGAACTGTAGGCAGGTTAAGTTACTAAGATAATACACAAATCAGTGCCTATGAATACAATTTTCAGCTAAATATCATCAAAATGAGCACTGCTGGGATGCTTAATGCAATGCTCTGTGTATCTGTATCAATAAAATAGCTCCAATATCCTATAAAGAAATATTTTAGTAGCTCCCACCACAAATTCTCCAGAAACTGACTTTAATGGTAACAGACTTTAAGTAATAGATCAACGGAAAGAAAGGCCACTAAGGTGAGAACAGACACTGAGCCTGAAAATAGCCTCAACAATTCACAGGACACAATTTACAACTACGAAAGGTTTCTCTGCCTAAATAATCACTCGGGTGGTGTATTTTTTCCTTCCCTTCTCCCGTCTTCTCTTTTTGCCCTCTTATTTCCTGAATTCTCTCTTTCCATTTTAGTCCTCCTTCCAAGCCATGCTCCAAACCAGTTGCCTAAAATCACTTTAAAAGGATATATTTGATGTAAAGCAGCTTAATATACTTTGTCCTTGCATTAAAGCATTTGGTAGCCTCAGTGTCAGCATGATTTGGGCTGACACGGAGGCTGGCCCATTGAGATTAAGTGAAAATCAGCTTTAATAAGGGATGATTTGAAGCACAATAGTGTTTTTAACAAATTCAGGTATCTGCATGTGTTCCTCCCATTCAACAAGTTCTGAAGGGAGCTGTGTGGCAGCTACAGCTTCTTAAGCAGCTTTCTGCAATATAATGATGCTCTGACAGAAAATTAAGAAATGAGGGGATGTGTATATAGCACAAATGTTTAAAATTATGTACACATCACTTGTATTGAATATGTAGTTCAGCTATACTAACTATACTGACTGATTAACTGTTTATGAGAGGTGGTTTGAAAAGCACTGTAAAATTTATCTGTGTGTGTATATATGCAAGCAGAGTGAAATGCTGTATTGTGTGTATAAATATCAGGTAGCATAAAATAAAATACGCCTATAGTTGTTTGTTTAGGGACACATTTGGATTGAGTGAGCATTCTAACAATCATTTCTTTCAAAGGCACAAAAACATCACACTTTTTAGTTTTAATGAAGTCTAGTTTTTGGCAGTTCTTTTATCACATCTGTCATCTCCTAAGCTTTGCTTAGCCAAAGCACTCAGACTTGAATTTGAAATTGTCAATATAGGCCTAATCTTTAAGTCTTAAATTATCTAAGCAGATTAACTACCATTATTCTTTGCCTACAGGAGGCAGAGGTGAGGAAAGCAGAGGAAATATAACTCTTTTTAGGCAATTAAGTTCCTGTGGAGGTTGCATTTGGGGCATGTATTTGGAAAATGGTCTGATGTATTTATGTAAATAATCAGGTAGATAAGATGAGTACATTAGCTCTAGCATCTAGATCTATAAGAAAAAAAGAAACATGGCTCTAGCTAAGAAGTTTTATTACCCAGCTTTTAAATAAAAAGTTATTTATAGCTCACACTGACACTTTCTAGTTTACCAACTGGCAATAGATGTTCTGAAGCCAATGGAGATATTATGAAGGAAAAAGAAAAGAAATGAAAAAGAAAGAAAGGAGAGGGAGCTCATTTTCACAGTCCTGCCTGTCTGTATAGTGACCTGATTTCTGCCATGATCTCCCTTGGGAGATCAAAGCAGGATTAATGTGATTCTTTACTGTTTGCATTGCACGCGTCGAAGCTCTGGAGACTTAAGAAATAAGTAAAATGCAGCCCTATAACACAGGGGAAACGGAATTTGAATGGGGTCGGTTAATAGCCCAAGGGCTAACTATGAAAAGTTATTTGGGCTTTGGGAGGCAATTCATAGTTTAGAGTACTTTGTATTTTTGCGCATATTTGCTTTCTGTTTTCTCATTTTCTGAGGCAAGGCTTTGGCTAGTTGATGAGGCCAGCACTGCATGTCATATTAATAATAAGTCTCCACAATGACCTTCTAGCTCATTTTTTTTGGAACGTTTTGCAGCTGCTAATACACATGAAAAGGGAAGGGAAACCTGCAGCAGGTTTTTACAGGGAAGTACTTTCACGTTACAACCAGGCATTTATGCAGAGAGATTTAAAAGAAAGGAAAATCTTTAAAAATAACAAAATGTTGAGCTTTTGTGTTTCCACCGCGTGTGACATTCCTGGATGCTGGAACCCCTTAAGAGTGAGTGTTTCTGCGGTCTTTCAAAAGTGCTTGCTCTTTTGTTAAGAAAAAAGGCAAGTCCCACGTTTCTGGGATCTCAGGTGAAGGAAAAATGGCTTTCAGTTTTAATGCTTAGTGTATACACCTCTTGGTGAGGGAGAAAAAGCTCCCCTTCTTCAAACTTGACTGTGACTTTAGCTGCATTACCTAGAAGAAGGCGCGCCAGCGTGGAACTCAACATGCAGTTTTATAAGGACTCAGTACTCCCTGGAAGAACCGGATTGCGGGGGTGCGGGAGGAGGTCCTCTCAGTCCGGGATGTGACCCCACGATCTCACTCTTGGCTTATACAACTCCACCCAAAACTCACCTTTTCGCAACTCCGCACGCCCAGTCACATAGAGACACCCACACAAGAAGTCCGACAGCCCAGTCACCCAGCAGAGCCCTGCTCTTGCCTTCGGGCAACTTCATCGTGATCGCTCTTCGAAGTTCCTTGAGCACTCGAAGACCGTTTCGTTTCTTTCACCACCTCCTCCCTCTTTCCCCTCCCGCCCCTGGTTGCTGGCCACTCCAAACCGGTCCACGTTGCGTGCCCCAAACCCAGGAAGTGGCCCGAGACAAAGACTCCTCAAGATGGACATGGGATAGAGGTCCCGATGCGACCCGACCTCGGGGGCCGGGGTTCCGTCCCGCGCAGACCCCCGCCCTTGCACCCAAGGAGGTCCCACCTACTTTTGCGTAACGTCCATTGCGTAGGTCCCGCCGAAGTGGCGGGGAGCTCGAGTCCCGTTCTTTCCAGGACGAAAGGTGGGGAGTCGCTCTGCTTGCAGCCCCGGCAGCCCCTCCCGTCGGCCCACACCTTAGCCTCTGCGTCCCGGCGGCGCCGGACTCCCGCTGCCCGCCCCGGGCTCGGACCTGGCGGGGGACTTCACCAAGAAGAAGCCTGGTGAATTGCCTCAACCGAGAAAGCAGCCGGCTATTGAAGCTTTTTGCCTGGAACAGTTTCCAGGGCCGAGGATAAGGGAGAAGGAATCTCTTCCAGTGCCCAAACATGCTAACACTCACCTTCATTTCTTTTAATCACCATAAACAAGGCAAATTGGACTTTCTCAGGCCCTTGCCTTGCTTTATTTAGTTTCATCTCACAGTGTTGATAATTGTTTTCTCATTGTCATGCTAATTTGTTAACAGGGAAATTTTCAGCTGAACAAGGATTGCTCTGGAATTGGTAACTAGGCATCCTGGCTGGCTGGAGAAAGTCGCCCGAAAATTCTGTTAGAAAAATTCGGAACATCAGTATTAACTCACTCTCTGATTTTACACTATTACTCTGTAAGCAGCCCTGGTTTACCCAGCGCTAGCCTATCACTCGGAAACAGTCTTGTAGCTAAAAACATAGTAGTTAGAGACCCATGATTCATTAAAAAAAATGTTTTAAAATACTGCTGGGTGTTTTTTTTTTTTAAGTTTAACAGCTGAAATCTCACAATTAGTCGCTGTATTTTAAAGGCCTTTATATTACTGAAAAAATTTTTAACCTCCGGTATCTGACTTGGAAACAAATCATTACAATTAGAATTCATATAACTTACTTATTAAAACACAGGACACTGCAAGTTTTATAGTTTCGTCAAGACATTGCTAATGTTGATATAGATACTAGTAGGTTGCGTCTTTTAAATTCTCATTTTTAAAATGTCATATTTTGGACGTGATCCCTTAAGGTCCTAGCAGAGAATCGAAATGCTAAGGGAAGCACAGGCTCCAGCCTCTCTTCCTTTCATATCCTTTGAAGGCGCGGTGCACCAACTCTTTTGACCTGTATTTGCTAACTTCGAAAACTTTAAAGGTAAATTTGGAAAATTAATTTGAAAAAAGTACATAACACAGGATGACTATTCTTTTTTCTTTTTTTGGAAGTGACGGTGTTTAAATCAGCTAAGACCTACAGGGTAACTAAATTATGTAGCGAGCTATAACATGAGGGGAGGGCTTTTTAAATAATCCCATCTAACAGTACTTACACACCCACAACTAGTATGAAGTCCATTACCATCAACAGCCAGCATTGCTTGCAAATTATATTCAGTTGAAACTGCTGAAGAATTTATCTTTCATTGTAGTTTAGAATTGTGTGAAAGTATGTATGTATGGTATCTATGTATATATAATTCTTATACTTCATATATATTTAGACACGCAATCTCTTTAAATGTTTATGTGTTAGTCACTTTAAAAGCATCAAAATAAATTGTACGTTGGCTTACACTATCTTCCAGGTATTCCCAAACACTGATGAACAAAAATCTTTATATCTGAAATGAAGAACTACCCATTTAAAGGAAAGAATGGAAAGGGGAACTCGATTTATTCTCATTTGTTTATCGCTAGACGTCCCCCTCACCCCCGCCCGCAAATTCATTTGAATAGCTTTCAAGCCAGAAAATGGAAATGTGGCTCCTGCCCTCTATTTCAGCGGCAGCGGCAGCGTCCTGGCAACAGCGCAATTTTCTATCATCAAGGATAAATGGCATCGAACAGAACATTCTGATAAAAAAAAAAAAAAGAAAGAAAGAAAGAAAGAGGGGGGAAAAAAGCTTCAGCCCAAGGAGCCCATGATTGCTGGTCTTCCTGTCTGTCATCCCTTTACAAAATCCTCTCCGCCAACCTGAGCGGCATGCTGTCAGAGCTAATAACGTCTTCTGAAGGGGCTTGGTGGGGGGGTGGGGGATAGAGTCTCCCCTGCACAATGTTCCCTTTATTAAATCGAGTGCTTATTTTTAAATTGCAAATATCTTTGTTTGGTTCACTGCAAATTAAAACCAAGATGTAGGAAGTTACATGATGCAACAATTATTTGTGTCATATCAGTGAATCAAACCCCTATCTCACCCTTCTCCTGGTTAAGGTCGGATGAGGGGGAAGGGGGAATCCAGAGCAGGAGGTTTTTTGGTGGAAAAATAGAAACCCGTGCGCCCTGCAGGTAAGCTGAGAGCAATTGAAAGCCAGAGGCGCGATGCCTGTTTCTACCAGCTAGAGCAAGCCGGCTGCGGTTCCGGGAGCGCGTGTGGGCGCGGTCCTCCAAGCGACGCCGCACGCGGGTCGGGCAGCGCTCCAAGCTCCACGGGGCCTTCTCGCGGGAGGCTTTGAACGTATTGGGGGCTGTTTCTCGCCTACTGAGATCCCTTTCCAGAAAAGGCCATCCTGCCCCAAGGAGCTGGGTTGCTGGAGTCCCCGTCCCCGCATTAGGGGTCTTGGAGAGGTTTAGAAGACACTCCTGGAGCCGTTCCCTGAATCGTGCGCTTCTCTCAGAGGTGGGGACTTAGAGCCGAAAAGCAGCGCCCCACACACCCAGGCGGGCTTGCAGGTGCTGACTTTGGGCTGCTTGGCGGCCTGAGCTGTTGTCTGGCGGTGGGCGGTAGGGCTTGTCTGGTGACCCGCGCTAGTGCCCACAGAGTTCTTGGGCCATCCACACACCTACACTTTGGACTGAAAGCCACGCGGTCGGGGGAGGGGGTGGGGGTCGAGGCCGAGTGGAATGGGGAGCAGCGGTCTTGACACTCTTCCTCTCCGACCTACCGTTAGGGAATTTTTTCTCAGTGAGAGGGAAAGATGAGGAAGGGGACCCAAAATGAAGAGAGAATCAGATCTTAAGATCCTTTAAAGCAGGTCAAAAGAAAACAAAGGGAATAATGGAGAAGTATGTAAAGAACCCTGAAATGCGGAGACCCTAAGAAGAAGTGGAAGCAGCGGACCGAAGTCTGGATAGCAGATGGGGGCAGGGGAGGGGCGGGTAATCAGTTTGGTTTGGAAGGAACTCCGGCGACCAAGAACAGTAAGAGGGGAATGATGGGGAAACCTTTGTTTAATG
Source organism: Phataginus tricuspis (assembly GCA_029783875.1). Lineage (NCBI taxonomy): Eukaryota > Metazoa > Chordata > Mammalia > Pholidota > Manidae > Phataginus > Phataginus tricuspis. Next base: position 20,594,778 of record JAQQAC010008880.1, read on the forward strand.
AGGAAACTAATTATTGCGCATCTGGAAGTCTCGATCCTAACTAAGAAACGAAGGCGGGCACACAAACTCCCCCCCGCCCCCGGGACGCAGTGCGCATGCCTTAGCCGTGGCTTTGCCTGGTAAGATGCACACGTGAGCCAGCAGCCACGCGAGCCCGGCCGGGCCCCGGCGACCAATGGAATCCTGCTCCTAACTGCGCCTCCGGGTCACACTGACATCTCGGTTCCCCAACAATAGGCCTTTAAAAGGCACTTTAAAAATAGAGTTTTTTAGTGTTGATTTCTCGCCTTGGCACGCTGCATTTCCGTGGGAAATAGACACATTTTGGAATTACAAATACATTTACTACAAGCAAGGGTTAAAGTATTCCGAATTTAAGAAAAGTTATAAGGCAGGAGAGAGGAATCTGTTCAAAGACCACTGGCGGGAAGTCAGGAAATCCTGGGACTGCTGCCTTCAGAACCCTGAGACTTGCGCCAGTGGTGAATCTCTGGAGCCTTATCTGTCACATGAAAATCACATCTACCTCATTGGCCAAATGAACCTCAGAAGCAGAAGGATTACGCCTACAGATCTGGCTTGGGAAAACAACCCCAAACCAGATTCTCCCTCCACGCCCAGCCCCAGCTCTACCGTTGCCAGGAAGCTGGGAAGCTAGAAGGAACACCTGGGCTCCATCCCTCTCCCTTTCCCAGACAGCAAGGTGATTGGTGTGGTGAGATCCAGGTGTCAGCAACCACGTCTGTGAAATGGGACTAATTATAGGAGAGCAGAGGGAACTAGAAAGATAGACAAGTGATATGAATCTCCAGCCTATCTGGACTTCTCCCACCTCCACCCAAACTCCGAGGCGGGAAAGATGAGGTTGATTCTCTGGGGCTACAGAAGAATGGGTGGGTAGGCTGGGACGTATTATCTATCATGTCCCTTCTGCACACCAACACTGCTGCCTGCCCTCCCCGCAGCTCCATCCTGACAGTTACCAACCACTCTGTCCTCTCCCCAACCAGAATTACTGCCTGCAGATGGGCCTGCTAATGCCCTGAGAGGGCTCCTGTCTGTGACAGGAAAACTGCTTGTTCATATCACTGAAATAAAACAGGTGGGGATTATTATTTGCAGTTCCTCTCCCCTTTTGTGTAACTCGCTAGTCTTCTCTGTAGGATTAGGCTTCAAATGCATTTGGTCAGGTACATACTTTATATTGCTCAGCTCAAACAATGTGATGTTTATAACCATGCCAGCGATGCTTCTGTTTGTCTCTCTAGTCTTTCTTTCTTACTCTCCAGGTCTACAGTTATAATATGGCTTGCTTGCTTTTCTGAGAGCGTGAACCAGAGTCCCACCCTAGCCCTCCAAAATTTAAAGCACTAAAGAGCAACTTCAAGGTCTTACCTGTTAATCTAAGATCAATATTATTTGACCAATAAGTATTAAGTTGACATACTATTAAGCATGTAGCTGCCAAAATCCATGTATATTTGTGAAGGAGATGCTCACTGAACCTTCAGAAATGCCAGCTGGTAATCCCTGTAGAGAGCAAAATTTTCCTAAACTGGCCTAATAATCTCAAAAGAGGTTCAAGATGAGATGCCTGTGTTGCTTAAAATCCTTCCTGAACACTAGGCTTTAGGCTTTTTCTTATAATTGACCTCTCATTGTGCTTTACGGAAAATAATGGTGTATTTAAAAGAAAATAGAAACCTAAAAAAGAAATCCATCAGCCAATCAATCATTTTCACTGTCCCCAGCTGAAGCAAAATCCTCCCTCCCTGTCTTAGGAATGGCTGTGATAAGTGAGGAGGGGTTTCATACTGAGCATTTGGGGTCAAGTTGAACCAATATAAGCCTTAAATTCTTGAGGTAGGTTGGAGATCATCCATGAGGCTAACTTTGATGATGACTCACTGTCATCTCTGGGAAAAGTAAAGCCCAGTAGGCTGGGAACCAAGAGAGGAATATCGAGGTGCAGAACCAGGAGAGTGACCTGAACACGGTCTCTACCACAGCTTCAGCCTCTGGAGCTGCTGTTCACAGGCATTCTCAGCTCTAACCCAGAGTACCCTGCAGTCTCTTTGTCTCCCATCTGTGTGGATCTTAGGGCAGCTACACGCTCTGCCCATTCCAGCAGGCATGGCTGGCCATTTAGCTCCCTGTGCCAGCAGGGCTTTTAGTAAACCAGCTGAGCTGGGAGCATATTCTTCTCACATGGGGCTGTCTCCCTCTTACTTAAGTCAGGACTGGTGAGGTTTAGGGAAATGGCAAAGGAGGACAAGGAGGAAGATTACTGGATGACTTCAACAATGCAATGGACAGTGCCTCCTTGGAAAAGACTGAGGGCTGGACCCGTAAATCAGGGAGGGCCAGACAAACCTCCTACCCCTTCATGCTTTGGGTCATCAGGAATGGAAGTAGTGGGGAAGGAGAGTCCCCTTTCCTCTAGCAGTATCAGCAAGGGATCAAGGAGGAGAAGAGGAGGCTCCAGACTCTTGGTCCCACTGCTACTTCGTGAGGCGCCTTGTGTGGGGGTCTGTGCTTGTCAGCTCTTCCTGATTAGTGTCCAGTTCTCGGAGGCCCCTGGCCATACCACAGGAGTTATTCAAGGGCACTAAAGGTGCTCCAGGAAGCCTTCCTCTATATTCTCAAGACCAGGCAGCTAATCCAAGCCAGTCCGCAGGAGAGCAGCTGAACGTGAGGGGCTCAGGACCAAGCTCAGGGCTCTTTGGAGTCCCCGGGCCCTTGGGCGGGTAGCTAGCAGGGCCAGCACACCTTGCCCGGGCTGGCGTTTTCAAACATGGACTACAGGCTGCATCTTGAATACGAATTAGCCTTCTGCGCTGGTGTGTGACTTCACTTTGAAACTCAACTTGTCAAAGTATGGTTTTAATTAAACGTCTTCGGCCCCGAAAGATTACATGTTTTGTAAAATATATCCTAGCATGAAATTTACTTCCACGATCTGAAATTAGGTTCCTTGTAAATGTTTTCATAAAAAAGAAATAGGAAGGGGGTGTGTGTGAGAATGGAGCAGTTTGTACTCGCTGCGTTCCTTTAAAACGTCCTGCCAAGCCGGCCCGGCGCCTGAAAGGTCCCGGACCGGCCTGCCAGCCCCGGCCGGACAGGGAAGAGACCGCGCGCCCAGGACGCGCGAGTAACCCGAACCCGCCCGGGCAGGCACGGCCCGAGCAGCTTTTGCAGTTTGAGACAATTCAGCAGACCGACAAGTTAATCCCCGCACTGATTTGTTTCGGATCCATCTGCAGGACGCCGGATACCCGCTTCGGCTGCTGCTACAGACACCTGCCTCCCTCCCCACCCCGGACGACTGTGCCGGTCTCCTGAAAGACGCAGGGAAGAAACGATAAGGTGCAGACTGGCCCTCAGCATCACTCAAGACAACACTTCATTTCGAAATTTAAAAGTTCGCCTTTAAGAATTCTTGGTTAACATTAGAACGACAGCAATGTCGATCGGTAACCGTCCTGAAAGACTGTCCAAAACTGCTCCAAACCCATCTCAAAGCTTCCCTCGAGGTAGAAGGACCCCCTGGGGGCTCCCTATCTCCTACAGGGGGATGTCTATCACCCACGTAGCCCTCGGAGAAAAAGGACCCTATTTCCCTGCATGGGGGTGGGGAAGGTGCCTGAGCACGTTGCGTCTTTCTATTCAGTACAGAATTACCAGCTGCTACCCTGTGGAATTCTCTTTTCTTAACTACTCTCTGAGGTACCCGCCAATTCTGGCGGGATTTGCTGGATTCGAGTCAAAGTTGGCGCACACGGTTGTGGGGCGGGGGTGGGGGTGGGGGTGGGAATGCGATGAGGAGGAAGAGGGAGGCGACCCATCTCCTTTCTTCCACATAATTGGGACCAAAGAAACAAGGAGAGGTGGTGCTGTAGAGAGAGTTATTTACCACCCTCCACCTGAAATAAGCAAGACCAATAACGTGCCTCACTTGTCGCCCTGTTTACTCCATCCCCATTCAGTGATTGGCAAAGCAGGCCCTGAAGGCAAAGGCAATAATTGCTCCACGCTCTCCTTACTAGGGAAGTGTGTAGGCATTTGAAGTGTACTAAAAATAAACGAAGGAGCGAGAAAATGAAAAGGGGACAGAGTGACAATTTGCGGCAATTAAAGCGTCTGCGCATGTTGCCGGAGGAGCAGGGACCCACAGCGGTTTTTGTTTTCCCAGGCCTGCTGATGCGACTAACTCGTTAGGGAATTTTCGTCCCAGGTTGCGCGCACGCGCGTGTGTTTGTGTGTGTGTGTGTGTGTGTACGGTGCAGTCGGGGGCCGAGCCGTAGAGAAGGAAGGGGGAAGCCTCGGACCATTGCGGAGCCCCTGAAAACCGGGTTGGCCTCCGGAGAGCACGGGTCCAGCGCCCTCAGCCCTGCCAGTGTCCCCTAGCTGGTCTCAAAGTGAGGGCCTCTTGGTTAGCGCCCAGCCGCCACCTCTTCCAGGAACTTTGAAGCTTTTCAAATCCAGGTTTTCAAATCTAAGGCGTCTAACCTTAAAGGGGGAAAACATAACACTAATGCTTGTTTCACAACCACCCGACGCAAAGGATCAGGGGGAGAGAGGGGAGGGGGCAGTCAGCCAAATCAAAGCTTGGGAGGCATTTTGACAGCGAGCTTGAAATATTACTCTTAATTTTTGGAAGACTTTCAAGAATAAAAGGGAAGCGAGGTGGGGGTGAGTAGAGAGAACGCAACTTTCTCCTGTCCGTCACTCCAGCGTCCGAACAGAGAGGGCTCCAACCTCAGCCACGCGCGGGAACACACAGTGGGAAATTGCTTCAAGAGACAGTGGAGCTCTCCTTTCCCCAAACTACGTGAACGGGTGGGAAGGAGGAGTCCTGGGTGTCAAAAACTGCATAGCCTGGAACCCTGACGCCAGAAGGGTGACCGTGGCCGCGCGCTCCGCCCAGGCCTGGCTGGGGCGGCCCGCCCGGCCGCGCGCCCAGACGGGCGCCCTGGACGACCGACGCTGTCCCCACCTCCACCTTCCCCCAGCCCCTCCCTTCGCAAGGGGGAAGGGGCGTCACTGTGCGCCACCGCCGAGGTCCAGCTCGGGCTGGCTTTAATGAAAGCTGGCAAATCCAGCGAGTCTCGCAGAAATTTTCTTCGATCCTAATTCAATTTTAAAACGGATTTTTATTATTAAAAACGCTGCCGAGCAACACATTGAATTAATCTGACTGTACGGTTTTAATTACGGTGAGGGTTTCTCTACAAATCTGTACAAGACAGTGGCTGGCTTTTGGAGGATCTCTGCCTCCTGAATTCCATTATCCGGCCCCAGTTCCCCGCAGACAGCGGCGCGTGGGAGCCAGCTGGGGCCTGTCACCCCCTCACCCCGCCCCCCTTACCCTACTCCCGTCCCTTCTTTCACCCTAGCCCCAAGGAGAGCCCTGGACGCCTGCCTGTCTGTTTGGAACTGCAGCGCTGAAATCCCGAATCCTATGCTAGCGTTTTAATTCTTGGGCCCAATACCTTTGAGTCTCCAGAGTCTCCTTCTTAAAAAGGCTCGTTTGCCCTGGGAGGGTGACCTCTTTTATATTTTTTTAGGTCCTATTTTTAAAGGTCCCCCTGCTTTGACTTTGCAGCTGTTAGCGACATGATGCCCTAGGTGTGGGAGGGCAAAGCAGAGGAGGGATGGGGGTGTGGAGAAGATTAGCAGGCAGGCTGCTAGGTATTGGGGTCCAGCCATCTCCCCCAGTTTCCGCAGTAAGTACTAGTGGGGCAGACCTGCTAGCATACAGGGCTGCTTTTATCAGCCCTGGTTTTGTTCGTTTGCAACTAACATTGTGGGGCAGTGGACCCTAGCAAACAGAATGGAGAAGAAAAGTTGGAGGTTACTATAAAAAAGAAGCAGATTCACGTATTCTCTATCTTGCTCACTCTATTATATTCCTTGTGGCTCTTTTCTATGCCCTCTGCTTCTCCATTCAATCTGCTTGCCTCTCCATAAAGCATGTGGGAAGAAAGAGGAAAAACCCAAATATGTGTCCAAATGAACACATGTCTCAGTGACTATATGAAAAAGGAAAGGCTTTGAGCTCCATGTGGGGAAAGGGCCTCACTTGACAAGATAGAGGGGCAGTATTTTGCTATCTGCATAAAATAAGTGAAACCTACAGAAAAATACTATTTCATCTCCCTGGGTAGGATGGGGGGTGGGCTTTCTTTCTCCTAGATTTGTGTAAAAAAGGATTTTGTTCTGAATGACAGAAAAGAAAAAAGGCAAAGTTGGAAAATTTTTTGAAATAACCTCCACTTCTAAGGACCCTCAAATTGATTGCCCTCTAAAGAAAGTTTTGCTAAAAATCTAATAAATTACCTTTCCATTCACTGGGGTGTTACAAATAAGAAGTGCCTATGAACAGGTATGACTATGAAAAGCACCAAAGCATTTACCTGGTAAGGGTAGTCAGGTATAGCTCTCTCTTCCTAATGAAAAAACCGTTGTCATTTCTTTTCCTTTTGTAAAAGAGAGTCATAGAAGAGCTCCCATGAGGGCTAGAGGATGTTTTCCACCCCAGGTTTTCACAAAGAGCAGTCCCAAGCCTGGCTCTCCCTTAATGTTAAGGCATTTGCTGTGACTTTGTTATTGTTACTACTGATGAAGGGATGAAGGAATTAAAACAGAGGATGCTTCCAGGCATTTCAGAAGACATTTGGCCAGCTATATTAACTCCTTATTATCCTAAAAATAGTCTGCCGTTTCCTGTTGATGCTTGTTTCCCTGCCACTCTAGGGCAGCATTTATCCTCCAGTGGTCAGGGGGTCTTAGTTTCCAAAGACTAGCTTGATTAAAGCTGATTTCTAGCTACCTTTCCCTTCCCCCTTTGCCCTGCTACATTTCTCAACAGGGCAGATATGGAAGGCTCAGCCTTGCTTTAGCCAACATGTTGAAAAGACAAACGTCACCATTTATCTTGTTTTAATCTAAATGTTTAAACATTGTTGAGTTCTTTTTTTTTTCTTGAACTGGAAGAGGAGTATTTGTGTATTAGAGAGTAGAGTTCTATGCTTAATAAAAAAGAAAGAAAAAAAGAAAAGACAGACTTCTGTGTACAATCCCAAAACTAGGAGAAGTAGAAAAATGTGTTATTTTCCTCCTGAATCCATTCTAGGCCCAGCTTACTGGCTTCCTCTGTTAGGAAAGCTCTGGATGTTCTCACAGCCTAGGAATGGGGTCAGGGAGAGGCAAAAGATATTGACTTGGAGGACTGGTTGGCTTCGTTTTCATGACTCCACTGGACTCCAGGTTTGAAAAGACATGGAGCAGGAACCTCTAGCATGGAACATAATTAGTTAATGTTCTCCAAATTGGGCAGTCTAGAAAAAGTCTGTGAAGTCCCCAGTAGGTATCACTGGCCCTACTAGGCCAGTGCCATCCAAGCTGGGGTTTCCTAGCTACCTATTCTTGGGACCCAGAACTGGAGAGATGAGGGGATGGTGTCCCCAAGCTTCAGTGAGCCTATTTATGGATGTGAGTAAACAGGGCCCACTTTCAAGCTAGATTTTGGGGAGCTTGGGAGAGGAGGGTGGTAATGTGGCCATTAAAATTTTATCAGTAGAGAAAACAACGTGGTGACTTCAGTGCTCTTTCATAGTCTGATACTTTGGGCTGTTCCTGAAGGTACTGTCACTGACCTGGGCTAAGAAACAGAAAGAGGCAGCTCTCATGTTCCCCTCAAGCTTTCCCAGGTGTGTGTGTGGGTGGGGGGAGAGGGGTGCCTGGGTTTCCAGGATATCAAACATCCTTTCCCTACACACACACAAACAGAATTTTACATTGAATGGGGAAAAGACTAGCAGGAATTTTTTTCCACCAGTGTCTCTGTTGAGAAGGGGGTTCTCAGCATGGCTATGTAAATCAATACCAAGTTATTTCTTTGAATTCAAAGGCTATTTATCCAGGTCTAATTTCCTTAGAATTAATGTGATAACTGAGCCCAACTTAGCAACCAAACCCAGCCAGGCCTAGCTCCGCTTGAATGTACTTCCCCAGCCCATAGAGGCTGCAAACCCCCGTCCAGCACCCAATCCATTCCCCATCCTGAGCATGAAGGAAACATAAATTCATAGCTAGAACCCAAAGAGCAAGCCCATTCCTCCCACAGTGGCCTTGGGCTCCTGGACGCATGCACTCTTGTGTTGGCAATGGTAAGTATTTCTCTCTAAATAACATTGACAGTAGGAATACAAGCCCCAACACCTCAATGCCCTAAAAAGCAGAAAACAGTTGAGGCCTCAAATCCCTCCTCTTAAAACTTCGTAGTGAATGTTACCCTCGCCTACTACAGGCGCTAAAAGAGCCTTAGGCCTCCGACTCCTGATGACTGCCAGCTTTACTTCTATTTTAAATGATAAAGACTTGGCGGGCCTCACCAGCCCTCCTCCTCCCACCCCAAAGAGCTGGCTGGAGTTCCCCAGCTGTCAAGACAAAGGTAGAAGCCAGGGTTCCCGCTATCCCCGCGGCGCAGGGACCTGGAACCCCTGAGATGTGTGTGCACCTTCGTAGCGAGACCCTGGAGAAACCGAGAGTTTTTCCTCTTTCAGAAGTTTTGGAAGTGCCAGCTGGACTAGAACAAACCAGCGGTGACTTGCCTCTGCTTGGCTCATTACCATCGCCCCTAACACTGGGCTAATGGCTCGGAAGCCGAGATGCCGAGGACCCCTGGAGAGAAATGACTGTGGTGGCGCCTCTCCTGCATACAGCCCCACTGCACGCCGAACTCCTCGCGCGGAGCCTGGTGGCAGAGGCCACACGTGGCAGCCACTCGCTGCACGCCACCTTGGCGCACCGTGTGGGGCCAAACCTGATCTCTGGCTAGCCGTTCCGGGAACAAGCAGGAAAGCCGGGCGTCCACGCTTGCGATTTGGATTCTATCCCATAATCGCACACAGAGATCTCTGTCAAGCCGGAAGGGACCCCTCGCGCTGCTCCGGAGCCCTTAACTCTCCGAACGCAATCTGAGTCTCTCAGTAGGTCTCAGCAGGACCTTTACCACAGGAAACAACTGCTACCTGGGTACAGCTGCGCACTTCCTCATCCGCAACACAGTTCTGGGATTTTTATTCTTTATCTAGGAGCAAGGGATGAGGGCCCTGCAGCTACAACCCGGCCAATTCCAGTCCTCCGGGCCTTGGGCATTAAGCAAACAAGAAAACACAAAACAAAACAACCCCCACCCACCCCCCAAAAGAAACTTAGTAAATAGAGGATGCTGTGCCCCGGTTCTGCTGCTCAGCGCGGGGGTCCACCGCGGGTCCCACTACGACGCGACCCGCCCGGCTCCGGGTGCGGCCAGAGTTTGGGTAGGCTGGCGAGGAAAACAGTGCACCTGTGAGCATAGAGAGAGAAACATAGGCATGCACAGTGGGGGAAACGCCTTCACCGTGTTAACAGCAAGCTGCAGGGTATAAAGCAATAAAACTGCCACGTCTACCTGCTGGCTTTGAGGACATTACAAACAAGCTCGGCGCGCAGCCCGGGTGCGCCAAGAGCGCGCCAGGGGAGGGGGGACCTTCTCTTTTTCTGACCTCCCCTTCTGTCCTCCTCCCCATACACACATACACACCCCACACACATCTCCCCGTCACCCAGCCCACCTTTCATTTTCCTTGAAGCTTTTTTGTTGTTGTTTTAATTCGCTGCCGATTTGTAAACGCGTGGATCGGGTTACTGGTTCGCGTGTAAAGTGTACCTCTTGTTAAAAGGAGGGGAACAAGGCACGCCACTTAAAAGTGAATTCAGAGTTACTGAACCGGCTCCCGAGGCTCAAGAAGTTAAGCGCAGAGAGCTGGGAAAGGGAAGTACGGGGCGATGACAGTAAACGCTGCTGCCCTGGGAACCCTGGCGAAAACCCACGGGCGGCGAGCTTCAGGTCATCTGAAAAAAATGGAGGAAGGAGGGAAAGAAAGAAAAAGAAAAAGGCAAAGCAGCCTGGCCATGCATGGAGACCCCGGGCTGGGAGCCGGATAAATCAATTAGCATAAGCGGCTGCCGCTGACCTTCGCGCAATATGTAAATAAGAGTCCAAGAACTGCTTTTTCTGCAGCCACCTTTTCTGGAGTTACGGAGACGAGCGGCACCACTGTACTGTCCATTCTGGGGTTCCCTGGGTCGCATGACTTATGGACTCCAAGCGAATAGGGTGTAAAGAAGACCCCAGTAGTTTTCCCAAAGGGATACCCAGGCTCGTCCCTGCAACCATAGATACGGTGACCAGTTGTTATTAGATTGTACATTTCTCCGTGTGGCCAAAGGTTGGAGGCTTGGGTCTATTGTACGCAGAATGAAAGCTGGTGCTGAGCCGGTGGGGGTCTGCACGTCTTGCCCACCCAGTACGGATCCATTGGCAATACGGACCCGGCGCCCCACCCCCCCGCATTCCCAGGGCCGGCCCCGCACAGCCCAGCGGGCCCTTCACCGCAACTGATCCCCAGTCCGGCTCTCCTACCTGGTCACCGGGCCTGAGCTGCGCGCCGGCGCTCCGCTGTCTCTGCTGGGTTGCCTGGACCTGAGTGGGTCTGGAGACTAGAGGGAGAAAGGCTAGACACGCAGCCCTGGGCTGCTCCGAACTTAATGTCTTTCCCCAGTCCATCTTTGAAAGAGAAGTGGTTCTACCACCTGGATGTGCGGATATAAATCCCCTTGCAAATAATAAATGGATTAATAATAACAAGGTATGAAGTTCTTTTTATAGAAAAAAAGGAGAGAATTGAAACTAAATGCGGCAGTTAGACAACCATTTTGATAAGAGGATAATTGAGGCGACACTGGTGTATAATTAGAGGATAATTTATGCTATATCCACTTTTATTCCACCTCCCAAAATAAACCCAGTCCATAATCACTACAGGCAAATTGTTCTGAATTTTATAGCAGCAATTTGAACAAAGTACTGCAGTTAATCATGGGAGATTTTTGTGTATTCCTGATTAGAACTCTAATTGCCTCCTTCCAGAAAGTAAAAATAACTGTAAAACGACTCTATTTTTATCATTAACAATGTTGACAATAAAATAAAATCAATTGGAATTGTAATCGAGAGACAAATTTAGGACGAAGGCACTTTTACTTGGGTAGTTTATATTGTAATCAAGATTTGCCAAACCACTAACCGCATGTATCATTTGCATATATTTGAAAGCATTACAGTAGCTTCTGTTTTCAATAGGAAAAAATGTATTACTGTCAATCCTCCAACGATTCGCTTTCAGAACAGACTGCTGCGTTCTAGAAAAAAAAGTATTTTTTCTCCCCCTTTTTTGTCCAATATATAGGAAATACAGCGTGAACCGGCAGGAACCTCGCCAAAACAGGGTCACTGGGTCTGATTTTTTTACCCCCCTCCTTTTTTTCTTCACCCCCCCCCACACCCATGGGGTGGGGTCCAGGTGTGGGGGTTCTTCTCTCTGCGGTGTAAGTAAAGTATGTCTAAAAAAATCCATGATGACAGGGCGCTCCCGCGGGACTGTGGTGGGACTGGGAGGACGGGGGTGTGGGGGAGAGGAGGTCAAGGCAGGGGGCCTTGCTTTAAATGTAGGGGGCACTGCTATCTGATCACAGGAAGCCTGCCATAGTGCAAGGGCACTGGGAGGGAGCAGCTCCCGGCCAGGCTGTTGTAGGGTTGCGGTATCGGAACTGGGGCTTCGGGTGTGGGGGTGCGAGCGGCAGCTGGAGGCGTCGGCGGCCGGCCTAGCGGGGGCACCTCCCTCCCCGGCGGCCCCGAGCGCGGAGTCGCGCGGCCCCGGCCGCACAGCTCGCTGCTGGGATTGGCGTGGCGGAAGGTAGGCGAGGACCTCCGCGCGCCGCGCTCTCACCAGTAGAAGCCGTGCGCCTGTGACGTCAGGGGGCGACTGACCAATGGGGAGGCGCTGCCCTTTGGAGACAAACCATTCGACTCGTGGCGTCTGCATCAAGTCTGAAAGCAGACGCGCAACTTTCGCAGAATCCACCTTAAAATCTCTGCCTTAAACTGCACCAGCCCCCAAAAACTCCAAGGGGGGCAGGGGGGAGAGCTGATCCCCTCCCCCTCCTCTCCATCCCTCCCCTCCTCCCGTCGGGTTAGCGAGGCCCTGCTCACTGTATCTCTGTATTAAATATATGTGTATTAGAGACGAGCGAGGACAGGGGAGCCGCCTCCGCCCCCTCTTTTAAAAATTTTTTTATTTTTTTTGCAAGGATCCCAAGAGCTAAGGTGGCTGCAGAGGGGAGAGCGGCGCGAGCCGAGTGGGGGAGGGCGGAGGAACCCCGGGAGAAGGCTCTCTCCAGCCCCCAAAGTTTTGATGATGACCATGACTACGATGGCTGACGGCTCGGAAGGCCAGGACGCGTCCAAATCCGCCTTCATGGAGTTCGGGCAGCAGCCGCCGCCGCAGCAGCAGCCGCCGCCGCCGCCGCCGCCACCTCAGCCGCACTCGCAGCAGAGCTCCCCGGCCATGGCGGGCGCGCACTACCCGCTGCACTGCCTGCACTCGGCGGCGGCCAGCTCGCACCACCACCACCACCAGCACCACCACCACGGCTCGCCCTACGCGTCGGGCGGCGGCAACTCCTACAACCACCGCTCGCTCGCCGCCTACCCCTACGTGAGCCACTCGCAGCACAGCCCTTACCTCCAGTCCTACCACAACAGCAGCGCGGCCGCCCAGACGCGAGGGGACGACACAGGTGAGAGGCCGCCTGGGCAGCTCGCTTCGCCCGCCTCCCGCCCGCCCCGCTCACTTCCTCAGCGCCCGGGCCTCCGCCGGCCCCCTCCCCCCGGCGGCCCGGCGCGCCCCCGGCCAGGCCTTGTGCGCGCCCGCTCGCCTGGCGCCCGCCTGCCGGCCTCGCCCAGCCGGGCCCCTTCCCGCCGCCGCGGACCCCCGGCTGCCTCGCGGCGCGGCCCGCCTTGTTCCCGTGTGTCGGCGCGCCTCTCGGGCCGCGCCTCCGGCTCGGCGCCGGCTTCGCTCTGCGAGTGGGTCGCGCTGCGCTCTTTGGCCCGCTGGGTCTGGGCGCCCTGGGCCTCCCTCCTCCCCTCCCGGCTCCGACCGGCGTCCGGCAGCACTGGGGACATTTCTGGGCCGGAACTGGGGAGCGTGTCCTGCTCCTCAGAGCGATCTGGGCAGCCAGTGGCCTACTTTGCGTGTGGTGCCCGGTGAGCTTCGGTGACCGCGAGAGAAACTGGCGTGGCCTCTGGCTCTGGTTAAGCTGGTGACAACTGAGCTCGTTCCCGCGGGCTTTTAGGTGCCCCCCACTTCCCACCCCTGACCAGGCCAGGCTCTCTTCCTCTGGGTTTTCGATACAGTGTTGGCTGATCCTTTGTTCGTGGAGAAGCAGAGGGCCTCGGGCGAGTGGTTCTCGGCGCCCAAGGGGGACAAAGTTGCCGTGCGAAGCCCAGCCTGCTCCGGAGCTGGTCTGAGCGTCTGGTTGTGTTTTTTGTTTGGGATTTTGGTTCCTCTCAGCAAAGTCGTTTCCAACACGCCGAGAGGTCTTGATGCACCAGGCTTGGAGCTAGTGACATCAAGACAACTGGTCGCACAAACACCAGGGTGGCTCAAGCACAGTTTAAGGGACTAGAAAGCCAGACCGAGGGCCCCGCTCTGCAGAGAGAGCAGCCGCCCCGCCGCGCTGCGTGTCCCGGTGAGAGGCCGGCGCCGCCTCTGCTGTTGCAGAGCCAGGCTGTTTGCCCGAGGGCCGAGGGCGTCCCCGCGGTCCAGCCCCCACTCATTATTAGGGCCAGAATCTAGTCTGGGAAAAACTTTCGCAGTCGCTGGGAACACCCGGCACCCAGAGAGGTCAGTGTGGCCTGGGGAAGCTTGCAGAAAACCCTTATTGGGTTTCGGGAGACCTGGAGCAGGCAGGCCACGCTCAGGGAGACCAGCAGTAGTCTCACCGGTGACCGCTCCTCTGTATCCTTTGCTTGCAGATCAACAGAAAACCACAGTGATTGAAAACGGGGAAATCAGGTTCAATGGAAAAGGGAAAAAGATTCGGAAGCCTCGGACCATTTATTCCAGCCTGCAGCTCCAGGCTTTAAACCATCGCTTTCAGCAGACTCAATACCTGGCCCTTCCCGAGAGAGCTGAACTGGCAGCTTCCTTAGGACTGACCCAAACACAGGTAATTCCCAAGGAGCCTGAGTATCCCTGAAATGCTGACCCCGCCTGCAGATCGGGCTGGGAGCACATGAGGAGGAATTTTTGGCCTAGTCAACCAAGAATGGAAGGAGTTTAATGACAAATGCCTTTCTTTGGCTCCCCTTACGTATTTCCCGGGACAACACAGTTTGGAATAAATGACCTGGTATTGAATACTGGTATTGAATATTTGCACATCCTCCCAACCTTCAGCGACCCCCACCCCCAGCCTAGTGTCCTTTGGTGACCAAACTTATAATTTAATCGAGTCCTCTTCCAGAGCAAAACAACACAAAAGAGAACAACATGTAGGAGAAAGAAAAAGATGTTCAGACCAGGAGGCAGAATATGACCCACATTTGTTAAGGATCCTTTTGTGGGCCCTACAAGTTAACAAGGATTTCGAGTTATTGACATAGAAAGAAAGAATTATGGAGAGAAATGGGGGTGGAGGCAAGCAGATAGGCATAGATCCCAGTAAAATTCAGTAAAGGGACCAAAGTGCAAACTATTCTTCCTAGAATAGGTGAAGTGGGTTTTCTCAAGATTGCCCTAAACTCAGTGGTTAAATCATCCTGGGTGACCGGCACAGGTTGAGGTACCTCCCTGGAGCCCAGGACTTGGGAGCAATGGCAGAGTTGAAGATCAAAGAGAAATGCTCACCAAATTACAGCGGAGGAAGCCTCAGTTAAGTACAGTGGCTGAAGTTCTCCTGTCCTACTAATTTGAAAGACATACAGGGCATTTCCGACTTCACAGGAAGGAGTTTAGGCAGGTATGTCAGAGCCCTGGTCATAAAGCCAGGCTGCAATCACCTGTGGGTTTTGTCCTTGTCAATTAACTTAGCTGCCTGGGGTGGTAGACCTCATCTGAGGTGGGTGATCTTCAGCAAGGGGACTTCAGGTTTCATGAGACTCTTGCTGGGGAATAATTGTGTGGTGCCTTAGAACAGATGCTCCTTAAGCTCTTCTTTTCAATTCAACCTACTTTCTCTTGCCATATTTCCATTAAAAATATTTGGGGTTTGATATGAAGAGATTCCGGCTGCTCGGTAACTCTTGGAAAAGCAGATTCCTACGGCTAAAGAATTTTGAAGGTAAAGAGAGCTACACCATAGAATTTCCTCCTTCAACCAAAGTAGATTTGGGATGAGAGCTTAAGTATGCTCCCTTCCCAGATTCCTAAATCACATTTATTTTCAGGAGCCCTTTGACTTTTAGTGACTACACCAACAATCATGTGATGGTTGCTGGCCACAGTCTAACTACGCCACATACAAAGTGGGGAATGAGGGAGGTACAATTCCAAATCCCTGCAGGATTATGGGGATATAGTTATGTTAGGAGAAAGATGCTCCATGCACAACATATGACATGTGCAAAATGTGATAGGTATATTCAAGGCATCTGTTTATAAATGCACAGGCCTTAATCTGTTCAGTCTTTTGCTTACAGTACATGCATAGAGATGCTGGGTTTAGGGGGTTGGTAAATATGAAAAACGACTATCAGAGGAAGTGGTTCAATTGGCTTTGATCTGAAAAGTTCTGTTTAGAAATTTGCCTTTAGACTTTGAACCCAGCTATCTCATTTGCCTTCATACTTATTTATGCTGTTGTTTGAAACCTAGGATTGCATCCAGCTTAAGAGTTATAATGATTTTAGGTATCCAGACAAGATACACACCTAGAATGGGAGTTGCTAGGTGAAGGATAGAAAAAGGTGGGGGACTTGAGGGCTTCGCAGTTGCGTTTTTTGTTTGTTTGTTTTATTGATTCAAAGCCTCCAATAGAGGCACCCGGTTCAATGTTGTTTGGACCTAATGATCGCTGTGCGTTTTGTTCTAGGTGAAGATATGGTTTCAAAACAAACGCTCTAAGTTTAAGAAACTGCTGAAGCAGGGCAGTAACCCCCACGAGACCGACCCTCTCCCTGGCTCAGCGGCCCTGTCGCCACGCTCGCCGGCACTGCCTCCAGTGTGGGACGTTTCTGCCTCCGCCAAGGGTGTCAGTATGCCCCCCAACAGCTACATGCCGGGCTATTCGCATTGGTACTCCTCTCCACACCAGGACACGATGCAGAGACCACAGATGATGTGAGTTGTCCGAGGGCAATCGATACCCTAGGGAAACGTCTGGACAAGGCAAGGAAGATCCGGGATCTGCTCGCATCTGCCAAACCCTGCCAACGGAGCAGGCTCGGGAGCTCTGATGCGTGGCGAGACTGTCTGGGAGCTTGCTGGATCTCTCTCGCTCTCCCTCTCCTGTCTCACTCGTCCCTTCCTTTTCTTTCCACCTTGCTTCCTCACCACCTTTCTTTTTTCCTGTCCTCTCCTCACCTGCCTTTTCCCTTGAGCAGCCTCAGTATTTGACCTTGCATCTTAGGGAGAGAGAGAGAAAGAGAGAGAGAAACTGGTTTCTATGCCAGTGCTCCTGAAACCCCTCACTGTAAGGATATTTTTCCCTTATCCTTTGGGATCCAGGCTCTGAACCTCTTCTTCTTTTTGGGAGTAACCATCAAAATGACTTTTTAAACAGATATTTTTCCCCCACCAGAAGAATATGTGCAAACATGGCAGCATTTTTACTTGTTTAATGAGCTTAAGACATTACATGATGAAAGAGAAGAATGTCGGACTCCTGCATTTTTATTTACCAATCTCAGACTGACAGAAAAAGAAAAAAAAAACCCTCACATAACAGCCCTTCTCTAAAGAAAAAGGAAGAATCGGCTGTAAGATTAGAACCTTGCTACAAAAGGAACGCTGCATGTTTTATCAAAATGCAATGAGCAAGAATGATGATTTAAAAAAACAAAGCAAAACCACTCTTTCCCCCACTCCACCCCTAAAACCCTGAACTGGAAATCAGGAAAGACAGAGGAAACAACCAAAATCATCGTTCTATTGCTCTGATACCTCTGTGAATTGGAGGCATTCACTAAGCTAATAGGGACGTTTATATCAAGAAACATTTCTGTATATATTGTTGAATTTTAGTTGTACATATACTTTGTATGTTTTTGTCTTCTTTCATATATGGAGTAAAAGCCACAAAATGCTGGGAGTGTCCTGTATATTTCTCTCTGTGTGTCTCTGTCTCACCACCCCCTCCACCCTCCCTCACAGTATATTTTCTATCACTCTTAAAAGAATTCCTATTTCCTAATATGGGAAGCCCTATATATAAACATCAAGTGCCTGCAAAGATGTCAATTTGCGGCACTAGCCTTTGTCTTAACTACTTCAGCGTTAACCATGGATGTTTTCTCAGCTTCCTTTATATATTTTATTGTAATTTTGACACATTTATCTTTTTTTTAAACATTAGAATGATCTCTTCTCAGTCTAACCTCTAGACATCCAGTAGTTCCCAGTGCTGAAACTGAGTGTACTCCTTTCCCTTTCTTCAGCCAAAATAATACTGCATTTGTCTTTATTTAGAAGCAGGTTTTTTTATAACAAAAAGGAAGAAATAATTTTTTTAAAAAGCAAGGTAAATGCACAATTATGACTACTTAATGTTTACAACCCTTTGCAAGCTAGCTAGGTAGGAAAATTCACAACCGTGGATGAAATACATCCTTCCGATCTTGTGGAAAGCACAGAAATAATGAAAATGAAAAGTCCTTTCGTCATACAAGCAGGAAGCCCCATACTGTGAGAATTAATGGCTACAGACCTGGGCATCCTTCAAATTATGAACCTTGAAACCACTGAGCCATTTATCAGAAGTCAATAGAGATATTCAGAGTGCTCCATATAATGACAGCGACATACAGTTGTGCAAAAGGACAGTCACTATAATTAGACACAAAGCAAAGACTACTTACCAATATACCCGTTCCTTTTTTTGTTGAGCAACTTCCACGCTCAGTCAGTCTCAGAATGGTTTAAAACCGATCAGTCTTGTCATTTTCTAGCATTCGCATTGTTACATTAGGAAAAATGTTTTCTTTTCTTTTTTCCCCCTTCCTACTGTGAAACTTTGGGTTCGTAGCTCCCCAGGATCAATTCTGAACAAAGCCTCCAGCTGCAGTGCCATCCAATTTGAAGCAGACATTGGGGACAATTTAAGGTTTTTATCCACAAGAAGGTTTTTTTCCATTCTCTTAAATGCAGCCATAATTAGAGTAATTTTTCATGTAGCCCGCTGATTACAGCGTTTTTACCGTCAAAGATAATTACCTGTAATTTTCTTCCACTTTTAATACTAAAAAGCCATCTTTATTTAGATTCAGGAACAGGAAAGGCGAAACAAAAGAGGGAAATTATTCTGTTATTCATACACAAATTGCAGAGATGTAGGACCTAAAATTGAAAATTAACCAAAATTATAATGCTGAAAAGAATGGAAGAGGCTGCAGAAGTACAGCTGGTAGTGGGGCCTTGCTGAATTATTCAAATTACGTTAGAGAGAAAGCTACCATACATCGAAACCAACACTAATTTTTCTTTAAAAAAAAAAAATCCACCAGACACATGCCAAACCACTGTGAGTGCATGGAATTCTGAAACCCAGCAAGTGCATTTTAACACATTGGAGGTGGTGTCATGATGAGCCAATATCGATCTCTCTATCTCTTGATATGAGTTTAATTAAACAAAGTCTGCTAGGCGATTCTCCCCAGAATTGTCCTTTGGAACTAGTCTTCCGCTGGGTCCTCTGAACCTCATGGGTTAATATTTTCTCTCTGAAACGTATTGACCCCATAGTAAACTGATTCCCGAGAGTGGGATTTAGTAGGAGGGGCGTGGGCGACAGGCATCTCCCAGTCTCGGTGTCTACTACGCCTCCCCACGTTCGCACTTCCCCAGAGTGGGAGTTCTAGAGCCTCCTTCTGACCATATGTATTTCCCATGTGAAAAAAAAAGAACAATAACTGCGGGGGGTGAGGGTGAAGGGGAAATTTTCTCCTCGACGCTAATAAGCATCTCATTATCTTTTGACCCAATTTAGCCCAAAGGTTCCCGCCGCTGGAGAAAGGCCGTATTGCACTGGGATAAGGGAGCCAAAGATTTCTCAGGCTCCTGCACTTAACATCTCTAGCTGCTTCCAGTGTCTACAGGGTCAGGAAACAGCGTCATCTATAGATAGAACAGCACCGCTTCTTGAAGAGTTTCTCCGCGCGTTCCTAACTCAGACTGGTTCCTTGACTCCGCAAATCGGTTCTGCGTCTCAGCCAATCATGCCCCTCCAACCCCAAGGTCGCAGCTTTTGGGCCCCGCGGGCAATAGCTCTCCCAGCAGCGGTCCGCCCCTCCCCCCTTCCCTCCCACCAGCTTGAGGCGAAGGCCCCGCAAAGCAGCCCGAAGGGTTTCAGAGGCCAGTTATTCTGGAAACTTTCTCCCGAGTGGAGGGAGATGTCGAAGGGACTATACCGGCGAGAGATTCCGAGTACACCTGTCATTGCAAATGTCCGCAAACCTGTGATACTAAAAGAGCACTATTCCTAGCTCCGTTTGCTCTCTTGACGCCCCAAATCTTAAAATCATCCCCACATGTAAGCACCTCAATGGATTCAACTACGACTAGCTTTGAGTAACAATTTTCAAATAGATTTTAGCTTGGAATCTCCAGCTGGCTCCCTCCACACCTTACAGAAACCTGGTCCTTTTCGCAGTCTCCAGTCACAATCTGCACCAAATACATCAACAACACTGAAAGCAAGAAAGACAAATCCAGTCCTTAAGGATCCCAACCCGAACCCTTTTACTCACCAGAACGACAACGCTTTTACTGTTAAAGGGGGATAAATGTCAAAATTGAAAAACCTATAAAGCAAAGTTGCAGTCCATAGTAAATTACAAAAGCAACACACATAGCTTGGAAAGTGTGAGAAGAGAAATAAGAACTGTTCCTTGAAGTATGCAAGAAATAAAAACTTACCCCCAGTGAATCTCTTAAGCAATGATCAGGGTCTAGAAATCTATACTGAACAGAAGCAGAAGAGAATATTTTTCTGAGTCTCAGGGCAGACGCTCTTTCTCTATATTCTTGGTTGAGTGAGCACATCCAGGTGTGAAATTGTTTGCACACCCCAGCACCTCTTATATTGCCAGCAAAATTAGCTGTTATTACTGTCACTGTTTAGTGATGGTTAGCGTGATACAAAAAAAAAAACTGCTGTAATCAAGACCTGGCGCATCTTTGCAAATTACAGATAATTGTAAACGTCCAGATTATGATAATAGCATCCTAATCCAGCCTGCAATATAATTATTACAGAGTGTTACATCTGAAACTGTCCAGTAGGGCTAATTCAGCCATTATTTAGACCCTATTTTTGCACTGCAAATGGGTTGCTGAGTTGAAAATGTACGATTGTAATTTCACAGGGCACTCAATGAGTAATGGTATAGGAAGAGGAAAATACAAAAGTGAAATGTGAACAGTAGCGATCAAATCAAACCCTAAAGGACAAAAGACTGTTTGATTCATATGGAAAAAGAAGAGCGGGAATTAAGAAAATAGCAAATCAGTGGTCTGAAGCATTACATGTCCAAATCCTCAGTATGTATATGGCTGATGTATTTGCAAGGGCTGCTGCATCCGCTGCTGCCTGAAGTCTGAAATAATTTTTTAAGCCTCCTCTTTCTTTCTTCTCTCTCTGAAAGCATTCCTTGCTTAAAAAAAAGTGCTCCTCCCCCAAGCAAAGAACATTTGTCAGTTTCACAATTGTTTCCACCAAGGCATCCTCAGAGTGTGCCTGTCACTTGTTTATGAACATTTTCTTAAATGAATTTGCAATCTCTCTTGTCATCAGAACAAAATGCCCCGGGTGCTTTTAAGTGTTCTGAGTTGCATCTCCATTCTCTTTCATGGCGGAAGAACTCACTGAGACTCCTAAAGGATATTAGCAGAAAATGTTTTAATTGCTGCTAATTAAATAAAGCTGGCTGGGAAGCTGTCTCTTCCACTGGGCTTGGCTGGCTATTGGCTTTAATCCTATCATTAACTTTTATTAATCAACCCCCCCCCCAAATAAACCAGTCCACCTGCTTCTTTAGCTACACGTAACTGATGTGCTTCTTTCTGGATTCCAGAAAGTCCAGTATTTTTGATAAAGGACTGTCCCTTCCCCCAGATATGTTTGTAAAAGAGCAAGGTCAGTCTTCTTAAAACATGGAATGACCAAAGAGAGAGGGAATTTGGAGAGTTAGAGCAAGAGAGTCTACAGAGAGGCCGGGGCACTGTGCTGGTCCCGGAGGGAAAGCGAACCTGGGGTTCCAGCTGTCATCTTTAGGAAGATGAATCCTGCCCTAGCTGAGATTTCTGAAGTCTACTTCTGGCTCCTGATGGGGACATAGGGGTCAGGGATACCTGAAGCCCTTACAGCCCCAGGAGCTCAATTTTTCCACTATGAGCACAGAGAATTTCCTGGGCATCTTTTTCAGCCTCTGGGACAATGTGTGATGATTCTTTCTCCTCCTATCACCTCACAGACTTGGGAGCTGCCCAGACAGGGCCTCCCTGCAGGGTGGCAAGCAGGCTTCCAAGCTCCTGTGAATTTAAGGGCAATAATGAAATGTCCCCTGTTTAGTGACCCCTGTTTATAGATGAAAGTTGAGTCCATATCCTGTCTCTTCCCCGCCCCTCTTATCCCACCTTGCAAATGAATGGCAAGTGGCAGAAACAGTCCTTGGATGACAATAAGCTTCCAGTAGCAGATTTCTGTCTTCTAGCCTTTACGAGGGAAAAAAAATGTTTTAAAATAAGTCATAGCTTGGAAACTGTTTACCACCCTTCACCCCCAACCACGTCTTAAAAAAGAATATACTAGACTGTGTACGGTGGAGATTTGACAGAGAATCATTACTCAAACACGGAGGGTGTATGTGTGTGTGTGTGTGTGTAGAATGATGTTACGAAGCCATTTTTTTCCCTTCCTGTGGCGAAAGGTCGTAATGTGTGGTATTTCATGGTTTTAATATAAATTTTGGTTTAGGATGTGGAATAGACTCAATAATACATGCACTTTTGGCAAAGAGCCTCCTTCGGATCCCCATATATCGGAATACATACGAGGTCCCAACGAACAAAAGAGCAGAAATATTTAATTGCTACAAAACAGGGGCTCTCATCTGCTTTAAAGAGAGATTCATGTAAATTCCCCGTTCCTATATTCATGCTTAGAGCTCTACCTATAAAACAGGTATTATATTACAGCAAGCAACCCTGGATGACTGAAAAGGAAGCTTGCCCGGTTCCCCCCGCCCCGGTAGATACAATGTAAATTTTCTGCCCTTACCACAGGGGAACCTAAAGCTTGTCAGATGTATAAGAAAACGAGGATTGCACCGGGGGTGTGTGACAGGGCTGCGTAGAAAAATATTTAGCCAATCCCACATTTGCTACCGCTATTTGGGCTGTTTTCGAGGCCCAGAGTTAGCTGATTCTGTAAAAACAAAACAAAAAAAAACCAAGTACAGTGTGCAAGGACTGCGGGCAACCTGGGGACGCGAGAGGAGGGCAGGAGCAAGCCGCAGCACCCCCTTCCCCAACCTCCTGGGAGGCAGGAGTCTCCACCCAACACTGTGGGAGGGGGTGCCTAAGGGTGGAGGATAGGGGTGACCGCAGGCGGATCCGCCGGCGTGGCGCGCTTCCCAGAGGTGCCGAGGGCGTCTGCCCTCAGGGCGTGCCTCCAGAGAAGGCTGGAGAGCTCGCGGTTGGCGAGATCCCAGTGGCCAGTGGGAGGCGCGCGATCCCAGAGGTTGCGAGGATGGGGCGGGGAGAGGGGTGGTGGTTGGGCAGCCCTAAAGGTCCCTCTCGTCGAGTAAAAGGAAGCGCCGAGGGGGGTGGGGGCAAGAGGCAGTGTTCCCGGAGGCATCCCTGGCTCTTTGGGCTGGGAGACCGAGTGGTGGCAAGGCTGTAGCAAGCTGTAGGGCGCACCAGGAGCAGGAGAGCACGGCCTGGCCTTGGCGCGCGTGGGCGACTCCCAGGACCGTGCGGCCTGGACGCCGCCAGCCGTGGGGCGTCCGGTGGGATCAAAGGAGGCCAGCCGGCGCGTCTGGGATTGTGGGATAAGGGGCGGTAGAGAGAGGATTGGCGTGGGCGGGGAGATCCTGGCGTGGCCTGTGTTTCCAGGAGGGGGTGTGAATGTGTTTTGGTGTGCGGGTCAACACGCTCCTGCCCGAGGCTGAGACCTGGGTGGATCCGAGTGTGGGTGGACAGGCTCCCGGGTGGGTGTCCCAACGAGAGGGAGGGAGAGAGCAAGCGAGCAAGATCAAGGGCAGCGAGGTCTGCGGGTTTCTCTGTGTGTGTGTCTCAGGCCCTGTGGCTCAGCACTGGAGCCGCCTGGCACCCACAGGAATGCGGCTTCACTCGGCTCCCAGGCCGTCCCCCGTTCCACAAGGAGGTGGCCGCCAGGAAAAAGGGGGGAAAAGGGCAGAAATCTGCCTAACCCAACATGAGCTCAAACAAAGGCCAATTTATCTGATCTTTCACAGAAGGGCGCAGGAGGCGGGCAGAGCTTGGAGGAATCATACTGGCCCTGCCAGCATGCCCCGTGTCTCCTGGGCTTTGAGAGGAGGTGGGAAGGTGGGAGTGGAAGCTTGGGAGTATGGGGTGGGGAGGAAGGTGAAGAGGCCCATGGAAAAGAAAATTAAATCATGGGGTTGGGTTGACATCTTAAAAGCACTAGACTGAGAGCTAGGCAAGTGGGGACCGGAAGGGGCCAAGCAGAGGTCCGAGAGAGTGGGCAGATAAGGAATATGCTTGAAGTAGTACATATGTATATTAGACACAGGAATAAACAATGGAGAGAAAGAAGGCGGGTGGGAGGGAGGGCAGTGGGGAGAAACATCACACAGATATTTTTAGACTTTGCTGAGGATCTGTTATTTTTACATCCTTGGGCGCAGGACTGCAGGGAGTTAAATCCCCCCGGGAGAATCCCCATGGTGCCAGGGGAAACCCGCTGCAGACTGGTTTGTCAGAATATTTTTGTCCATGGCTCCCGGACGATATTTAAATACAACAACAACAACAACAAAAACCCAACCGCACAAGAGAAGAGACCATTGCGAGTGGAAGAAGTGAGCTCAGCACAAGGGAAGGAATTCTCAAACCAAGTGTGCGGAGTTATGCTTATCGGTGTCTCAAGGAGATTTCAGAGTCCTTAACAACAAGCAGTGTCAAGGCTGGGGGAGGAAGGGTGGTCATTACCGAAAAGCTTTCCTCCTTTTTCCCAGCAAGAGTTGAGCTCGTCCTTCCCTCCTATTGACCGCGCCAGGTGATTGGGGGTGGCAGTGAAGGGATCCCCTTTTTGAAGCCAGGACCGTAGGTGGGGAGCTGACAGGGATGGCTGGAAAAATATCTGCGCTCTCCACGTGCAGAAAGGGAAAGAGCATGTTCCAAGCACACTCTTGCCATTCTCAGGCAGACTGTGGGAAATGTGGGAGCTGTAAAGTGGGTGCGGCCCCTCCAGCCTTCCCCCCGCAGCCAGAGGTGCAAGGGAAAGCTGGCTCTGGCAAACACTGGCGCGGGGGTTATCCCAGCCAGATCCACCAAAGAGAAAGCTCTGGCTTTCTGTGTAATGGAAACTCCTGAAATCCTTAGAAGCAAAGAAAGAAAAGCAGGAAATAAATCCCTCCACCTCTTCCCCCCATCCTCCTATTCTCTGCCAACACAGAGAACAAGTGGAGCTTGATGTGGCTTTCCCCCAAGAGTGTTGCCACCCAGAACTTCTTCCGTGAAAGGAGAGCTGGAGAGGTATGAAGAGGGGGAAGCTGTGAGAAGCCGCCGCTCTGCCTTTGGGGGTAGGAAGAGAAGGGGTTCACAGCCCTGGCCGAGAACTGAATGCCGCCCCAGACCAGTGGATGCTCATAAAGGCCCGCCAAACCAGAGTCCCCACAAGACCTAAGCCGTTCCACACTGGAAGGGGAAAAGAAAGAATCGTGAAGATGGGGAGGAGAAGAAAGGTGAGGGATCCAGAAAGAGGAGAGAAAGAAGAGAGAGAACACATAGCAACTTCCCCTAGGTGCACACAGTGTGCCTTTTCAGGTCTTGTCTCCCAAATCTGGAGGAACCTTCTCAGAAATCCTCAGATGACAGGATATAATTTTTTATGTCCTAATCTCCAACACCCCAAACCCGACCCATAAGAAAACTCTTCTCACATTTATTGCTGCCAACTTCCTAGCTGTGAAATATATCTCATGCATCTTGCATTTTCCCACATAGGAGTTTCCTTGGTATCCCCAGGAAACAGAGTCAGGTGAACTAAACGACAGTCAAAAAGATACCTACAGTTCAGGCCTGGGAGCACCGCTCTAGACCCTGGGATGTGACTCTGGTCACACTATTGATGTCTATTTGCAGGGGTGCCAGGAGAAGGATGGGACATAGGCCAAGATTGCTGAAAGTCCTTCCTCTTTGCCCCAGAGAAGGCTTCACAAAGGAGAAATCCCTGTAAAGAGATTCAGTTTCCCATCGATCAGAACCTGCTTTGCCACTGTTTTATGTAAAAGCAAAGCAGAGGAGAGCCCCGTCTAAAAAACTAGAGAGTGATAAAAAGACTGGATAAAAAAAATTATATTTAGAATATTATCTCACATGAAATGAAATCAACAGAGGTCCACAATGCTTTCCTTTCCTCCACCCCACAATTCCCTCTCTTGGTAAAAGAATGCCCTCCATATGCCCTGTCTGGCCTACTGATTTAGGCCCATATTGTCCTCAAGTCCTGTGATCCTTTCCTGTCTCTGAACTAGTTCAGATAAATTTTTAATCACACACCAAGGAGTCTAAGGCACTATCATTTGCCATGCTGCAAACATTTTCAGATTTAAAAAAATGTAATAGGAGAGGAAATTTCTTTTTCTTTCTCTTTTTTCATTTTCTCATCTCTGGAAGCTCCCTTTGAAGGGAGTGTAATTTGTCTAATTGCTCTAGCAATACACAGAGGCTGATGAATGTGTGTGTGTGTGGGGGGGGTGTAGTGCTCCAGGATAATTGCTTTGAGCTTAGACTTCAGAGTGGTTATTGAGGGATTTCTGCTGCTTTCTTACTCACATGCAGGGTGGAAGGACCATATTTAGATTCCAGCATTACTTTCTACCTGAAACAGTTTGGGGTTAAACTTAAAATTATCTAAACGTTTTTGTGATTAGGCCAAAAAACACCTAAATACATATTATACAGCAGTACTATAAACGGGCCACGTATGTATATAGACATAAAAAGCACAGTATACAACATACACACATGTACAGTTCTGCATCCTTGAGGCCCCCAATTTCTGCTGCTTTTCTTTTTGCCTTGCTGGATCTCTGCAGTTTGTCTTCCTTTAATTGTCTGCATAAAACATCACCAGCCCATTATAAGGGGGGCAAAAGGAGTATTTTTTAGAAACATCTTGCTTTCGTGGTCGAAATAATTTTATTTATCCAGAATATACAGTTTAATTCCTCTATCTACACTTATTTACATGGTTAAAATAACATTGAAAAAAGTCTTTTGAAAAGTTGAGGTCATAGATTTCAAGGCACCATTGATAGTGTCCACAGTTGCGCAAAAAAGTTCGTCTGTAAAAAAAAGCGGGACAGGGATCCTTTGAAATGCAATAACTTACATGCAAAAAAAGCTTTACACATAATCTTTTTTGTTTCCGTTTTCCAAACTTCCCCATATGAATTCCTTTTATGATTTTCTAAAACAGCAAAACACAGTAGTCCCAAAAAGAGAGCATGAGAAAGAGGCCGTCTAATAGAGTGTCCCGGAGGCCAGCGCTAGCGGGTGCTGCAAGGAGCCCGGCGGCGGCAGGTGGGAATTGATTGAGCTGGCTGCGCTCGGGTACCAGGAAGCTGAATTCTCCAGGTAGCTGGACGCGGGAGACTGGTTGGAGTTCGGAGGGTGGGCATGAGGGTGGTGGCTGAGCGAGCGGGACGAGCCCTGGGGCTCCCACACCGCCGGAGACTGCGGCGAGTTACACGCCATAGGGTCGCTGGAGCTGGGGCTGTGCTCCGGGGGCATCTCCCCGTTTTTCATGATCTTCTTGATCTTGGATCTTTTGTTCTGAAACCAGATTTTCACCTGGGTGGGGGAACAAAGGCACACGTTACCGGGACACTCCGAGGCCCCCCGCGCCTTCCCCTGGCGTGGTGGCCGGCCCTGGCGTCTCCGCGCTGCCCGAGGTCTGCGGCCAAGGGGCTGCGTCGGAGGCAAAGCCCGGCTCGCAGGCCCCAGAGGGAGCCCCGGCCGGCTCAGCGCCCAGCGGTCGCGGCGAGCGCACGACCCTAGGTCTCTGTCTTTTGTTTGGGCTGGCGGCGGGGGGCGCGAGTGTCCGGGCCGCGTGCGCCCAGGTGCAGGCCGGCGCGCGGCGCAGGGAAGGCGGTGAAGCGCGCGTGTCCGCAACAATGGCCGGAGCCCGGCGCGCAACTAGCGTGGGGGGATCTATCTCCCACCCGACTCCCTTCCGTCTCTCCTCAGCTCCGAGAGCTCAGAATGTGCCTGCAGCTCTGGGCGGCGACTCGCACATTTTTTTTTTCTCTAAGGCCCCAGCCGGGTTCGGATGGGAGTGAGGGGAAGGGAAAGATCCAGGGAAGACTTCCCCCTACAACAGCGCCCCCAGCTCGCGACCCTCGGGCTGCTGCGGCCTGAAGCTCCGCAGGAGCAGGACGTGACCCTTCCGTTCTCCCCGCCCGAGGCGACGTTCCGGGCCTCCGCGCGGCGGGGGACCACCGGGAGGCCTCCCGGCCCAGCTCACCCCGAGAGGCGCTACACAGTGCGGAAAACCGGGCAATTCTCCAGGCTGCGAGGGCAGCCGAAAGACAACCCTCCCCAGGTGTACAGTCTCGGGAATTGGTCCCTTAGCCCGGATGCCCCAAGCTGGGCACATCTAAGGATGAGCGACGTTTCCAGCCCGTCCCCACCGTTGCACCGCGGCGCCCCCGGGCCTGGCTCGTGGAGGAATGTGCGCGGGGTAGGTGTCATTCTGCCTGTCTGAATTTCTCGCGGGTGCCATGCAGCCGGCTCCAGCCCGTCGGGACCGAACCGCGCAGCCCAGCCAGGCTGGCAGCTGAGGCGGGGCTCTGGCCTGGCCGCGGCCTGATTTACCTGTGTTTGCGTCAGTCCCAGCGAGGCGGCCAGCTCGGCGCGTTCGGGCAGGGCGAGGTACTGAGTCTTCTGAAACCTTCTCTGTAACGCGGCCAGCTGAAAGCTGGAATAAATAGTCCTGGGTTTACGAACTTTCTTTGGTTTGCCATTCACCATTCTCACCTCGGGCTCAGCCGCTTCTTTCTCTAAATAATCAAAACAGACTGGTTAGGGTTTGTCGGCAGACAGTGGCCGTTTTGCAGAATCCTCAGATACAGTCCTTCAGTTTCTTACCCTTCAGCCTGCACTCTGTTTCCCCATATCACCACCTTTGCTTCAAAAGACCCAGAGAGATATGCCCCTCCCCCAAATCATGGCAAAGCCAGGTAGTGTCTGGTTAATTCCCTACTCTGTTCACTGGGCTTGGGCAAAGCGCTTTGTAAAGTACAGCTCCCTTTTGGCCGTCCCAGATTTTGCCCCTGCAGCGGTTCCTACTTCACCCTGACTTGTTTCTATGCCCACCCCAGGCTCACCAGTATTCCTGGGGTGAGTGAGCACAGCCAGGAGGAGGCCGCTGTGACCCCCCCCTTCTGTCAGCGTCTGTTTGGGCGCCCGCAGAGGCCAGACGCTTGGGCAGGGAAGACGCTAACCGAGGTCTGCAAAGTTCAAAGACCCACAAGCAAACTATGGTCTTTCAATTCAGCAGCAAGCGGTCGGGACCTGGCAGACAGAGGGCCGATTATGCAGCCCCCACAATCTCCCTGCAGATCTGTGAGGGCACAGATGTGTCTGGTTTCTTTTACAAATAGACTTAATAAGTTCTTGGCTAAAAGAAAAAAATCTTTCACTTATGTATGAAATACAGAGACACTGAAAGGAACGAAGACACCCCACCCTTGGGCTCTCTTAAAATTTAGCAAGAGTCACACATTGAAAAGGAATCCGTAGTGGGGGTGTTTTCGTAGGAAAGGAGAGACAGGTCAGGACGAATTTCTCAAAGTCTTGAGTATAGACCTGGGAAAAAGACTTTCTGAACACATGTTTTACAAGAGTGCCCTGGGGACACAAGTCCCCTTTCCCAAAAGTACCATCTTATCAAAAGTGCCCATCTCTGGAAGGGGTGGAGAACCTTCCCTGGGGTGTGTGTGTGTGTGTGTGTGTGTGTGTGTGTGTGTGTGTGTGTGTG
>JAQQAC010008880.1:20624142-20656427 GCA_029783875.1 Phataginus tricuspis
GTGTGTGTGTGTGTGTGTGTGTGTGTGTGTGTGTGTGTGTGTGTGTGAGTGTGTGGCGAGCTCCTAACAGAGGAAGGGTGGAGGATGAAGGCTGTGATCTCCATTCTGCCAGAGCAGGGGATGCTAATATTAGTAGGATTATTAATGTGCTGGTGGGAAAAGATCAAACCTAACCAGCATAACCTATCCAAAGAGACCTCATGACTCCCTCTTACTGCCCAAGCTGTAACCCTCTTAAACTCTCCAACTAAGTTTCAGGGGTGGGGGGTGGGGGAAGAAGGGGTGGCCAAGAGGAAGACAAATTTTAGGCGCCTATGGAGAAAGAAATAAAAATATCGCTCTAATAACTTGACCCCTTAGCATCCCTGCTCCATCTTCACATGGCTGTTTGTTTTTGGAGATGCCTTGGATAAACCTCAAGGCTCTCGGCGCTCTCTTCCTCTGGCGGGCTACATACAGCTCCCCAGCCCCCCGCCCCAGCCTGCGCGCTCCGCGCACCGACACCACGCTGGCTCCTGCTGCTCTCAGACAGAAGTCAACAGTCTTTGAGGCAGCCTTGCATTCCTACTCGCCCCAAACGAACACTCGCACGAAAATCCCCAAACTAACCCCTCTTTGTTATGCAAACGCCACTTGGGCTGTTTGATTCTTCTGTCCACCCCTTTGCCCTTTCCAGCCTAGATGGCTTCCTGACCTGGCAAGCTGGGAATCCAGCTACTGAGGGTCCCCCCCATCCCGAAGGTCCCGGAGGGGAGATACGCTGGTTTAACCCGCGCAGGCTTCTTCTACTAAGAATTCCTAAAATGCTGGCCCGGAAACCTTTCTTGGTTGCAGAGTCCAGGCCCCCCACCCGCTTCTGCCGGGTGCGCCCCCACTGCAGCAGATGGAGTGGCTCCCAATCTCCCACCCCACCTGGCCCCTCCGGAATCCGGGCTCCCCTGAATCTGCTCCCCCTCCACCCCTCCACCCCCTACCTGGCTGGCTGGTGGCGCTCGGGACGCGGTTGTAGGCGCCGCCGTACTGGTGGTAGGGGCTGGCGTAGCTGTAGTCGGCGTAAGCTTTGGCGGGGTAGCTGCCGGCGGAGCCATTCACGCCGTGGTACTGGTACTGGTAGGGGCTGAGCGCTTTGCCATAGGAAGCCGAGGTAGGAGAGCAGTAGCCATGCGGGGCTCCCCCGCCGCTGTAGTAGTCGGAATCGGTGGCCGACGACTCGGGCAAAGTTGGCGATTCCTGAGACGGATGGTGGTGCATGGCTGCAGACGTCTGGAACGCAGCTTGGAAGTCGCCGGATCGGATGCTGGGGACCCTTCTGTCAAACACTCCCGTCATCGCTCACCAGCGGCGGCGGCTGTCCTTGCTGCTGTGGCGGCGGCTGCTGCCAGAGTTGGCTGTGGGGCCGCTCTGGTCTAAGCAGACATGGCTGTGGGAGCGAGGGAGGAGGAGGAAGAGGAGGAGGAGGAGAAAAGGAGGCGGCGGCGGCGGTGGCGGCGAGGAGGAGGCTGGGAGTCGTGGAGGCTCTGTCTCCGGCAGACTGACTGCTGGCTGAGGCGCAGCACAGCCGTGGTTAAATCCTTAATTGCGCGCTTACGCACAGCGGGGTGGATCGGGTTCCATTGGCCAGGGCCTCCGGAGCAGCGGCAACACCCTAACTCGTCCAACTAGTTTTAGCACAACAAAGCAATGCTTAAAAAAAGGGAGGAAAAATGGAGCGAGGGGTGGGGAGTGAGGGGGAGAGAGAGAGAGACAGAGAGAGAGAGAGAGAGAGACAGAGAGAGAGAGAGAGAGAGAGAGAGAGAGAGAGAGAGAGAGAGAGAGCGCGTGTTGGAGGAGGGGGGGCCCGGTCAATCTCTTTTCAGTGAGTACCAAAGACAACGCAGGAGCCCCAACACCCAGCTCAGTAACGTCTGGAGACAATGCGTTCCAATCAGCAGCCTTGGAACGTGTACATGTCTGGGGGATGAGGTCGGGGATGATTTCTCCTTGCTTCCCACCTTCCTACTCCCTTGGGTTGCACTAGGGGGGAGTGTGGAAGTGAACACTGATATTGCAATAGGGAATCAAAGCTGGGGTTGGGGGGTGGGAGGGAGGGAACAGAGACGTGGAAGGAAGGCAAGAAGGAACTGAGAACAATATTTTTAGTGGGGTGCTGGAAGCTAAGTTATTACACGTGTTGAAAATTTGCGATTTGGAAAAAGATAAATTTGCAGAAAGTACTTCCTTTGCACAAGATAAGTATTTCTCAGACAAGCGCTGGATAAGGATGCCTAAGAATGCATGCTGTCCATTCAGTGGTTAATGGTAGAGAAAGTTCCTGGAACCGTAAATCCCTACAATGACTTAAAAAACCACTATCTTAAGTACACATAACAATGACACCCAATTTGCTGATCTCCAAGAAGAGGGGCAGCGCAACATTTTTTTCAATATTCTCATCTGTTTGGATGCCTTTGGACTAGAGGGTGTGTAACTCTGTTCAATGGCCAAAGACTTCTGCAAAAGCGAATGGTCCACTTATGACCTGTCATTCCGTAGGGACTGAATGGGGACCCCAAGAGGACTGGGAAATAGAGATTAAAGCCCTTTGGGGAAGTTGGAAGAAGCACATGGATTACCCCCTCCCGGGTCATGGGCATGGCATCCGAGGGCCCTATCTTTCCATTCCCTAGATCTGGGTGTCTCTACCATCCCTCCCTTTATTTCCTGTAGCATCTTAGATCAAATGCAAAGGAAGAAAAGGAGCAGGAATCAAACACCTGGTACTCGAAGTCCAGAATTTTCTTCTCTTGAGATGTCATTCTTGCTCCAGTGGTGATCCTGCTGGAAGCTTTAAAAACTTTAACATAAATTGATCTACCACTCCCCTCAAAAGGCAACTCCAGAAGCTGGATCCCGAGTTGGGTTCTTCTTGCATCTTCCCCCAGGGGGTCTGAGACCAGGAACTTGGGAGCTCCACGAGATAACTAGGGTTGTGCCACTCCACCCCCTCCCCCCCCAGAAGAATAAAGTGTCTACATTAGTTGTGTCTAGTGTTAGTTTAGCCTTTGGCTGGGGAGCTACTCGGGCCCCAAACAAGAAGGTAAGGGGAGCCAGGGTCTGGAAATCTGAGCAGCTTGCTCCCCTAGCTCCAGAACTCCAAAGGCGAGCAGCCACATGTGTACCAGCTCACAGCTATTGTCGCACTGTCGCCCAAAGGGCAACTTCAGTGCCAGTGTGCACCAGGCAAGGAAGGTCTGTGCCAGGGTCCTGCAGCACTCCCCTTCCTCTCATTCCTCTTTCACTGACTTCAGCCTGAATCTCCTGCTTGTGGCCTGTGCTGTCCTGAACTTCTCTGAGATAGACAGCCGGGTAAACAGAGCTGAGGCTGTCTGCCCATCCTCACCCCACAGTGTAGATTTTGGCACGACTGTTCACCCCCTAGATGGAGGCTGTGAAGACTACAGGGCGTCGGGGAAACACTGCCAGTCCTGTCAGGCTTGCAGTCATCTCTGCTCTGGAGAAGTTCTCGGTGCCCATCGAATCACCTATACACATCTTGCCATTTTAAGTACACGAATCGCTTCCACCAAAGCAATGCCAGGGATGGTTCAAAGTACCTCCCAGCAAAGGCAAGTGGCTGCAGGGAGAGGGGCAGCTTTCACTGGTCTCCTGACCCCTCATACATTTTATTTACTACAGATTCAAAAGTTTAATACAAAGTCAAAATGCTTATGCTAAATAGGATGTTCCACCTTGTGAGGAGGCAGGTTCCATCAAGGATGGGATTGGAAATTGCAGCATCTGGGCAAAATTTAAGAGTTTGGGATCCTGTGGAAAGCGTAAAGTTACTATGCTAAGTTGCTACGTTTCTCTTCTCCCTCCATCAAAGAACAACAACATCTCCCCCATATTTCACGGAAGACAAAAAGGAGTGGAGTTGGGAGGGAAGGAATCAGCGTCTTTATTCCAATTCCTAACCGTTGGCCCTCAGGCCAGATTGGAGCCACTTTTGCCAAGGCTGCTGCTGGGCTGGACCTCCAAATCTGAGTGTGACTCTGAAGGTCCAGAACCTGAACTTTCCTGACTCAGTTCTGCTGCATTTCTAGGTTGACCTCAGTCTCCCCTACGCTTTCCTTAAAGGCAGTGGGAGCGAGAGGGAGCACACATTAAAAGGAGCTTGAGTCTGATCACGACATGGTCCCACCTCATTTCACATTAGATTCATTGTGGCTCACGCACGGTGGCGACCGGGCTGAGCCGCCGCTTGGTACCCACACGCTCTGGGTATCCTGGCTCTCAGGGTAGCAACTTTTGCTAGAACTGTGGGTGGTTCTGACACCTAAGGCTCGGAAATTTGTCTTAAGGCCAGCTGGCGCTACGCTGTTAGCTCTTTCAAATCCCACCGAGAGGCCCAGCCACAGAGAAAGGAACCCACGTTATCAAAGTTCCCCGGAAGTGCGCTCGCTCCCCAATGCCACAGGTAGGAAGAATGTAAGTAACTTCGACTCCTGGTAGCCGAAATTTGCAAGGGGCGGAAGAGTGGGGGTGCGGGAGGGACAAGGACGCTAAGAGAAGTGCAAGTCTTTATCACCAGCGCCACCAAGTGTCCCGAAGAGAACCTTGCAAATGGCAAACGTTTCCCAAGCTCAGAGTCACTGGGAGGACAACGCCGGCTGGTCCTCTGGGTTGAGCCCACTGCCACGTGGCTTTCCTTCTCTATGCTTCCTTTCTACTCCCACGTTCTTTGGCTGCTTCCCTTTGCTCCTTACACGTTCATAAGTCTTCTTCACCCTCCCACCCATCACCTTTTTCTGGTCAGCAAGAATTTCAGGGATGTTGGGGAGTAACCCTCACCCTTCAGTCTCCTAAATTGTGGTGATTGGAAAGAGTTGAGGGTGACCCTTTTTTCCTAGGCATTTCTGAAGAAGCAGGCCTTCCTCTAGATGAGGCCCTGGAGAGGCTCCTATGAACTGGAAAGATAGTGCCACTCCGAGTTTATAGGAGAGTGCTGTAGAAAGGGGTGGATCAGGTCATTCTAATAGCTGCATTAACTCAGTTTTCTGCCTCTGGACCATCTGGATATCTCTTTACTCACAGGTGCACCTAAAGTAGAACATCCTTTCCTTTGGGCTTGAAGTTCAGACAAAGCAGTGCACTTGAAAATCTTTAATTTATAGGCTCAAGATCTTTTTAGTATGGAAACTACTGCTTAATTTATTTAAAACATTGTATACACGTCATTAGGATGCACATAATTCAGGCAGATGAAGGACTCCATAGAGCCATACTACAATGTTTCTTGATTTTAGAACTTTCATCAGTGGGCTACCGGTCTCTTTAAAGTCCTGGTCTGGTGCTGAGGTTTATTTTACTTTTATTTGCAATGCTATATCCATTTCTTTTCTTAATCTTTTTAGTGAAAAATTCTCTCAGAGCAGTTCATTGTTACTATGTCTTTATTGATCATGACCCATCTGAAGCACACCCCAGAAATCCCAGACACAAACAAAGCTGGTCACATTGTACATTTTTGTGGTGATAGATCTGAGTACTTTTATTTAGAATGGAGCTTCATTTTTCTTTGAGCTAAGATCATTTCATAACTTAAGGTAACAGCCCTGAAATACTCAATTTGATGTTTGTCCAGAAGAAACACATTTCCATAAATTGGGATGGGATGAAAAGACAGGAGTGATGGTTGCAAAATCACTAAAGACTTTAAAAAATATCACCAGTTGTTGGCCACTGGTTTTGGCAACTCACCTGAAAGGACTGGGGTCTCCCAACAGTCAGCAAGACACACTGGCTTAGAACTGACATTCAGAGGTGGTTCCTCTTCTGAGTTAGCAAAACTGTTTTAATTTACCATGTAGGCTTAAATTTCATTTAGACGCATTCCCATGCACTCATGAGGCTGAACTAACTAGGCCCAAGCCAGAATTCCTTGAAGTCCGTAGTATGATTTGACAATGCACTCATCCAAGGAGGGAGGTGATGGAAAGTATAAATAGAAAGATTCTTCCCATGCTGAAATTAATTACAGTACCCCCTTGCTCTCAAAAAAAAAATATGTTTGGAGTTAAAGAGTGTTTCCAACAAAGTGATCTCAAAGGATTCACTAGCAGGCAATTATATAAATATTCTGAATAAATTAAAAATCCCCAAGGGGGAAACTATTTTCCACTTAATTCTAACCTAATAGGATTTTCCAGTTTATTTCCAAATGATAGTACAGCTCATAGACTTCTGCATGTCTTGTTTTTATAATTAAGACATTAAAATGTGTTTATCCATTTAACTTAAACATAACTGGCTAGGAAAAGGCCTTAAGTATCCACTCAAATCTATTCTCTATAAGATGAATTTAACATGCCACAGCTGAAAACACTTCAATTTCATTTAAGTAGGAAGTAAATGGGATTATATTATTATATGTCTTTGCAAACTGAAATTGAGTCATATTCTTCATCCTAAACTCAGATTTCATTTTCTTGAAAGGGAGGTTTGGCTGTGATACTATTTACAAAATCTTTATTCTTCTGAAAGATGCATAAATATTCCAATTTAAAAAATACCCCTTGTAGAGTTAAAAGAAAAGTAATCGGCAGACAGGAATTCAGAGCAGTGTTCCAACTCTGGCAAGGAAATAGCAAGAGTGAAGCTCAAGCCATCTTTAATAATATCTTAATTCCAAGATCAACTTAGAATTTTAAAGTTCATTGACCCTGAGACACTGTACTTTTATGATCTGACAACAGCAAAGATGTAAAAAAAGCACTTCTAGATTATTCAAATACTATGGTCAGGTAAAACTTGGCCCACAACATATACGCACATGGGAAGATAGTTAATATTGTAGGCATTTTTGTTCTCTGCCTTCATTATATCATTTTAATAGATTAAAACAAACAGGAAGAAAATACAAAATCTCTTTCTACAGCTGTGTTTACTACCTTATGCCTTTCGTGAAGAAAAAGATTCTTAAACAGGCGAGCCCAGCCTGAGATAAGAGGTTTCCCTGCTGTGTTACAGAGCATAATCAAAGGCACAGTGCCCACCCGGACTTGCATCCCTCTATGCTACTGCAGAAGAAAATAAAGGCAACAGAAAAGAGAAGTCAATAGCTTTCCAAGTGAAGCGTAGCTGACACACCAATGGAGTCACTTTTTAAAATTGTGGGCAGAAAAGATACATTATTCTGCTTGCACCCAGAATCTTATCAATCATCAACTTAGACAGCCCTGTGGGCAGTTGAGCCAAATTTTGCTTTGGCAACATTAAGTCTTCAGTTTTATTTCACTGTCTCAAACATAGCTGCGTTTAGCAAAGTATTATAAACAGATACATTCATATAATTTGTTGCTGCATCCTGGTTTATAATTTCAGGCATGTGACTTCATGTACTCAGTTGTGTGAGTGCATTTTCAGGTTTATCTTTAATTGATGTATGCATTTCAATTGGTTCCTTAGGAAATCAGGGAACACTAAGGTTGCTGCTGTGACTTTTCAACAGTACTTCACTTTGTAGCCAACATACTCTATGTCTGCAGGCACTATTATTAGTCTAAAATGGGATTGGGGGGTGGTTGAAATGGGTGAAGGGGATCAAAAGGTACAAACTTTCAGTTATAAAATAACTAAGTCATGGGGAATATAATGTACTGTATAATGCAACTACAGCTAATAATAGTCTACTGCATATTTGAAAGTTACTAAAAGAGTAGATCTTAAAAGTTCTCATCACAAGAAAAAATTTTGTAGCTGTGTGGCAATGGATGTTAACTAGACTTACTGTGGTGATCCCTTGCAATATGTACAAATATTGAATCATTATGTTGTGCACATGAAATTAATATAATGTTATATTCAATTATACTTCAATAGAAAAAATAAAATGGAGGTTTATGGATATCTGGAATTCTTCTTACAAGTTCCAGGAATCCTTGGAACTATAGAGGGAAGAGGTACTTCTTTTTATGAAACTTTGGACTTCAGCTAGCTACAGAATATATATTGCATTAAATCCTATCCTTGAAAAAAAAAACCCTGAAGGTGGAAATCAACAGATTAATAAACAAATAACAGATACAGGTGAGAGTAGCTTTCTTCATCCATGGAACATACTATGGATACACCATTCTTTCCTTACTGTTTTCCATTGCTTTTCCTTTGTTATTTGAGTCTCAGTGCTTTAGGGGTGTACTGTTTTACAGCTTTTTCACACTTGCTGTTTAAGAGTTTTGGACACTTTCAGCGTCATGTTATAGAGTAACCATGCTAGGTCTCTGGTCGTTAGCCTGCACAGTAAACTTGTAACAGATAGAGAGAATATTTTA
This sequence comes from Phataginus tricuspis, assembly GCA_029783875.1. Classification (NCBI taxonomy): domain Eukaryota; kingdom Metazoa; phylum Chordata; class Mammalia; order Pholidota; family Manidae; genus Phataginus; species Phataginus tricuspis. The sequence goes on from JAQQAC010008880.1 coordinate 20,632,455, forward strand.
GCATTGAGAAAAAGAGATGAACCAAAAAGATCATCTTTGCTACAATGACAATATTTTTAGTAGAATGATTCCTGAAAGCAGTCAATTAGGTGTAAAGCTAGGGAAAAATGTTTTTAGTAATTAAAATTTTCCCTAACTTACACGGGAACAAGGGAAATGAGTAGATGAGAAATAGGCAGAAGAATAGAAAGCCAAAAGATAGAAACAACTGGGCATGAATAACCACCCTGCTCTCTCTGAATTAGAATGATAACGGATGGCATTGAGGAAAAAGCACCTGTCCACCCAGGGGCTGTCTTTTGGGAAACACTTCCCAGAGAACTTGGAGTGTATGGGATAGGAGGTGCTAATGACAGGTGTCTTCTGTGTGACTTTCATTTACCAGGGTCATTAAAAATCCAACATGGTCCTAAGTATCACAGATTAGGAAAAAATGTTCTCTAAGTTTTTCTGGTATGTTATTGGGCTCCATTCCTCTTCATAGTCTTATAGTGAACATTTGGCATGTCTTTTGCACATTTTATAGACCTTTAAATGTTTTTTCCAAAGGGATTTCATACATAATTCATTTCTACTTTCACAGTAGCCTTGAGAAGTAGCTATGTCAGGCTGTTATGGGTGGTCTTTTACTTTTATATATTTGCCTTTCATTTAACTTGAACTTGCTCATATTCCAAATTGGCACTCCTACCCCACCCTTTATTGGTGGGTGTGAGCCATGACGTGGTGGCACTGCCTGCCAGCCACTACTGTTGAGAGTAAAGTACCTGGCCTTTGAGGGCTAGTGGGAACAGTGCCAAGTGAGTGTCTGAGTGTCTCTTTGATGCCATACTATGCATAGGAATAGCCAGGCATGGAACTGCTGCCTCAGGTGGGGCTGCCATCTCTCCCTGCTTGGCCTAATCTCTCTTTTCTTCCTGCTGCCATCCATGCAATACTCACTTTCCCCGTGAGCACAGAAGGCTGAACACTGGGGTTGTCTAATCTTCTTCCCAGGCCCCTGGAGGTTAGTGGACATCTGAGGAAGGAAGATGCCTGGCTCAGCTCTCCCATGCCCATGGGCGACAGGGTGCCACCTTCTCTGCACTCCAGGTGGCTGGGCCAGAGGGAGGTAGCACTGGGGGGAGCCATGCACAATTAGGAACTCTGTATACATTGTTCGGCTCCTAAGAAAGGAATATCCACTTTCAAATACATTTATTTTGAATAAAAGGTGCTCCTTGAATGCCTCTTTGACAAATTAATAAACTGAGGATGCAAGAGTCCACTTTCATAATACTAATACCTTATTTAGCATTTTAACTTCTAAAAAAATCCCAACATGTACTCATATAATTTAATATTTGGCCTCATAATATTCTAGAGAGGATAGCAGGGCCATGAGAAACCTGACTTCCTAACTTCCTATTTGACATGCACTACATAAAACTATATACTGTTACCTATGGTTAGTCAAAATTTCCCATGGTTAAAATGCTATCTGTATACACACTCACGAAGATTGGGCAGAGACTGAAGGAAGTTTGCTACTTTCTTAATATAAAACATAACACCATTCATTTGGCTTTACTCTGTGCAATTGGTTTGCATGTATTATTTCATTTCATCTTTGCAGCAGCCTGTGAGGGGGTACCATCTTACCTCATTGACATTGAGGAACGTGAGACAGAGAGGTTGAGAATCTTAATTATACTACTGTGGCTAGTTAGTTTATAGCATGGAGAATCTCTCAAACCAGAAATCCCACACCCTGTAGAAAATAAAAACAAAGAATCATGGCTTACGATACCAGAATAACATTTCTGTTGCTCCTCTCCTTTCTTTGTGTTCTTAGACTTAAAGACACAGGCAATATATCTTTTAGTTGTAATGGTTTGTTTATATCAACAATTGCCTTTCCCTTTAATGAATAGCACTCTTCTTTAGGATCCAACTGCTAAATATTAGCACCTACAACTTAGAAAATTGAATTGAGACATGATGCATATCTGGAAGTTGGGGGGATCTTTAGCATTGGAGCCAGGAAAAATCAGGGAAAGTTGCTCAAATAGAAAGATTAATTTCATAATGGGTGTTAAATGTCAATGAACAATTGGTCCCTGGAATTAAGTAATGGCAAGCCCAGATAAAACTGAGTTGGAGATCCTATTCAACCATTTTTTCCACTCTTTCTTTTCTTTCCCCCACCTTTTCACATTCACATATGTATCCCACACATCTATAGACTATTCTGGTAAAAATTTCAGTTTCTTATCAGATGTGGAGGGTGACCATATATGGTATCATTCAAACCAGGATGCTTTTGAAAGTGAAAAGGGGATGCAGGATGCCAGGAGTAAGCTGGAGTGCTCCCAGCCACACCTTGACTTTCTGGTACTTCCAACACTCCCCAAGTCTTTCTGGAGGCCTTGTTGGGAAGTTCTGTCCAATAACCTGATACCATGTGAATTTGCATGGTAGGTGAAGCAGAGTTTTCCTAGATGCCTTGCGGCTGAGCTACTTGGCTTGTATCCAGGAGGTTAGGGATGGTCAAGAGCACCACCACCTGTGGGGGGCAGAGTGTGCACTGCATGAGGGTGCCACGATGGGGGTGCCACGATGAAGGGGGAATGGGAGCTGAGATCCAGCCTGCACCGTCCTTTCCCAGCCACGTGTCCAGGCGAGGTGCCTATCTGCCCCAAGAAAGGTGCATTTGTTTCTAACTCACACAAAGGCACCGTGAAGACTGGTAGAAGCCCCAAGTACAACAAAGTTCAATCCTTTGTCCAACTTTTCCTAAATGTTTACTCTCTGGCCCTTATTTCATTTGGATGGTTATCTTTTTAATAGTATTGGCAGAACTCACACCTCTATATTTAAAAAATCATTTTATCTGAATCCCCCACATAATAGAAAACTTCAGAGAACTGAAACTCAAAGCTCCCAAATGTGCAAAAGTATACTGAAAGGTTTTGTTTTCCTTTTCAGTTCCGACCTTCCCAAGGCTTTTCAAAATCTGGTATATAGAGAGTATAAATGCACTAAACTGACCATGCATTAAAGGGCTATATTGCTTTTCTTCTTTGAGGTGTGCCATGTATAATAAAGATCATTCTCTTACCAAGCTTGCTTCAAAGAGTGAAACTTGGAGACTATTACGAAGACTATTACCTTTCACAAAACTTTTAAAATGTACTCTCTGCCCTTGCAGAAGAAATATCTATCTGGTACAATTAATGTTGGGCCATAGACCCGAAGAACAATGAATGTTTCAAACACAAATTGCTTTTGAGAATCATAGTCCTATTCTGGGCTTGAAGACATTCATGTAGGAAATTAACAGAGAATTTTAATAAAAACCCTTTGGATAAAGAAAATCAGATGAGGAATGCCAGTTTGTCTTTTAAGTTGCTTGAGCACATCTGTCATAACAGACATTGCCCCAGATTGTGGAACCCTTTCCTCCTAACATCTTTTAATGGTAGTAGAACTTACAATGCCATAATTTCCTTTCATTTTTGACAGTGTTATACTATCTTTATAGACTTTCACTGACAGCATTTCATCTTGACATCATTAGATCATCTCACCTGACTTTTGCATGGTGCACATCATTACATTACAGTGATGGCCCTATACAATTACCAGTGAAATGAATAGGGTATTAACATGATTACTGAAGAAAAAAAAAGTTAGCATATACAGATATAGCATTCTGCATTTGAAAGCATTTTACACCTATTAATTAGTCTGCCCAGTGTTCCTGAGATCCACTGAAACTTACTAGTCCTTTTTTTACCAAGTAGGATAATGAAAGAGACTTAGACAATATTACAGGACCGAGCAGTGGCTGAAGTTTCATAACTTCTTTGACTTTTTTAAGCCAAAAAATATGGATGTAAAGATGTATAGTAACTAATTACTGTCTTGAAAGGCCAGATATGTAAGAAAATTCCACTTCATTTAGGAATTCCACTTTTCCTCTTTTCCACTCACATGATTATCAAGGAAATTAATGAGAGTCAGTTCTTCTAGGTTATGTTGGCTGATACATAATCTGGAATTATTTAAAGGCTCCATCTTAACAAAATGGGAATGATTTGATTTGAGAACAATTACTTAATTTTAAATCACTAATCCAGAAATCATGTCATCAAAGGATGATATGAACAACTTTAGGACTGTAGAAATCTTGACAATTGAAAAGCCTTGATATTTCCTTCATATATTTTAAAAAATATCTCATAAAGATGTTGCCTTATCAGTGACATCCCAGACTTGGGAGATTCTGTGTTGTCTGGGTAGGGGAGGATGGACTGATTGTCTTTTCCTAAATCCTAAGATTCACCCTGGTTTCCAGTTTTAAGATGACAAAATAAATTGGTTGTATGAATTGGTCAAATTTTTATAAACTTTCTGAGCTTGTTTTCTCACCGGTACAATTATGAAGAAAATATTTATTGTAAATATTATCAAGATGCTAAAATGAGATGACAGATGTAAATCCCTTGCATCAGTGCTTGGCCACAGTAGACTCTCACTAAAGAGGAACAATTACTCTAACTTGCTCTTGACTGGCCTGAGAACTAGGGCAGAAACGTTGGTGGCTTGGGAGCAGGACTTCTCAGGGGACATTTCTTCACTCTGGCCCTTTTCTGCTAGGTTTACACTGTCAGGCAATATTCCAGAATCTCAGGGATTATTATTTTACTTGGCCACTCTCTGCAGTGATTCAGCACTGTGAAGGAGCAGCGTCAGCAGATGGAGCCCGTAGATGGATCAGAACCAGACTGTAACTTTGACTAACATGGTTTTACCAACTCTTCCCCCACCCACCTGCAAAAGGAAGAAACCAAATGCGATGAATACAGATCTTCACTTTAATTGCATAGAGTCATAATTCCTGAGATTATACACGTATCCATACATATTGACCTATTTATAGCCATACCTATTTTGGGAAAGACTAGTCTTTTTAATCAAATAAGCTTTTGAGGTCAGGAATATTGCCTCTTTGTGTCTTACATATCTCATGCACAACTTTGTCTTTCCTTAAATCTTTGAATTTGCTCTTTCCGTTTCATTTCCAGCCTCTGCCTTACCCTAGGCCCTCTTCATCTCAAGCTCTGCTATTACAATAGCCTCCAGCGGTCTTCCTCCTTCCTGTCTCTTCATGTTCCACTTGATCAATCTCACCCCATTCTGCCTCACCAATGTAGCCATTCCCTATGAGATCAAGTTTGAATTCCACATCATGGCACAAAGGCTTCTGGAATCTGGCTCCCATCCCATCAGTCCAGTATATGTTTATCTCCTTGAGCTCCTAACACAATCCCACTTCTTTAGCCAAACTGATTTCCTCCTTGATCCCTGATCATACCATATACCTTTCCACTCTACATCTTTGACTATTCCGCCCCTATGCTGTGGTAGAAAGCAGAAAACATTCTAGATATTTAAGGCACCAATGGATTTAATACAAGCAATAGGATGCTTACAGAAGTGTCACAAGAGCTGGAGGCAGAGTCTAGGCTGGGCCTCCAAGGAGGACTCCTGGAGCACCGTAGAGGCTGCCACCAGATAGATCTCATTCAAGAACACATTGCAACAATCTAGGGATCAGAAGCTCCTGCCGTCACCACTGCTTCAATTTCCTTTCAACCAAAGAAGCTACAGAAAAAACCACCAGAATGTGATTAAGAGAAAAAAAGAAACAAAATTTGTTTCCATACCCTGTAGAGCCAAAGAGATGAAATGGCCTCTCTTTCATTTCTACTTTCTGCCTGGACTACAGGGCATGTTATTTTAGCTAGAATCTAGTTGCAAAGAAGTCTTGGTGTAGCTGAAGGCAGCTAGAAAGAAAGTGAACAGAGGCTGAGAGAGCTAGGCCATGGTTTTTTAACTCAAGGTCTGGCTCACCTGCCCTATATATATGTGTGATATATATATATAGTTCTACCTATTTATATATCTTTATATTTCCTAATCATCCTTAAAATCCACATTGCAGAGATAGTAAATACATGTTTTGTATGCTTACCTCATTATACCCTGTCAAACCACTTGAATAACAAGATTAAAGCACAAGATTTGCTCATCCTGGAATTAGCCTCAGAATCCTTCTTATCACAGTACTCAACTCAGTCTCAACCAACTGATAGACAAGGATGCTTCAGATAAACCCTGTTTGCTATCCCTGACACCTAATGTGGAGGCATCTGGATAGCCTTTGGTTATGTTGGATTGCAGTTCTGACTTGACTGTCCTCTAATCTCAAAGCTTGATGGTCTGCGGTGAGATACCCATGGAAGTGTTGGGAAAGGTATGCAGTCACCAAATCATAGACTTTTGTTATAGAAAGGTCTTCAAGAAATAACCTGGTGAATCTTTGTCTATATACAAGAAAGTTACTCTATCTGGGTTTAAAAATGAGTAAACTGAGGCCCAGAGAAATTAAGTGAATTTCTAAGTTTATACAGATAAGTTACAGAATTTTATCTGGTAACAAAACATTCTACTTCAAGATGGTATTATAAACTAAATCACTTCTCTGAATTTTTATACATTTTAATTATTGATAATTAATCATCCTGTATAAAATGTAACTTCAGAAACTGAGTATTTCTCTTTTTGCTATTTTTTTCCTGCCAAGAAATGATCACAAATAGCAGAAAGAACACCTAGCATAAGAACAGAGGCTACAGGGTTTCTTTTTTTTTTATCTTACCAAGTCCAACCTTCAGAAAAATTGCAGAATGTGTGAAATTTTTCTAACTCGACCCCTGTCTTTAAGTGCCCCTTTCCCTTTCCCTTGCATTCCCAGGACTGTCTTATGGATACTTAAATTTTGCCACAGGCTTCTTTCCCTGGAAATTGCCTTACTCTAGAGCTTTTTCATTTACCATCTCTTCCATTCATCAGGGACCTAGTCACCTCTACGATGCTGTTACCCTAAAACTGAAAAAGTGAGAGTGCTGTGTGCCCTTGCCTGCTCATAATCTGTATCTTATTGCCTTCTCCTTATTTACCTTCACCTTATATTACTTTTCTATTGCTGCCATAACAAATTCCAAAAATCCAGTGGCATGAAATAATACAATTTATTGGTGTATACTTCTGTAGGTTAGAAGTCTGGTACGGGTTTCACTAGACTAAAATTAAGGTGTGGGCAGACTGTGGTCCTTTCCAGGGGCTCTAGGGAAGACTATTTCCTGCCTGTGGGGTTGTTGGTCCATTTCAGTTCCTTGCAGTTGTAGAGCCGAGGTCCCAGTTGTTTTGCTGGCTATCTGCTGAAAGCTGTTCCCAGCTTCTAGAGGCCGCTCCGTTCCTTAGCTCGTTCCTTCTCTCTATCTGCAAAGCCAGCAACAGGGAATGGAGTCCTTCTTAGGTTGCATCTCTCTGACCCACTCTTCTGCTTTAAAGAACTCATGTAATTTGATTGGGTTTACTCAGATAATCCAGAATATTCTTCCCATCTTCGGGTTATATAACCACACCTGCAAAGTGCCTTTTGCCATGTAAGGTAACATATTTACAGGTTCCAGGGACTAAAACATGGACATTTTTGGGTGACCTTTATTCTGCCTGCCACACCTGATTTCCACGACATAACTCCACCCAGATCCAGTCTTCCCTCCATTTACTCCTTCTGCCTTCTTTCTCTTTCTTCTTTCTTCTTAATACACCTATTGAGCATCTACTAGAATGGTAAGTACTTATATGTATTAGCAATACAAAGCTGACAGAGGCATGGCTCCTGCCCTCAAGTTACTATCTGGTGGTTCTCTTACCTTTCTGTTTGCTGCTTTTTCATCTATCTCTCTGAATTCCACCTCTCTGAATTTCGTGTATGAAGCCTGTCAGTGTCCTATTCCTGGGATAGCTCATTCTGTGCTGAGATTTTCAACGTATGAGCCTATTAATGCATATGAGCCTTGATTCTACTTTTCTTTCGCAAACGTCTCTCCTGAATTGCAGTTATACATCTTTAAGTGGACGTTTCAATTGATTCCATAATTACCTCCAACTCAGGCAGATCATCATAAGGCTTCCGATTTTCCTCTTTCTTTGATGTGTCCAAATTCTACCAGTCATGAAGATGGAAAGCTTTCCAGTCAACCTTAATTACCCCTTCTCTCTTATTTCTGTGCAGGGATGATATTTGGGGGTTGGGAGGATATTAAACTGACGCACTTTATCCTTGGCAATCTCTAAGTCCTAGTTGGCGCACTGCTCCACAACCAAGTCTGGCCAACTTACACCATAGGGTTTTCTCCATAGTGTAAGGAAGATTTGCCTTCTGTCTGTGATGGCCAAACTGTGAAATTCTGCCCTAGGATGGAAGACAGGTATGACATAGAAGAGTGTGAACTGAGAGAAACAGGAAAGAGTATTTTAAATACTAAATAATATTCCATTCATCTGTCAATGGGAATTTGGGTTGTTTCTGTATCTTGACTCCAAGTCCTTTCTACCCCATTGCCATGATGTCACATGAGCCTTGCTGACAATGAGATGCCATGCTAGGGAGGAACAGGTTGAGAGACAGATCTGAAGGATTAAGAGTTACTTCAAGTGACTTTAAAATGGAGAGACTAAGACACTTGAAGTTTAACTTTCCTTGTCTCCAAATTCATACCTAAGGCATTGGGATGAGACTGGATATAAATAAGCAAGAAACAAGATTATTTTTCTTGCACATATAATTTATAAATTTGAAGCCCTGCTATGTTTCTCCTTCTTTGGAAAGATAGCTAGCGATAATGGCTCAAATTCTCCATCCCCCTCTGTGTCCACTTCCTTTGCAATATGATGTTGCAGCTCCTCCCATCAAGAAGTGGAGTCTACTTTTTGAATCTGAGCTGGACTTGTGACTTTCTTTGTCCAAAAGAATGCAATAGAAATCACAACATGCCAGTTTTAAACCTTGGCCTCAAGAGGCCTTTCATTGCTTCTGCTCACTCCTCTGGATCTTCATTGTCATCATGAGAATAAAACCTGGCTAGCTTTCTGGAGAAGAAAACCACCTGAAGGCCTGTGTCATATCAGAAAATGCCATCCTAGACCAGTCAGCTCCCAGATGACATAACAGATCACTCATGAGTGAACCCAGTTGCGATCAGCCAAGCTTGGTCTACCTGAGCAGAATCATCTGGCCAACTCACGGATTCACAGGAAATGATACACAATTATTTTAAGCCACTAAATTTTGGGGTAGTTTGTTATGCAACTGTAGCTAACTGATACACCTACAGAAGTAGTATGTCCTACTGTTCCTTTTCTTTCTGTCACTGTGAGACAATAACCACCTTAGCTTCTTACTTTTCAGCTCTTTCCTTCTCTAACCCATCTTGTAACCCTAAGCCAGTTCAAGCCTTCCACATGCTTCTTCCTTTTCCTTTAAGTCCTGGGGATCGAAGTAACAATGACTGCTCCCTCATTTATTTCCAAGGATACAATTCCTTCCTCCTGCTGCAACCCTCAGTATTTCTTGGCCCTCCATAGTCACTGTGGTAGCAGCTACCCTGTAGCTCTTCAGGGAGCAGCTCTCCCAGCTGAGGCCAGGATGCAGGCTGCTGGTCTGGTATGCTTTGTGTGTTCTGCTCTGCATCACTTTCCCCAAACCTGTCTCTGGAGAGGAACTTTTCTGAACAGTGTTTATATCTGTCCTTGGTTAGAGGGTCTTTTAAGTGACTGCATTTCAAGTTGAAGTAATCTGGCTTCCTGTAGCTGTAGTACTCTAAGGTCTTTGAACAGATGCCTGCACGTTTAGTCTTTCAGCTTCAATTCTCAAGAAAGTTGGACCAAGAAGAAAGAGCTTGATACAATGGAATATTATCCAGCCTTAAAAAGGAATGATATTCTGATATAGGCTACACATGGATAAACCTTGAAGAATGAAATAAGCCAGACACAAAAGAATGATTCCACTTACATGAGGTACCTAGAAAAGTCAAATACATAGAGACAGAACGCAGAATAGTGTTAGCAGGGGTTGGGAGAAGAGGCAGATGGATGGGCAGTTATTTTTAATGGGCAGAGAGTTTCAGTATGGGATCGTGAAAGTTCTTGCATTCCAGCTCATTCCTTCTCTAACCCATCTTGTAATTCCAAGCCAGATCAAAAAAGAGCTGGAGACAGATGTGGTGATGGTTGCACAGCAATGTGAATACATGGAATGCCACTGCACCGTAAACTTAAAATGGTTAAAATGGTAAATTTTTATACGGATATTTTACTAAATAAGAATATGTAAAATTAAAAAAAACATAATAAGATACCACTTCACATGCATTAAGATTGCTGTCATAAGTAGTGACTCTATGGCATCTTACTACACTTATGGACAGTGACTGCAATGGGGTATGGGGGGCACCTGATAATATGGGTGAATGTAGTAACCACTGTTTTTCATGTGAAACCTTCCTAAGAGTGTATATCAATAATACCTCAAAAAAAAAAAGATTGCTGTCATAAATTTTTTTTAATGGAAAAACAAAAAGAAGGTCCCAGTGTGACTTGTAAACTGATCAAAACTTGGAGTTAGAGGTCTCTAAACTCTGTCCTAGATCCCCTGAGACTTTAGTTTCCTTCTGGGCTTGAAAGGCTTATTCTACGTCCTGATACAAGTCCTCAGTTCCAAAGCAACACTCTTGTTTTGGTTCTTTCCCATCTCTTCTCTATTAAGTCAAACCCCTCCCATCTTTTAGGGTCTAGTTCAAATCCCATTTGCTATATGAAACCCTCCCTGATCATAACCCTCCTCTTTCTCTCCTTTGAGCTACCCTGGACCTTAATGTTTGTGCAATCATTTAGCCATTTCATAAACTGTTTTGCATTATTAAAATATTTTAAGTAGTTCTTTATGTATTCAGATGCTGATATCAATATCAGCATCTATTCATCCTGGATTCTCACTGGCCAACTAATCTACACTTTACAAAAAGGAACCAAATTTTGTATCTCTTTGGTCATCTTATAATAGCTAATACAGAACATTGCATATACTGTTGCTCAATATTTGTTGGTCAGTCATTTGATTCTGTGTTATTCCTGTTCATGTAAGCTTGACAGAGCTTTTCTGCGGAAAATGCCTGAATCCAGGGTTTCTCAACCTGTTTTTCATCATTGCACCCTCCTTCCCCCAGGAGCCTTTGCAGACATCTTTTTCTAATCTCCTTCCCCATGAAATTTTAATACCACAGATAAACAGCATATCCCTTAATGGAATATCTGATACCCATACACAAAGAGTAACATTTTTTTTTCTGCCCCCAGGAACCAATTTTCGCCCACTTGGGGGCAATATCACTTCCACTGAGAATGTGTGTCTTAGCCCAAGGAGGAGACAGACTTTTAACGTTCTGCAGCAAGGCAGTGGGAAAGGTGTTCAGGGGGTTATGGAGTCATTTCAGGTTCCTTAAAGCACAGTATCATGGAGAAGAAGGCTTACTTCACCCCCTGAGCACCTAAAACTCTGGGCTTTTTTTTATTTTTATTTTTTCCCTCTGTGATTATTGCCTTGGTGCTAGTCTCCTGCATTCACAGGTGAGGACAGAGCCTGAAAAGATCCATTCTAAAATGTACCAATTTCTCTACACCTCATAGTTGTCAGTTATTAACTTATTCACTCATTTTGGAGGGAAATAAGATGTTGTAGCTGGCACAAGGAAATACACAATATTGCCTTCCCCTAACGTGCATGGGGTAAATTGGAAAGAAAGGATACAGGACAGTGCACAGGATGGAAGGCTGATACACAGAGGGCCTTGTTTGAATTACAGCAACAAGCCCCTCCCTCCAGGTCCTACAGCTCTGGCCAGCACTCAGCCTCCTCACACCTGAGAACCCTTGTCTGTGTGTCTTTGTGGAGGGAGCCACCTGCACAGCCTCAGTTGACACCTGAAAGGATAAATGGATATAAATGTACAAATTAATATATTTAAAATACATCTTAAATGCTATGAAAGCATTTCTGAGATGTGCCTTGTGTTGCCACAAGCTCCTTGTCCCCTCTTACTGACTGTGCAGGGTTTGCGCTGGGGGAAGCCAAGCCAAGCTCTCGATTTCACAGCCCTTCTCTTTGCTCGGATGTGGTGTGCAACTGGCACGGGTCCCACACTGGAGTGTGGGAGCATCCGGAGAGAGAGCATTTCCAAAGAGAACTCCAGACAAGTCATCATGTAGAACACATATCTCCTGGGACACTTTGCCCAGAGTTTTAATTGTGTTTTTCTTCTCTAATCTGGGTTTTCCATCCGAACTATTAAATTTTGGTTCAGATTAAAACATTCCATCAACTTCACTACCAACAACAGATTGTCAATTTGTAAAGACATTTAATATAACTAAACACAAAGTTGTTTTTTTTCAAGTTACCAGTGATCAGAAAGTTCTGTTTCTTTAAGCTTAGACCTGGGATTTCCGCCAAATGTCTGATTTTTCTATTGTTACCACATTTTGACCTCAAGAGGAAATAACATTACAAATATTGCATCATATAAATTAGGAAAAATTTGCATGGCTTCTGATAGAATAGGGGCAGACTAGTAGTTTCTTTTTGGTAGCTCTGAAGTAGCCTACAAAGGAATTAACAACTCCCAAAAGTATTATTAACATTATCCCTAATGGAAAATATGTAAACTTTCCTTGTGGGTAAACATTTTGCCTTATAAAATATAGATTCTACAATATCAGTTGTTTCACATTGTTTAGGCTTTCTGGCTGTTGCTACAGAAGAATTGATAAATATAACTGAATGCTTATGAGCTTAGTTGGAGATTTAAAAGTCTCTGATTTATATACACTTCATGACAAACAGAACCATCCTATTTTCCCTTCAGTAAAAAGTTTTTCAGGAAGTTATCCATATTGTGTCAATGTCTCATTGTAATTTGCTAATATAAATATCTGCCTTTTTATTCCCCCATTTTTACTTAAAAAAAGAAACATTTTCATTCTTTGAAGTTTAGCCAATATATAAAAATCTGAATATAAAAATCAACACAAGAACTCATCAGAGTGCATAGGGTTTTGAAGAAGTAAGTTTCCGAAGGGTATTTAAAGTAGGAATTGATAGACTTTTCACATCTTCTTGGTACATACAAAGAGGTCAACTTTTCTTGTCACTCAGTTCCCCATGGCATGGGTGCTGCTCAGGAATTTGTCAGCCTGAATCTGCCCCTTGTGTTGTGTTAAATTAGATGGAACAAAAAGAACATTTCCTCTGTAGGGGTTATGGGGAGGAGAAAGAATCCCTTCCTCTCGTACATCCAAGTACCCTCAGAACAGTGGCTCTTTGCACACTGCTGGACCCGCACATCATGTCTGCGATCTTTAAGATTTTGTCCTCAGAATCTTCTGAATTCTCTATACATTGCCTTGAATCTGGGATGTCTGATGCACTGACATCACAGTGTGAGGAGAGTCTCTTTGATTTTATGCTCTTACGAGTCTATCTACGGAAGTGACCACGCAGTTCTCCAGAGATGCAGATGCCTGGGAAAAAAAAGGTAATTTTGCCTACGAGGCATGGAGGCCTGTCTGTATATGCCTCATAAAGTTCCTGGAAAAAAAATTTAAGAAAAAAACCTTTCAGGGAGAAAGATCTATATCCACTGCCATAAATTTGAAGAAAAAGTATTCATCTTTGTCTTTAATCACCTTAATTCAATGAAATGGCATTTTGTGATATCCCCATCTTTAGCTCCTTAATGGAATTACAATTAGAGAGAGAAACAGGAGCTGGAATCACATTTCTGTTACCCTCATGAAAACAGGAGGTGGGAGAAAAAATCCAGATGCTTAAGACAGCAGGCTTCTGAAATCCTTGTTTCTACTTTAGTGTGTGGCTGTTTCCACCATCTTAATTTCAATAGTATCATCGAGGAGTAGAAAAAAAAACCAAGAATTTGGGTTACTATTCAGTTACCATAGAGGATGACCATTAAATATTTCATAAGGTATTTTATATAGCATTTAGTTACAAAAAGTACAGATATGCACGTAAGAGCCTTTATTAGGTACCCAAAAACATTGTTATTCTAGGATGCTATGTTCAGACCACAAGCTTTAACCTAAACATCTAGAATAATCAAAACATCCAAAATGTTTTCAATGGTTCAGTAATGAGGACTGTGTAAACATACGAGAAAGTATGTTTCAAGCTTCTAAATTGTCCACTATATTAAAAGCTACCTTATGAAACAGTGACACAGAGACCTCTGGGATTCTGCTGTAGCAATAGACCTGTGACACATGCAACTAAACTGAGCACGCGGGTCAGATATTAAGTGACCAAGATTTTAACAATAGCTTGAAAAAGAACTAACTCCGTTAAGTCAGTACGGCTTGGTAAACTGCTTAAGAAGTGACAGCCCAGCCCTGCAAACAGCACTGAGTAATGCCCTGTGCTAAGGAAGGAAGCCGTATTAAAAAGAAAAATACAGCAACGGCAGCCGGCTTATTTTAGAAATTGTAATATGCCCTCAGATGGGTGGCCTGAATTTGCCTCTCGAGCAGAGCTTGGGTGTGGGGGAGAGCTGAGTTAGGGAACATTTTGGCTGCAGGTATTATGGATTTAAAACTTTTCTCTTGCATTGAATACTCTTTTATTTTAAGCCCGCTGAATACTGTTCTTCTAACCTCGAGGTAGGCTGGCAACAGTGACATCTAGTGTTCACACTGTTTGCTCTCTCTCTCTCTCTCTCTCTCTCTCTCTCTCTCTCTCTCTGTCCCTCTGTCCCAGCTGCCACTCCTTTCCTCTCTCTCCAAAGAAGTGTTATCAGAGTTCAGCACTTAAGGTTGAATTTCTCTATTAATAGCCACACTTAAATGGTCTTTCTGGGTCTCCAAGGTGGGTCAAACACATGTGTTGATGGATTAAGACTGAGATGTTTACCTCAGACTATTCCTTTGACTTGTGTGAAAGTCACCTCGCAGTATAGCAAAGGGAGAATAATTAGGCTCAAATATTTAAAAGGACAAGTTTGACAGCCCTAAGCACTTGGTGACGCATAGAATGCTCACAGGTGCTCTGTTTGCTTTAGTGCTGTCCCTGCCCCCTTTGTTCCATCTGCACAGAGGCTGCCACCCGACTAATCTTCCTAAATAGTAACTCTTATCAATCCTTCTGTTGCCCCCAGATGGCTGCCACATTGAATTCATACGTGCCTGCCTGGCTTTCAAACCACCTGTAAGAATAGTCCACTTAGTTCTCATAGTTTCTCAGCTCATTTCTGGGCTCCAGTCAAGCTGGTGTCCTCTCTGTCGTCTGCAGCCATAAGATTAATTTCTCCTTTCTTGCCTTTGTTTCTCCTCTTCTCTCTCCCTTTCTTCTTTGCTGCTTATTTTTCAAGGCTCCTTGTAAGCCCATCTCTTCCTTATTCTTTAAGTCTACACTGATCTTTGTTCTCTGAATACTATTTTATTTATACTTTGTACCCCACAGTGAAGCATTCAACTGCTTTTCTAGTATTTCATGCTTCTTTGTCTTGTCTCATCTTATAGAGTTTAAACCCTGCTAAAGCAAGGTTGATGTCTTATATGTCTTTTTATATTTTCCTTAGTTTTTTGGGGGGTGGTGGTGGTGGTGAGGGAGCATCAAATTACTGCATTTGAAGGAATGATACAAATGAAAATAGTAGATGTTTCGGTACAACCTGAGACTTTTGTAATGGTGCAAAATATATAAAATGTATCCTCTTCTAAACCATTCCTTAATCCCTCCTAAATTTCATTGGCAAAGCTCTATCTCCTTTTGTCTAACCAGCTGATGGACTGTGGTTTTTGGTAACTACTAGTATAATGTTAAGACGTGATGCAAATCAATATAATAAGCCTAGGATCAACTTGAGTTGTTATGAAAATTTATTCCCAGGAGATCCTCAAGGCAACATAAACATAGAATAATTTCTTTTACAAACATTAGATCCCACGCAACAGAGCAGAATGACATACAATAGTGTGGAAATCTTTCTCAGCATTTGAAAAGCTCGATTTGCTTTCCTTTAGGAAGATCATCTATGCTAAAAATGTTATCCTGTGTCTCCAACTCAAGTTCTATTCACTATTGTTTGACATCTCACTGCTTTCAAATGCTGTGGTACACCATCATGTGTGCTATTTAAAGAACACTGAGTATCAAATTAAAATGCCTAATTTCTATTATTCTTTAAATAAAAGGAACTTCCATGTCAGAATTTGGGTAAATAATATTTAAGATTCTATTACACATCCACTAAGCATTGGCCAGGTTAATACCATATTGGTTAAGATTCAACTGAAGGATCGAATTCGCTCCTGGGCACCACATTTTGAAAGAGACAGACAAATTGGAGAGAGTTCAGAGGGGAAGAACAAAAATGATCAAAGGTTTGGAAAATCAGCCCTGTGAGGAAAGGTTAAGAGAATCAGGCCTGGTCTGCCTAGAGAAGAGAGGACTGGAAAGGGCCCTAATAATGCTCCAAATGACATAAAAGGATGTTTTCAGGAGGAAAGGGACCAATTATCCTCATTAGTCAACAAGGACAGGACCAGGAGTAATGGGACTTAAGCTACAGCAAAGGAAGAAAAAAAGATTAAATATTATGAAAACCTTCATTTCAAGGCTAAGCCTAATGCTCTTTATGAGTTAGGGGTAAGAAAATCAGTCCTGTTGAGATGGTAGGGAGAATAAAATTACCAGAGAAAACCTTGACAATTCAATAATTGTAAGGGGAAAAAAAGGAGGGAATTTTGATATTACTTTTAAAATTTATATAATGTCTACCACCCAGCCCAATGAGGAAGTTCTTTTCACCAAAAGTCATGAATGCATGTGTACACACATGAAAGAGGCACAAAGACATAAATCCCAAAAGGAGATTACCCATTCCGATACCATCTTGGCTCATTTTTTCAGCAGAATCAACTCATTAAAAAATAGGTTTTATCTTAGAATAATATACTGTCAATGCTCTTGTGCCTGAGTTAATAATCATATTCAGTGGTGGTAGGACTGACAGAGTAAGTACAGATAAGTCAAGCATGGATGCAATGAGGAGAGACTGAAAGAAAATATAATAGATCTGACAATAATCAGATTTTGTTTGCATGTGATTTGTTTTAATTGTTTGCCATATACTCACTGGTTTCTTCATCTCCTGCTTCACTGAGAAGGTCAGGGCTATCCAGCTTGAATGGTTTATATACCTTCTGTTCCATTTCCATCTCCAGATATTTCCTTTCTGTACAACTCTGATTCTAAATCTCCATTTTTTCATTCCTTCCTTCTCTCAACATTCATGTATTGTATCTGCTGTTAGACCAGGAACTAGGATGGAACTGCTTCTACGCAGTTCCATTCAATCAATCATTCTGTTGTTTATTCATCAAATATCGACTGAATGCCTTGCATCTCCTGGGCACTATACTAAACACTGGCTACAGGTGAGGACAAGGAATATTTTGTTCCTGCCCTAGTGGGGCATACGATCTAGATATAAGCACATCCAAGTAATGTGGGGTTAGTTCTGAGAAAGGGAAGCAAAGAGGACTATGGGAGCACATAGCAGGAAAGCCTAATTTAGCCTAAGTCCCAAAGGACACGAGATCTGAAATACAAATAAAAGTTAGTACAGAAATGTGGAGGGCAGAAGTTGGGGCAAGGATTCCAGCTAGAGGGAGTAGCATGTGCAGAGTTTCAGAAAGGAGCAAGAGTGAGCAGGGTATTTATGAATTTATGTATTTTATAAAACTACCTTAACAGCCTTTTTAAAAAGCTGGGATTGGGCAGTAACTGCTTTTACATTTTTTATATGGGTGAGTCACCCATACACACTTACAGACTTCCAAAAGAGAGATATCTATCTCTCCAGAAAAAAGCAACTCATATCTACATCATCTTAAGTGTCAAATAGATAAGTGCTATCTGTGTCCTTTTCAGACTTTTAATTATTATGTTATATCCATAATTGTAGAGAGATTGGTATGCATTCATCTCCTAGCTTCAGTGCGCATCAGCATGTGTCCAATCTGTATCATCTAGGCATCCCACTCCCCCCAACCACATCATCATTGTTTTAAAGTAAACAAATGGCTTTGTTTTTCTGTTTTTTTTTTTTGGTGTGAAATAATATTTTGTGAGTTTGTTCTGGAGTGGGGGGAAAGAGAAGATTATTCTTCATAATATATATTAGAAATACTGAGTTTCTTCTAGGAACTGGGGAGGGAGGGTCTAAAGTGTCTTCCTAGGCCTGAAAGAGGAGGAAATTGGAAAAAGATGTATGCATCAAAGAGAAAAAGATACCCCACTGCAAAAAAGTCTGGTGGAAAGTGGAGTCCAGGGAGAAACACTGACATTGAGAATTGCCTAGGTCTGGGATGGGTGAGAATTTTTAAGATTAATAAAATTGTATTGAATGTTATTTACTATTCGATGCTGACCTGTCACATGTCTCTATTTCCCTCAAATTCTAGTACAAGTGTGAATCCCCATGAAGGTTTGTGTTATGATGTTTGGGAAAAGATGATGACTAATAGTATGGGAAAGAAGGGTGAGGTGATTAATGTAGATACAAAAATTTAGCTGGTGGAGCTATTTGGACCTATAGATGATGATAGGGGTACTAAGGAATCCTGGGACATTTTGGGGCAGGTGCTAGATACTGCAGAAGTTGAGTAGAAATTTGAGCCACACAATGTAGATATTAATAGAAAGGGATACTAAAGTAGGATAGAAGACTTGGGAATATTTGGATTATCTATAATACTCTTCATTTTTCAGATGCCAATGATTATATGATGAACCATTATTTTAACAATTGCCCTGGGGATTGAAAAACACTCTACACTAAAAAAGGGAAAGAAATGTGTCTTTGACATATCTGTATTTGTTTTGCAAAATGAGATCTTACTATACACATTTTTCTGAAACACTGATTCGTCTTTGGAAAACGACTGTATTTTCATTCTTTGGGGATGGACTTGATTTTTAGACACAAAAAGAAGTAATTCGGCGCTACATCCTTTGATGGTCCAAAAGTAATGAGACCAGCTACAGAGGCTTCCAAAAATATTTTTTTGCACTGTTCACAAAATGTATAGCATCTTAAGATATCTACTTTAAACAATATTCTTTTGGATATATTCATCTGCTATTGCTTACTTTTCAAATTCTCATTATTTTGTGGCTAAATTTTGATAATGCAAGTAAGGTGGGAAATGAGATATATACTTGAAAGTCTCCAGTGCAGCGACAGGAATTTTGTCTCTCAAAAGCTCATGAAAGAAGGGTTGGTTGGGTTAGAACTGAGCTGGACTTGGCTACTGCTTTATTACCCCCAAGTTCTCCCTGCCCCTTTCCATCTGAAGGCCCTGTGGTGACTTGGCAGGAAGCATTCAGACCCTAAGTTATGGGAAGAATTGCAAGAAGAAATGTCAGCACACTGGAAGAATGGGGGAGTGGCCAATCCTCAGTTGTCGATGCTCTTAACATCAGTGAGAAATGTGTGTTTGTGCTGCTTCATATTGGATTAATAGCAAGATCAACGGCTACTTAAATGGCATGTGTGCCTGTACTGGATGGTGAAAAAAGACTTAGAATTTTCTAATCACCATTTTCTATCTAAAAAGACACAAAAGGTAAGGGTGACCAGAACTACATGTGTTACTGATTTTCTCCTTTTTAATTATATTATTTTATAACTTTGCTGTGAAGTTAGGTTACAGTACTGTTTAGGTATAATTTAGGTAAATTAGTTTAGTGTTTAAACTAAAAAGTTGTGATAGCCGTATTAAGTAGAGTACTTGGCTGCAAGCAGGAAACAAAAATCAACTCTAGATAATGTAAACAAAAAAGGAAATAAGTAGAAGGATATTGTTGCCAGTACTCAAAAACCCTGGCCTCCAAAAGGGTGGGAATTAGGGAAGCTCCAGGAATGTAGGCAGCAAGAATCAGTGGACAGTTCTCGAGGCCATTGCCATCAGGATGGACAAACTTGAATTTACTTTTATGTTTGTTACTTGCTTGATATTCAGATTCCAGGAAGAGAGCTTCAGATGGGCCGAGCTGGGATCACATGGTCAATACCAAGATTTAGGTCCTCTGGAGGGCACCTCCAATGGGCGAGACTCGTTCTCCCAAAGACAGTTAGTGGATGCTGAGTAGGCAAAAACAACAGATGTGTGCTTTTCAAAAGCATTTTCTCTGGCAAAAATATGAAGTGCCACATAAGTATCATTTCTGTTGTACTGTGCATAGTGATTCTTGAGCTATTCCAATTTTGATTAAGATTCATGACTGTGAAGCTATGCTTTTCATGGCTTTTTAAAAATCTGTCAGAGTAGATTCTGCCCTGGAGCCTAATTAATATGGTCCAGAATGCGGACATCCAAACAGATACTCTTACGTATCATACAATAGTCTTATGTAAATATGAGTCACATGTTTACCTTGAAAACCAGAAAAGATTGGTTTTCCAGAGTCACATGCTAAAATCTTAAAAAAAAAATCAGTTTTAGTCAAATTGCATATGGAGTTGGGAAATGGAACTATAATCTCTTCAAGACTTAAGAGTCAACGCTTAGCAAACAGGAGGCAGAGATAAAAGCTGGGAGAGGGTCGAAGCCATGGTGATATGATCATGTCATTTTAGGTTAGGGTAATGATGATGGAAATGAAGACAAACATGCATTCAAGAGATACTTGGAAGTGGGATTACATGGCTCTACATTGTAAATGATTTTAGAAGTGAGACTCTGAAATGACAGTTATACTAAGTGTTTGCTTTTAAAATCCTCTTTCCTGGGAACCATAACATATCCCTCTGAGTATGAGTAACATTATTTTTATTCCAACTCTGCAAATATACAAAGAAGACCTGCACATATTTAGTTATTTATCCAAGATGAAAAACGAATCCTGTCACTTTGTCGATCCCCACCTTGTTTTATACCACATGGTGGCATCTCATTTTTCTGCATTTTTGTTAACTATAGGCTTTCAAGGCACTTGCCAGTACCTTGATATTTTCAAAATCAAAAGACATGTGTTCATCTGTCTGTCTAGAAGCCCCCATTTTAAAAATGTTGTTCATTTTGAAATAGATGACAACTGTGTATGTGTTTTGAATGAGCATACGGACAGCATATCACAGAAATCAGGACCTTTTCAAAAACCTACTTGGAAATTCTATTCCTTTTATGTTTATTTTGTCATATTTTGTTCACTGTGACAGTAGTTAAGATGATGACAATTTTCATGAGAAATGTTTGTTAGGGAAGAAACCAATCATGATTTCTTTCTATCACATCTACTATGTGGAGACTCTACAATTGCAAAAAAGACAGATGGCAAAAATCATGTCTGCTCCAGTGAAAACATGAGGTTTCTTAGCATTTGTTTAATTAAATACGGCTGCTTCCACAGCTTCTGAGCTGATGTTTTGAAGAAATAAACTCTCTAAAAAGAAAAACTTATTCATTTCACTTTATTTGCACAGTTGATGCCAAGTTTCCCAACCAACTCTCTTTCCAGAGCTATAATAATATCCAGGAGAACTCAGGAAAATATGTGAAGAATGGATTGACTACAGAGCATTTTGAGTAGGGATTTGGGTTCAGCTCTGGGTTCTCGCTAGTTCATATTTAGCACTTAGTGGCGGCATTTACAGTTTGCCTGATTGCTAGCCATTGGAATGCACACCCAGAAAAACCCAGTGGCTGAGCTTATGATGCTTGTTGGAGGGATTTAGTGGGTTAGACTAGAGGAAACAGGATTTGGGTTTCTGGCTCTGTTTGCGATTGTCTGTGTGACTGCAGACAAGTTAGCTTCTTTGTGCACTCTTTCCCCCAACCCCCACCTTTTTTTTTTTTTTTTTGTAGCTATGCAAGAAGCAATGAAAACTAGAGGGGAAGAATATAATGCTTAGCATACACTTCAAGGCCAACATAAGGAAACCTGAGTTGATGTTTCATGATACTTGGTCTCTTTGTAATCAAAATGTAAGTGGAAAAGAGTATGATTAAGATACCATGTAACTAAGAGGTAATCTTACATAACACGGTCCTTTTGTTCACACAAGGGTCCTTTCGCTTATAAGTCTTTTATCATATACTTTCCCTCATGTTGAACTTCATGATTTCAAAATTAATTTCAGTCAGCTTCTCATGGTTTATATCTATCTGAACCTATAAGCTGAAAGTGTGTCTCTTAAAAGAGATACTTTTCCATTATTATTTTTTAGAAAGGTTGTTTCTGTTGTTTCTTATTGTTCTATTTCTCTCCAGACAAGTTTCACTCAAAGGAAAAGAAGATAATGACCAATGTGTCAAGGGAAGGTTTGTTTTGACGTGCATTAGATACAACTTAATGTTTTCATAAAATACTGTGTACAATAGAACTAGTCCAATACTTGCTTTTAGCAGAGTTCTAAAAGGGAGCATTCGTTTTTGTCTGTAGGAAGTTAAGTACTTGATAATTGATCACCTGAAAGTACCTTCTGCCTTTTAGCAATGATTGCTTTGTGATTATTTGTTCTACAGTTCCCTTTAGCCCAGGAACATTTTCACCCAATTGAAGGCATGGAGATGCACTTACACCATTGCCCTGATGTCTTAAGTTAGGGACTGTGTGGTTTTCCTTGGTTGGCTCCGGGGCTTGCACTGGGCAATGGAATATATTTGCTCCTAGCTAAACTGGGCTGACTCCATCCCCTGGCATCGTGGCTGGCACATGACCTAGACTCCCCAGGCGTAGGTATTACTCTACCCCTTACCTGTGGTGACTGGTTCAGGAATCAAAGTGATGTAAATTAAAACCACGATGAAGTATGATTTACTTTTTGAATTTAAAATTGACTGATTAATTAGATTGTAAATCTATACATTGGAAAGGATGTTGTAAATGCTCAGGTTTGTAGGGGTAGAAAATGTCTGTAACTTTTTTTGAAAGCAATTTGAATGTTGATCAATATTCTTTATCAAAATCACATTCTTTGTTCCAATAACTAGGAATCTATTTTAAGGAAAAAATCCTTCATACAGAAGAGTTTGGGAAACAAAACCAGAAACAACTAATATCCAAAGGTAAGAAAATATTAAGTAAGTTATAGCAGATACATGTGGAGTGATACGTTAAGGTCAGCTGAAGAAAGCAGAATACAAAATTGTAATCAGAGTCCCTCAATGCCAACTATAATATATTTAAAATTGATTTGTTGCTACAGCATTATCCTTTGAATATGTACATAAGCAATCAGTACTGTACACTTTTAATATCTTTTTCCCCGTGCTCTATGCACTATTGTACTCTCTTAGCCAGTGTTACCAAGTAAAGTATTTATTAAGCCAAAGGCGACTAGGCTCAGCTCTCCCACACTGAGCGTATTGTGCCCGGATGTTGTTTATTCTTCTAGGGTCTTGCTATTTCATTTGTACTTAGTGAATAGTTTTGAGTCAAAATGGTTGACAAAACATGTCCAAGGAGCAGTGGAGTAACTGTTTCCAAGCACCAGGTATTAAAACTCAAGTTTTCTGGGAGCTTGAGGAATCTTCAAGGAAATGGCAAAGGCAATACAAAATAAACAAAAATAGAACAAATTAAAAAGGATCAGGAGATTAGGGATTGATGGAAATCCTTCAGCCTTTTGAATGCATATACACATCACTGCAAGTCAGGAAACTTTTTTTAGGGTAGAATCCCTTTTTCTGTTTGTGGGGAAAACAACTCTTCCTGACCACCTAATGTGTAATACATAATAAAACCTTTTCATAATACATACATAGTACTCTTTGTCATAAGAATTCTATCTGATGGGCAACAGGCACATGAAAAAATGTTCCACATCGCTAATTATCAGAGAAAAGCAGATTAAAACCACAATGAGATATCACCTCACACCAGTGAGGATGGCCAACATCCAAAACACAAACAACAACAAATGTTGGCGAGGATGTGGAGAGAGGGGAACCCTCCTACATTGCTGGTGGGAATGCAAATTAGTTCAACCATTGTGG
>JAQQAC010008880.1:20661427-20759283 GCA_029783875.1 Phataginus tricuspis
TGATGGACAGTGACTGTAATAGGGTTGGTGGGGGGGACCTGATGAAGGGGGTAGTTTAATCATCACGGTGTTGCTCATGTAATTGTAGGTTAATGATACTAAAATAAAATAGTTAAAAAAAAAAAAGAAATAAGCTTAAAAAAAATGGTCAAAATGGTAAATTTTGCTATGTATGTTTTACCAGATTAAAAAATATATATCTGACAAATAGTAAGTGCTCTACAAAAAAAAAAATAAAAATATGGAGTCCTTGTTTAAAAAGGAGGGAAAACAGT
Source organism: Phataginus tricuspis (assembly GCA_029783875.1). NCBI lineage: Eukaryota > Metazoa > Chordata > Mammalia > Pholidota > Manidae > Phataginus > Phataginus tricuspis. The sequence goes on from JAQQAC010008880.1 coordinate 20,661,703, forward strand.
GCTAGGGAAGGTGCACATGAAGCTTTTTGCTTTTTGCCATGGTCTCTCTCTTGGCCTTGTCATGCTGGTTTTTTTATTTGCTATTTAATGCCATTCTAAGTAAAGGAAAATACAGATATTAAATGTTTAGCATGAAATTTCCTCTTTATTTTATTTTTATTTTTTTATTTTTTTATTTTTTTACAATTTATTTTGGTATCTTTAACCTACAATTACATGTGCAATATTATGGTGATTAAACTACCCCCTTTATCAGGTCCCCTCCACCAACCCTAGTACAGTCACTGTCCATCAGCGTCCTCTTTAGTTTTATATTGTGCAATGACAAATTTAGATGCAAATATCAGAATACAATATAAAAATGAAGGGGAAATTTCCTGCCTCCAGGAGGCCAGAAGAGACAGATGCAAGGCTTACTCAGGCAGAGTGGGAGAACAGAGGATTCCCCGGGACAGAGCAGAGCGTTACTTGTGGGGTGAGTGGAGACCCTCACAACTGCCTGGTGGCCTGCCAGCCTGCGCCTCACGGTTACCAACTGCCGCTTCGGCGGGCCACCCAGCCCAGGAAAGAGGCTGCACCAGGGCGGGGCCCAAGGAAGTTGAAGCTGCCACCCAAATACCCAGCAGATGGGGGACCTCCAAGGATCTGTAAGCCTCAGGTCAGGGCTGGACTGTGCTCAGGATCTGGATGGGGGGTGGGAAGAGGCTCGCCTTGCTCTCGCCCAGACGCAGCGTCTGGTCAGCTGTCCAACAGATGAGCAGTGGTGCTAGTAGTAGCCCAGGGCTGGGCGGTGCCCACAACTCATCTCTTTCCTCCCTGTGCTGTGCCCAGACTCCTGCCAGCAGCAGAGGGTGGCAGCCATTGTGGGGTGGGGGAGTGGGAGATTGGCTGGTGTGTGGGATGCCTGGGAGTCGGGGAGAAGGCCCCTAAGAACCCATCTTAGGGAGATGGAAGGAGGCGGGGTCACTCGGGAACTGAGGAACCAAGGTCCTGGAGCATGCTCCATTGCTCCCCTGGACTTTACTCACAAAATCCAAATCCAAAGATAACATTATTAAGCATTTCACGGCAGCAGCTACAGAGCATTAAACCCCAATGGTGAAGCCCTTCTGAGCAGCTGGCCCGGTCCCTTTGAAGGACATGTGCTAGTTAATCTTGCTGCAGTCTTCCAGTTGCAGGACGTGCGGCTCCAGTCTAGGTCACATTTCTCTCTCTTTGTAGGCATATGAAGTTTAAGATTATATAACTGAATTCAGTATACTCATTAAAAAACATTATGCACGTAAAACCAACTGGACACCAATCAGATCTTTAGCATGGACAAGTAATGTGAACATTACTTACAGTCTTAGTTGAAGGTTCTGTCTCCCAGCTGGTTTGTTAAGGCCTTTAAGGGCAGATACCCAGAGATACTTCTTTAATCCTCTTGCCCCCCCATCATCCCTCCTCAATGGCTAACACACAACTTGAGTCTTCTATTTATGATTATAATATGGTATGTTAAGTTTGTTCTTTCCAAAAATGAGGTAAGCTACCTTATTTAAAATAATAAACACATGCCTAAGCTTAGGTACTGTTCAATGAATATTTGTGAATTCAGTAAGAAAGGCTGGTGATATGATTTTAAAGCTGGAAGGAGGATAGGGGATCACGGTGGCTTTGCCCTACTGGTCTGAACTCACACAGCTTATTACTGACAGGTGAAACCACACCTCTGAATTCTCAGTTCAAATGCTCTTTATAATATTTGATACGCCTGTTAAAATTTTAATTAGTAATCTGTTTTGAATCCTCATAAGCTCAGAGCTAGTTGTATTTCACATAATGGAGAGAGGACTTAAATTATACCCAAGAAATAAGAACAAATTGTGAGAGAGTTATACATGGTAGAATATGATTCATTAGCAAGTTAGAAGGATAATGAGAAAAGGGAATGGCTTATTCACGTAACAAATAACACTGTTGTTTGTGTTTTCCTGTTCAGTCTATACTGCCTCCTTGTGGTTTATTCTTTGTGGTGTAGAAATGGAAAACGTAAATTCCAGACCAGATTCCCCCACTGTTTTCCACCTGGCTCGCAGCCTTCCTTCACCATCCATAATGTTAATATTAACATTTATCTGCTGCTCTCCAAAAGATAGGTCAGTTGATTTCCCGCTCAGTGCATTTAACTTAACACATTTTTGCTGAAAACTTCAGTTAGATACTGCAGAAAATATGAAGATAATTAAACAAATAACAAAACAAAACCACCCCATTTTCAAGGAGCCTAGGAACAAGAAAAGAGGACCCCAGGCCTATTTGCTATTTTTGTTTAATCCAGGTCTGTGCTGCCTCTTATTATGACTAATCAAAAGCTGAGATGTAATAGAAAAAACAAACACTGGATGAGGAAGCTGGAGACATGGAACCTAGTTCTTACTCAGCTTTTGACCAGCTGTATGACCTTGGGCAGGTCACTTAATCATACTGGATCTCCCTTTTATTTTCATCTCTTAAATGAGAAGTTTTAGATGGGAAATAATTTCAAAACTCCCTTCAAAGTCTAAAATCCAAATTTATAATTACAATATATTTATGTGAATTAAGGATTCATCTAACTTATACCAGATTATGCTAAAATTAACTTATAATTAACTGATGTTACTTTCCCTTTAATTCAGAGCACTGAATAAAATCGAAAAGCAAATGAAACAAAGCTTTTAGTGTTGGCAAGAGAGGCAGTTGTTAAGGTTCAAATGATTACCATATATTCTTTTTGTTTAGCTTTTGCCTAATCCACAGTTGCTGAGTGGCAAAGCCCTACTGTCTCAAGTCTTTTTATTCTGATTTAATGTACAAAGCCCATGTGTGCACACATCCTATTTAAGGACTGAGGAAGGTAAAAGAAGGTATTTTGACCCAGGGTTCACAATCAACCTATTCTTTGCACCAAGTGAGGGTTTCCTCTTTCAGCTGTGGTCAGTCTTGATTTCTGTGTGGAGCACCGCACAGGCTGGTACACATGCATATACAGCTTTGCCGCAGATCATGCCCAGAAGACCTGGCAGTTAAAAACTGTACATTGGTGGTCCTGTCCTTTAGGACCCCGGTTTGACAGAGTGCAGTATAGAAGAACTCACATTCTCATATGTGTCCTCAAGGTTGTGCGTGTGCTTTTAACATTTCAGCATATCTTTGCTTTCCTTTGATTCTTCTGAGGGTTAAGGGTGGTCACTGGCAGAATTACACAAATGAAGTGTTCACAGCTCAGCAGTCCTTGGATCCACATTTGGAGTTCTACGTGGGTGGCACAGGAGTAAAATGCCAGTAAGAAGCCAGGACAGATCTGTTAACAAATTAAACGACTCAGGATACAGCTCTGAAAGCTTCCATTAGAAGGCCTGAAACACTTAAACGTTATAATAGTAGAAAAAGAGTTGATTTAAAAATTGCTGGTAGTTTGAATCTATTAATCTTTTCAGAAGTATATGCTGTTTCATATGTTCAACAATTAGTATTTGTAATACTTTTAAATTAAGAGGCAAGATAGCCTTTAGAACTGAATTTTGCTTCACCTTAGATGTTAAAAAATTGAAGCCAGAAACAAACTTTCTTTGTGCTCCTGCTCCAGCAAACACAGGGATGTAGAAACAGATTGGGGTATGATGAAAATATCACCCAAAACCTATGAAATACAACCAATTTTTCTAAATTTATATCTTTCTATTGTTATCAGTTATCTTGATGCAGTCAAAATTTCACTGAATTCAACACAACTCTTTAATTAAATATCCAGAATCCTAATTAGTTGCAATATCAATGGTCTTTGCCCATCTTTCTTTTTTCAAAAATATTGAGCATGGCTGGTCTTACTATCAATAAATAGCTTGTTCAAGGTTTTCACTCAAAAATTACAATGATCGAACAATTCATTGTATATATATAAAAGTATAGGCATGTATTCTCAAAAAATGGTCTCAATCTTAGTTTCTAGGGTACATATCTGAATATACAGGAGAATAATTAATTTTCAATATTTTCCTTCAACTATTGAACATTAAAATAGGTTAAGATCTGCCCCTGTAGTTGTGCCCTACCTGGCTGTCAGGCCACCGAGGTTGAGCAGCCCCAGAGCCTGATTTCTATATCAAAGCAATATTTTCCTTCAGTAGTCACCGTACCCTGCTAGGATTAGCTTCAAATGACGGCCTCAGACAAGGCTTTCCTGGGACAGTTATGTGTTCTTGCCTGCCTCATGCCAGGGTGATTATTCGCAGGGAAAATCTCTTTCTAGAGGGATTATAAGAGACTTGCTGGCTTGCCAAAGGTGCCTGGAGAAGCGATCCTGACCACATATATTGCCTGAGAGTCACAGAGAGCAAAGTTCACAAAAAGAGGCCCTTTGGAGAGAAGACTTCTACTGTTTCTCCTATTGAGCAGCAATGGGGCCTGCCCCTGTGGGGTTGCAGAATAGAGATTTAGGATGGGAAGCAGCCATTCCTCTCTACAAATCATGTGCCATTCATCTGTAACTTAACAAGTCAGAAGGTAACTGACATTTGATTCAAGTCAACTGACTCTATTGAGTCTGATGGAGTTACACTAGAGGAAAGTCTACTCATTGGATTATTATCCATTTCATGCAGCTTTGGCTTCTTAAAAGACCTTCATGAAGATGGTAGGCATGAGGAAATCAAGCCACAGGGCAGGGGACATTTACTGAACACTTTCCTCAGGGTGGTTGTTTCTACCGTGTCCTGTTGACCCTCACAGCCTTTCTAACAGCCACATAAGGATGTGGAATCTGAAAAGCTCAAGTCATCCTTTATAAGCAACCTGGACCAATGGATAAAGGTCAAGACTCTGGACTCCAAACCCTGTGGTCTGTATGCTAAAATTTTGAGGCCAGAGGGCCTCTGGTCAGAAATACCCATTTTCCTTCATGGCCCCTCTGACTGTTCTAGTTATTTATGCTGTGTAACAAACTACCCCCAAATTTATTGGCTTAAAATAACAACATATTTAATAAGTATTTCATATTTTTTATGGGATAGCAATTCAAGAAGGGCTCTGCTAGGTAGTTCTGGCTCAGAATTTCTCATCTGATTATAGCCAGACAGTGATAGGAGCAGGAACAGTAGATGGCTAGAATTTCTAGAAGCTGGCCAGCCCTCTCCTCTTTATATAGTATCAGAGGGCTCTCCCTGTGGACTCTCTGTTCAGGTTTATTTTGGGCTTCCTCACAGCATGGCAGCCTTAGGGCAGAACTCCTTAACTTGACATCTCAGGAATCTATCACAAGTGTTTTAGGTAGAAACTGTATCTGAGGTTGAGTTAAGAGATTTGCAGCTTCTGGCTTCTCTGATTGGAATATTCCTTCTTGGGCATTAGTTTTAGATATAATGTGTTCCTGGAGAATGTGTCATATGGTAGATCTTTCATACAAAATTGGTACCTTGGACTACTGGGACGTTGGTGAAAAACATCAAATGTATACACTCTAGGTAAAAAGTGACATTTACATCTGTGTTTGGCAAAAGAAAGACAAAAATGAGAAAAGGCCAGAATTTGGTGAAGCTTCTCCTAGCAAAACCATACACTGTAACTCAAGTAAGGCAACAGTAAGTAAAGTTGAGGCACCATGTCTATACTGTTATTATAATAAGTCCTATTTATCCATATTAATTAGGGTACAGGTCAAGTTATTCTCAGAGTAGTTCAAATATAGTAGTTGAAAATATGGTAGTCCAGACTGAGCTTTATATTTCCCTCGTCTATCAGTCCTGCGCTAACTGGCAATGCAGTGTAGGCTGCTCTGTTTCATGAAGTGATAGAGGGACTCGGGTCCTTCTTACTTGCTGCTATGCCATCCTTTAAGGTATTGTCACCTCCCAAATTGGCTCACTAGCTTTATGCTGTGCATTTAAGCCCGGGGAAGAGGGAGAGAGACAGACTAGATGGAAAGGAATTCAAGTAAACCCCTTTTTAAAATATTTGACTCAGAACTTGCACACATCACCTTTGTTCACACCACACTGGCTGTAATTAGTCATAGGCCTCTGCCTAGATAGCAGAAAGGCTGGACAGTATGATGTCAGCTTGGTAGCCATGCATTCAGTTAAAATGTGAGATTTCTATTTCTAAAAGGGAGAATTGAGGATAGTGTCAGGGGACAATAAACAGTCTCTGCCACAAAACTATCATGGAGTCACAGAGTTTACATAGAAATGCCAGTAGAAGGGATAATTGTGCTGAAGACATTAGGCTCTCTTTGCTCTCACTCTCTCTGAGCCACTGCACCCATATTTACTTTGACTATCATTGAAGAATATCCAGACTATAAAAGGGTCCGAGAGGAATGAAGCCAAATAGTTGATCAGCTCCAGATTTACCAGGCAAATTTGTTACTTGTATTTCTATGGGGCACTTTGTCACTGATAGTGTCGAATAAGAAATATAGTATCTGTTGAGCATCTAACATATGCAAAGCATTGTCTTGGGAGCTCTGAGAGATAAAAGGAGTTAGAGATGATCCTTATCTCCAAAGAGCACAAAGTTTATTGAGGTAGACTTAATCTTGAAAATTTAAAGAGCAATGAGGCCATAAAAGAATGATTTAATATTTCTTAGATTACTCATTGTGTGCTCTGTAACATAATAGGATCTGGTGGCCCACCGAAGATCCATCTGAGCTCTCTATTAGATGGGCTGCCTTATGTGGACAGAAGACAGCAAAGCCAAAACAGCAGTTCTGAATAGTGAGGAGTCAGAAAGAGAAGATGTAAGAGCATGGGGACTGGGGACTGACAGCCCCACCCAGTCCAAACCACCTACCCCTCACATACCCACTCACAACATAGTGAGCCCTAACGAGAGAAGCACAATGGAGTCCAAGGATGGAGGGCATCCTTTGGGTGGAAGTCCTCTTAGGGAATTGCCTGAATAAGTAAGTGTCACCTATTATTGGAGGATAGAGAGATGTTACGCCCATAACATCAGGTAACATTACTTTAAAGATCAAAACAAAGTGATAAAAAAGCTTGCTGAGAGTAATTCTACTCAGTGGCATTAAGGAAAGATAGAGAAATTTTGTAGAGGAGCAGGTGTAACTTGGAGCCTGCCTTCCGAGCACCTTTCCAGATAAAATGGGGAAAAGGAAGGAGGGCTTTTATGATAAAGAGACAACAATGAAAAAGTGAGAGGCATGTTTTAGGACTAGCTAGTCACGCCAGTTGTCTGGAATGAAAGGTTGTGCAGAAACAGTAGGAAGGACAAGGGCTGGGATCAGTGTATGAAGGACCTTGAATGCCCAGGCAAGAAATCTTTGTAATGTGCTTTCTATTATTGAAAACAACAGGGTGGGCTTGGCACTAGATGTTTCTAAATAACATGCTATATCTAGGCAGTGAAGGAGCACCACTTAGCTACATTAGAATTTACATGTTAGCTGGAGGTTGGTAATCACAGTGGTTTCTTCTGGAACCTGGGGCATACAGAAAAGTTCCATTTTGAAGATCTATACTTAACTAGCTTAAGCATCTTTTTCAGACTTTGATCTTTGAGTGTTGGATCAGTTTTTGTTTATTCTCTTTGATGAGCCTGGTCTCACAAAGCTTTCTCTGGGTCTTCCTAAGTTTGAGTGTCTTCAGAATTGAGAGGAGCCAGGGGTTCACTTATGCCCCCTCAGGCATGCCCCTGCCTCAGAGGAGTGTGGGGCTGCTGTACCATTACTGGTTTTTGGAACAGAGCCATGAAAAGATGGACATGAGGCTTGTACATTTGTTTTCATGGTTGAATGCAGTTACACCATAACATCAGGTGACATTAACGATCAAGACTAAGTAATAAGAAAGCTTGCTTAGTCAAAGTAATTCTACTCTCAGTGACATTAAGGAAAGGTATAGAATAAGGAGTAATTTTGTAGAGGAGCAGTTGGAACATGAGCCTGCCTTTCTAGCACCTTCCAGAAATCAATGAAAAGCATTTGACTAGTTATTTGTTTGATGTCTGTATATTAGTGCATTCCCAAGAGATTCTTAATACATTGCATTGGATGATTTAATTAAGTAATCTATGTAAAAGAGATGTGGAACAAATATCAACAAGAAAAATCATTAAGTATGCTTCTCCTTGTAGTATAGTCTTTTTTGTTTGTTTTTGTTTAAAAGGCCCAGAAATTTGAAGGTGGCAGGAAGGGGAAGAAAAGCATGAATAAAAAATGAAACATTACCTTTAATTTAACTTTTCAGAGATAATCACTTTTAACATTTACATGTATTTCTTCCAGTCTTTTTTCTATGTAAATTTTTGTTCATATATATATTCGAATTTATTGAAACCAAGTGCAAAACATGGAGAATAGAAACATAAATTAAAGAATACTATGTGGACTTACTGAGTTTTCTTCTCTGCTGTAGTCTTCAGTCATAAAAAAATTTGCAAATATATACTTATGTGAGTCATCATTAGCTTAGTTACACGTTTGGAGCCAGCTGTATCACACACACTTCGTATTACGCATATGCTCCTATTTGCTGTCAGTTGGGGCAGTATTCAGTTTAGGTGTAAATAATATTAAACTAAAACAAAAAAAGGCAGACAGAAACTCACAAGGTTTGGGGGCCATTCAGCTTTCTTATTTAAATAGCCCTTCAGCAGCGTATGCCCATTACTCACACCTTGCTCTCTTTGCTGAGGCTTTAACAAAAGGAAGAAAGTTAGAGATCTGTACATTGATTGCCCCTATATTGGTTATTTTGCTAAGACATGATTAAAGCCTCTGAAATTGGCTTTTAGAGGAGCCTCCAGCCCAGAGATCTATGGTGAAGAGAGCATTTGGGCCAGCAAGATATTTAATACATTGGCATTATATAACTGGACACTGTCCTTGTTTTCCACCAGCCTGGAAAGGCTGTCCACATACTTGAAGTTAGGAGTTTGGAGTAACCCACTACTCCATCAGCATGCTAGGAAAATAATGGGCTTTTAAATATGACACAAGGTGGGTTCTATGAAGGGCAGTTTTTGTACAGTTGGGATATTTTCCCCTCCTTATCATTCTGCTTTTCTATCTAGCCGCACAGGAGGTACATTAAGTGCCCAGGCGGAGTAGGGGAGGCTGGTATGTGCTCTCCCAACCCTTCACCACAAACCCGCCTGCCTGAGCTGAAGCAGCCACACAGAGAGCTAAGGAAACTTTAAAAACTTAATTAAGGGAAAAAAAGCAAACAAAATAAGACTATAGTGGATTTACTCAGTGCTGTAGCCTTGCCAGGGAAACCACAGAGTCTGCATTTCTGTTTCTTATATAAGACATATCTAATGAAAACAGGAGACGAGACAATAAGCTTTCTTCTAAGTTCATTTATATACATGTTTATGTTGTGTTTAAATTCCCTGTGGGGTAATGTAATGCTGATCCAAAGGCATAAAAGCAATTTGATTAAGCAACAGTAGGCCATGGTGAATACTTTTAGCCTTAAATACTTACGACTTAACCCCCCCATGCCCCAGACAAAAGCTGTCTACTGAGGTTGTGCACACCCCAAACCTGAAGGCAATGCTTCCCCACTGGACTGATTCTCCTTCACCTTTGTTTTCTTTCTCTCCTGCCTGGGCTTTTTAAATGTAAAGATGATTAAACTTGAGCCTTAATTTTGATCTTTGCTCTTGATTATTTATCTTATCCTTCCAAGGTTTTTTTTTTTACTAAAAAAAGTAATTCGCTTTTCTTTCTACTTCTCATAACACTTTTTTTGGGAGCAATGGAAATATTTTAAATTGTACTTCAATTTGGAGAAATTTAATATGTTTACAAGTTACCCAGAATATCCACATTATACATATCTCAATCAGAAGATGAAGTTTGGGGAAGTAAAATGTCATTCTCTGTTAGTTTATGATACAGATTGTTTTAGGATCTCGCTTCTTAAAGTGTGGTCTCTGTTCTAGTAGCATCAGTATCTCCTGGGAGCTTGTTAGAGATGCAGAATTTCAGGGCCCTCTCCCGACCAACTGAATCAGAATTTGCATTTTAATAAGATACTAAGATGATTAGTGAGCACATTACAGTTTGAAAAGCGCCAGTTTAGAATAAATTTGCCTTCTGGACAAATCATTCTTCTTTTAGGACCATCTTCTTGAGACATATAGGTTCTCTGCTAGGAGGACTATGGAAAACATTGTGTGCTAAGGATAGATTCTTGGGTACCTTGAGTGGTCTTTTATGGACTCATTAGAAGCCCACCAAGTGGAACAAAAATGAAGAATCACTGCATAGATTTTTAAGGCCCCACTTTAATTATGTTTGAATTTATAATGGTTCTGGTCTATACCCAGATATCTTTAAAAATGATTTATTTTACATTTATGAACATATTTAAACTGGGCACTTAAACAAAAATTTTTATTTAATATCATACACTTATATGTGGCAAAGTATCTTCTTTATTTGTGGCAGAGTGTTTATTCTGTTCTCAAGAAAGGCTATAATTCACCCATAAATCCATAAAGGAGGACTAAACTTACATTCTTTCTTTTAAAAATTTTATTAATAGAGATCTTATCTGACCTAACTTTGAAATGTATATTTTGCTATTGGCTGCATACATTGTGAGATTCATGAAAAAGGTTATAATTCCATCACATACACATTTTTTAAATGATCTCCTGTGTTTGAGAACATTCTTGTACTATCCCAAAGGCCATTTGAAGTTCAATTCAATAAAGTAATGAAAATAAATTTATAATTTGTTCTCAGATTTGAGCCTAATTCTAAGGCCTCTGTGATATTTGCTGCTACAATTTTAAAGAATTAGTGTAACCATTTATTGCCAATCTTTGTGAAGGAAGAACACATGCTTCTTTGCTTAAACCTTTTTTTAATTAAAGTATCATTGATATATGATATTATATCAATTTCAGGTATACAACATACTGACTCAACATCTATATACATTATGAAATGATCTCTGCTTAAACACTCTTAACGCTACCTTGAAAATAATTTTTAAGAAGTTACTGGTTCAAAGTAATGTAGTTTCCAGAATTAACCAGGTCCCACTCTTCATTCTGTAGATAAATGATCCTCCTTCCTCATCATCATGGCTGTAGAATGGTAGACAGAGACTAAACACCAACTTTTTCAGCCATTCTCAACCAGCATGAGCAAGAGCAATTCAAGCGATTTCACAAGTCCAAGACTAAAAAGTTCTGTTCTGTTGGTGAGAGTCTATTAGGTATTGCAGGGTTTATTCTGAATCAGTAAACTGAGTCCAGATTTACGTGAGATTATCACTTTGAGATCAACTGTTTTTGTTGCTCAAAGGAAAGTCATCATGTTTGCATATAGTAGGGGCTCAGGAAGGAACTCTGGCTTTAGAAGTTAGGTGGTCACAGTGTAATTGCATTACATTGTTTCACCTCATGTAAGTTCAAACATCTTAGATTAATGTTATAGTCTAAAGTGGGAAAAAGTTAAAAAAATTCTTAAATTAAGAAGCGTAATTTCTACTGGCTACATCATCATTGCCAATCAGTACTTCCCATGTGCTATAGACTATTTTAAATCTTCTTTACATATTAAGTCATTAAAATGCACAAAAGGCTTTTGGGGTACATAATATTATTCTCATTTTAAGAGGAAGAAACTGAGATCTGGGGACCTTAAAAAGCCAATTCAAGATCACAGAGTTTAAAGGTGGCAGAGCTGGAATCTAGCTGAATACAAATATGATTTAATTTATAAATTAAATCCATGCTCACCTTAAGTCATGAAGAACACATATTATGAACTTATTCTAATTTGAGGGCGAAGAGGAATGACTTCCTTTGTTGTATAATTTTTAAAATATATTTACTTTTGCTTTCTGCATTATGAAGTTGGAATGTTTTATTCATTTATCATTTAGAATTTCCCCCCCAATTTCAAGAAAATTGTATAATATATAATTGCGTATTATCATAAAATATACTTTTATACATGTATAATATCATGAAAAAATAGGTCACTAACAGCTCCACTGCACGTCTTGCCTTTGGTTTCAATGTAATTTTTTTAATCCAATTTTATCTCCTGGGGTCACAGCCTTTACCCTGAAGATAATGGGAAAGCTTTGGAGGCTTCGAAGAAAAGGAATCTGATTAGAAGACTGTTGTAATCACTTAAATGAGGGAAAGAGTCTAGGCAGGTGGGTCACTGGCATGGGAAGAAAGTGACTGATTTACAAAAGTCTCAACAAGGATTCCTTGGTAACAAGATAGATGAAGAGGGTGAAAGAGGTTACAGATGCCTCCCGAGACTTGAGTCTAGGTAAATTGAAGAAGGGTGGAGAAAGAAAGGTTTCTGAAGAAAAATATGTTTAGTTTGGGACATAGACTCTGAAGGGACATCCAGTCTGAACTTACACAGTTGTTAGGTAGAGAGGAAGGCTGAAACGGTAGAGGTCAGGGGTGTGTGTGAGATTTGGTAAAATATCCTGGCACTTCCCCAGGTCAGGGTCCGGTGAGGGCTTCCGAAGTGACTAGAGCGGTCTGGGCCAGGTGGGGGCGGCAGAGCATCAGAGGATGGTAGTTTGAAGCAGAGGCCGAATGGATGGCTTTTGTTTTTTATATGAAGTATCCTTGTGTTTACGAACTGAATGGAATAATCTCATAAACAGAATAACTGGAGATGGAGATGCCAGTGCGAAAAAGAACAAAGGGGCAATTATGAAGCCGCCTCTCAGAAGTGTTGGGACATAACCAAGAAGACTGGAGGAAGGCTGGATTAGAGGAGAGCAGGAAGGAAGAAGATTCGGATACTAGAGATTTTGTGGATCTTTATTTAAGAGTGACAACTTTGTGTAAGTAAGCTGTGCTCTGAATGTTCAGTTATGTGGAAGGCTTAAACCATTTCCTCAGAGAGACACTGGTATTGTGGATGTGGTGCATGGGAAGTGGGATAGTTTTACCGTGAACTCTTCAGACAGCCTTTCAGTTATTAATCCCCTCCTGCTGTATAAATGTGGCTATAACCCAGTTATATCATTTCTCTTTTCACCCTTACATTCTCTTCCTCAATGGCAATTTTTACTTTTGTGCTGTAAAATATTGTTAGCTATATAAAATCTTTATCACCACTGTTGCAGAAACTCTTTAGTATTGAAGTACTAGATATTAACCAGCTTTTAACACAGTGTCTTAATATTGTGGGTACTTTTCCCAGAGCCTAGTGGTCTTCAAGTTGGAAATTTAGACCATTGGTTCTCAATCCTGGCTACACATTAGAATCACTTGGAGGAGCTTCTAAGCAATACAGTGCTGTGCCCCACTCACAGATTCTGATTCAAGTGGTTTGGAGTGGAGCCTGATTATTATTTTTTTAGCCAGTTTCCCTGGTGATTGTAATATACAGCCAAAATTGAGAACCACTGACTTAGACCAATAGAGTCAGGGATAAAAATATGGAAAGTAGAGATGTTAGTGACTGATTAAAAGTTTCAGCATTCACCCAATATAAATTCCAGAAGGCAACTCTGGAGGTAAGAGAGGGAAGGCTAATTTTAAAGAAATTATGAAGTAAAATGTCTGTCACACCAGAGAGTTTCAGCCTCTGGATTTGGTGAGACTGAATAATGACAATGGAACATGGGGGGTGAAAAGTCTTATACCAAGCTTTATTCTTGCAGTGGCAGGTCGAATGTTAGAAACACATCTGCATCCAGCAAGTCCACAATTCGTAATTCGCCTGGGCACAGAGCACTGGGTGAAGCTCTTTATATAGCAACACAGTCAATAATGGCTTATTTTCAACATGTGGGCAAGCGTGCGCCTGTGAGCATTGCATGTGTGCAGTGGGCAAGTAGATTAGGGTTAGGTGGGCCTCCTGGCCATGGGAAATTCCATTTTCCCTGCAAAGTCCCAGACCTGAAGAAAGTCAATATGCCCTTAGTTTGAAATGGTCAGAACCAAATAAATCCAAACTACTGAAAGCCTATTCCCAGATCTTGAAATGAACAGAGGAAGAAGAAATGGAATACAAAAGTAGTGGTCCAGCAAGAAATTAGTAAAAACTAATGTTGAACTTAATTATGTATTGCTTGTTAAGAAAGAGCACTTTTAAGCAATCATCTGCTCCTACAACGATTGACACCAACACAGGATTTTGCAGAGGGTAGGCAGGAGGGAAATAAGAGTCATGCTGATGTTCTTGTCTTATTTGGAGGAGGATGTAGGTACTGATCAACTTTAAATACTATTTGAACAATGTAACATTATGGATTCATGTTAAAATTGCAGGATTATAGCTAGAAGTGCAGAATAGAATGTAAATCCTTCCAATTAATTCAATAAAAGGCAATAAGTAGAAAAAAAATCTGGAAATCATGGTAAACAGAAAACAAAATGACAGCTGGGATTAGTCCAGAAACACTAACCACAATCAATATGAATAGACTAGACTCATATACTGAGACTAGATAATAAAGTAAATACAGCTTCCAGCTGTAGCTGATGAAGAGGAGACAGAATGACGATTGATGGCTGACAATAAAAAGGCACCTGAAGGAAATGCTAACAAAAGGAAAGCGATTATAACCACACTAATAACAGGCAAAATGGAATTTAAGACAAAAATACTGAAAGGACAAGAACTATTTTCTGATGCCACAAGGTACTAGAAGATATAACAATTATAAATCTTAATATGTCTAACATAACTAACATTCAAACTAACATTTATGTCCCACATAACTTTCAAGACACACAAAACCACATATAACCAAAGAGAGAAACTGACCAGGTGTGGATAAAATGAAGTTTCCTGTGGCCAGGATTCTCCCCTGGCCCTGGTCGGCTAGCTCACTACACGGGTGTGGGCAATGCGTCGTTATTGACTCTATATAAAGAGCTCCGCCCAGTGCTCTGGGCGACATGGTGGTCCCGCTGAGGACAAAGACTGGGATGGCTGTCCGGGCAGAGAGGCCCAGAGGCGGACTGGCTTGCCGCCTGCAGACTTGCTCTGAGTGGATGGGATTCTAGTGATTTACCTGGAAACACAGTTGGATATAACCCTCTCATCCCAAGATTGTTCTACTGTCATTTCTTTGATCACATTGAATCCATAGTGAACTTGCCTGGGGCTGAAACCCATTGGCAAGACACCAAGCCACAATCATCTTGGGCAACTTCAATGGCTGAAACTGAAAGAGCAAGTAGGCAAAACAGCTGAAGTAAAAGAGAATTTGAGTGGTATAGTTAGGCTTGGTCTAAAATACCTTTCCCGTGTATATTTTGTACATGCAAAATAGAAACAACATATTATTTTGAGCATACTTAGAACCTAAAACATATTGTGTAGTGGGCCTTAAAGGGAATTTGAAGAAAATCCCCTTCCCCTGTAATTGATAAATTACCAGACTTATTTGATTACAACAATAAAATTAGATAGCAGTTATGAAAGAGACAAAAATCTATTTTTATGTCAACTAAATGACTTTTGGAGAAGAAATAAATGTAAGTGATAGGTTATTTAGAAAAAAGCTTACAGTATATGGCCAAAGCAGTGTTATGAAATAGTTCTTAAGGTTTGTTTTCTATATGAGTGTTAGCATTTAAAACATCTAATTTTTTCTATGTAAGACATTTTCACTGTTCAAAAGATGAACCTATATAAAAATGTAAACTCAGAAACATCTCACTTAAATTCCTATCCTCTCCACCTTGCTGCCATCCTCGCTCTTCCCCACAGAAAACTTTTAAAAAATAGTCAGTTTTTGACTTATCTTTTTGCACAATGAAAGAAGCGTATACATTCTTTTCCCATTCCCTTTTTACACAGAAGCTTGCCTACTCTGTCGGATGTTTTCCCACTGTGTTGAGGAATCCATTGATTTTTATTTTATTATTATCTTAAAAATCAGGAATGGTGTTGAATTTGTCAAATGTTTTTCAGCTTCTGTAGCAATAGCAAGTTTTTTTTCTCCTTAGAAAAAAATTAAGATCATTAGCACTTTAAGTGATTAAGCATGACAATTTATCTGGACTTGGGTTGATTTTCCATTTTCATTTATCAAAAATTGTAAACATTTAAAACATCCCTTGCAATTGGATCTTTCTCTCCAGGTATAAACACATCTAGTCCCTCTTTGATATTTCTTATGTTTCAGAAATTCAGAAATTTACTAAATGAAGACTAATTTTTCCAAGCTGATTTTCAAAGAATAGTTTTTCCATGAATTTATTTCATTTCTTGAACTGTTTTGGTTAAGCTTGAAATTTTGGATCTCCAGACTATCTGCTTCCTTACCACTGCATTTCCATAACTGTAAATACTCTGA
Source organism: Phataginus tricuspis (assembly GCA_029783875.1). Taxonomy (NCBI): domain Eukaryota; kingdom Metazoa; phylum Chordata; class Mammalia; order Pholidota; family Manidae; genus Phataginus; species Phataginus tricuspis. Next base: position 20,678,001 of record JAQQAC010008880.1, read on the forward strand.
TACCATGTAAAAGTCTTGAAAGAAATACTTCCTCCTTACATCTTTCACCTCCACATAATGACGTTCCTATTTGGGACTTTCAGGTAAGGTGGAAAAATGAGAGACAATTTCTGGTGTTGTTTGGAGGACTATGGGTAGTTACCATGGTTAAATTAGATTTGTTTATGTCTCCCAGCCTCTAAGCATGTGAAGGTTGTTTGGGTCAACTGTATCTTGTCCCAGGCATTTTTTAATAATATTTATTAATTTTATTAAGGTATCATATACAATCTTATGATCTTATATATCACCTTCACATGAGCAACACTGTGGTTACTACATTCACCCATATTATCAAGTGCCCCCCATATACCCCATTACAGTCACTGACCATCGGCATAGTAAGATGCTATAGATTCACTACTTGTCTTCTCTGTGTTATACTGCCTTCCCCATGCCACCCCCCAACATTATGTGTGCTAATCATAAAACCCTTTAATCCCCTTCTCCACCCTTCCCACCTGCCATTCCCATCCCTTTTCCCTTTGGTAACCGCTAGTCCCTTGGAGCCTGTGAGTCTGTTGCTGTTTTGTTCCTTCAGTTTTTGCTTTGTTATTATACTCCACAAATGAGTGAAATCATTTGGTACTTGTCTTTTTCCACCTGGCTTATTTCACTGAGCATAATACCCTCTAGCTCCATCCATGTTGTTGCAAATGGTAGGATTTGTTTTTTTCTTATGGCTGAATAATATTCCACTGTGTATGTACCACATCTTTATCCATTCACCTACTGATGGACACTTAGGTTACCTGCTTCCATGTCTTGGCTATTGTAAATAGTGCTGTGATAAACACAGGGGTGCATATGTATTTTTGAGTCTGTGATCTTGTTTTCCTATGAGTGGAATTCTGGGGTCAAATGGCATTATTATTTTTAGTTTTTTGAGGAACCTCCATACTGCTTTCCACAATGGTTGAACTAATTTACATTCCCACCAACAGTGTGGGAGGGTTCCCCTTTCTCCACATCCTCACCAGCGTTTGTTGTTGCTTTTCTTTTGGATATTGGCCATCCTAACTGGTATGAGGTGATATCTCATTGTGGTTTTAATTTGCATTTCCCTGGTGATTAGCGATGTGGAGCATCTTTTCATGTGCCTGTGGCCATCTGAATTTCTTCTTTGGAGAAGTGTCTGTTTAGCTCCGCTGCCTATTTTTTAATTGGATTATTTGCTTTTTGTTTGTTGAGGTGCATGAGCTCTTTGTATATTTTGGATGTCAACCCTTTATCGGATATGTCATTTATGAATATATTCTCCCATACTGTAGGATGACTTTTTATTCTACTGATGGTGTCCTTTTCTGCACCAAAGGTTTTAAGTTTGATATAGTCCCACTTGTTCATTTTTGCTTTTGTTTCCCTTACCCATGATGATAGGTTCATGAAGAAGTTGTTCATGTTATTCAAGAGAGTTTTGCCTATGTTTTCTTCTAAGAGTTTTATGGTTTCATGACTTACATTCAGGTCTTTGATCCATTTTGAGTTTACTTTTGTGTATGAGGCTAGACAGTAATCCAGTTTCATTCTCTTGCATGTAGCTGTCCAGTTTTGCCAACACCAGTTGTTGAAGAGGCTGTCATTTCCCCGTTGTGTATCCATGGCTCCTTCATCGTATATTAATTGGCCATATATGTGTGGGTTTATATCTGGACTCTCCTATTCTATTGATCTATGGGTCTGTTCTTGTGCCAGTACCAAATTGTCTTGATTACTTTGGCTTTGTAGTAGAGCTTGAAGTTGGGGAGCGTAATCCCCCAAGATTTGTTCTTCCTTCTCAGGATTTCTTTGCTATTCGGGGTCTTTTTGTGGTTCCATATGAATTTTAGAACGATTTGTTCTAGCTCGTTGAAGAATGCTGTAGATATTTTGATAGGGATTGCATTGAATCTGTAGATTGCTTTAGGCAGGATGGCCATTTTGACAGTATTAATTCTTCCTATCCATGAGCACGGGATGAATTTCCATTTGTTAGTGTCCTCTTTAATTTCTCTCAAGAGTGTCTTGTAGTTTCCAGGGTATAGGTCTTCCACCTCCTTGGTTAGGTTTATTCCTAGGTATTTTATTCTTTTTGATGCAATTATAAATGTAATTGTTTTCCTGATTTCTCTTTCTGATAGTTCATCATTAGTATATAGGAATGCAACAGATTTCTGTGTATTAATTTTGTATCCTGCAACTTTGCTGAATTCAGTTATTAGTTCTCATAGTTTTGGAGTGGTTTCTTTGGGGTTTTTTTATGTGCAGTATCATGTCATCTGCAAACAGTTTGTCCCAGGCTTTTACTTTTCTTTATTCTCAATGACTTAAGATGTGAAATTTAGTAACAATAAACCCCAAACTGAGCCACTTGTGCAACCAGATCCAAGCCTGCATGTTTATTATTTCCATACCTAATAACATAAAGCAGTTTTCAAATCTTTCACCACCAGCCTCTCCCATTCCCCAATCCCTTCTCACTCTCTAGAGGAAAAGGCTTTATATTATTTGCAAGTAAGACTTATTTTCAACATATTAAGGTAAAGACTAGGGCATAATACAAAGTATTATGTATAAATACAAAGTAACAAAGTAACAAATTCAATGTGTTCCACAAAGGAGTTTCTCCTTCTTTCAGTTTAGTTCTTTTTTACTGATTTATCTCTTTTGACCTTAAAACTTCCTTGCTGGTCAAAAAGCTTCTCTAGTAGTTTCTTCTATCTCTATTTGTGTGAGCGTCAGTCTGTATAAGCACCACATGACATAGTGCAGTTGCTGTATTGATCTTCCCTCTGGTTGTGGGCATATTGTGGTTGTTATACTGTGTGTGCCCTGAAAGGCTTAGATGATGTGTTCCACATAATGTTTTGAAGAGTTTCCCTTTGCTTCTTAAACAAAAATCTTTTCAAAGCAATTATTTCAGAGTAGATATGTACCTACTTCAACAAAACATTTTGGAGGGCATCTGGGAGAAATCCTAACTAGACTAGTGGAGTTGGAATGTGCTGAGAATTTCCTCACTGAGCTCATTTGACATGTGAGAAAATCAAGGCACAGAGTGGTTGTGTGATTGCTGAATAACACACAGGAAGAAGAAACACATGGAGGAAGGATAAAGGAAAGGCCTGCACGAAGTGTACTGATCTGGATTAGTGGCCGGGAATATAACTCATCTTAATTTTAGTTTTCGGCTATTTTGACCACAAAAGGGAAACTTGTCAGCCTAAATTAGAAGGCCAAGAAAACAGAAAAAATTTTGTTCTCAAAACATAAGTCACTGTCCAGCCCATTGCAGAAAGTAAAGGTCATTTATTGTTATTCTCAATGTTTCTGCTTGATCCCTCTCCTCAAGGCCTAACTACACCACTACATCTTGGCTTCTCACTCATCATCAATTCCCATTGATTGCCCAATGTTCTATGAACATTATCTGCTCCCTTCAGACTGAATTAATTCTTTACTGTTATTTTTTATTAATTCATTGGCAGCATGTTTTTTCCACATTTTTATAAGAGCTTTGGCTCTAAAGGAAGTATTTATTACACATGTACTTTAACCTCAAAGGAAACCAGAAAAAAGTAAACTGGAACAAGAAATTAATTTTCAATTTATAGGGATATTAACAGATGAAGTATGGTTAGAAAAACTATTCTGAAGTAAAATAACCGCACTGCCATTCAATCTTTGCCATTAATGTTGTTTGTCATAATACCAAATTAAATCTGTTTAAAAAAAAAAGTTCTGTGTTCTTTTAAACAAATATTTTTCCTAAATTTAAGCACAAGGAAAAAGTCTATTCAAGGTAATAAATATTAGAGTGTTTACTATTTGTAAGGCAGTGTGGTGGGCCCTGAAAAGGACACGAAAATGAATAAGACCCTGCGGTTGGTAGTGGGGTGTGTGTCTTCTTTATATTTCAAAAAGTCTTTGCAAAGACACAAATCTGGGGTTTGTGAAGGAATCACACAAATTCCCATACTCCTGCCCCTTCATTACCAGTGGCTCATATGAGTCACCTGACACCTGTAATCACAAAATCCCTGCCTTTATGGAATTCTTATTTTAGGATTGTGGGGGCAGACAATAAAAACATAAGTAAAATATGTAAGTGTTATAGAGAAAAATAAAGCAGAGAAGGGGTTTGGAAAGTTTCTGGCATGTGATGGTGCCATTTCAAATATGGTTCCCAGGGACGGTCTCATCAGAAGGGGACCTGAAGTAACAAACTGGGTGAAATAAAGGGGGTTAGCCAAGAAGATACACGTGGCAGAGCATTCCCAGCAGAGGGAACAGCAAGTACCAAGACCCTCAGCTGGGAGTGTGCCTGGCTTGTTCAAACATGAACTAGTGAGACAGGGACCATGGGTTTAGACAGAATAGGGGGAGGGCCTCTGGAAAAAGCAAGGCAGGATATTTGCAGTCAGAGCAATGTAACTACATGCAAGGAAACCCCCTACCAAAACTCTGTGTTAAACATTAAGCTCTAGGGTCATTCTTCAGTATCTTCAGTAAGATCAGTTAATGTTCCCCAGATAAAGAAGAGTAGCACATGTTTTTATTATGCTAATCATTTGTAATCATGTGAAAGACTCACTTTAGCATGCTAAAAGGCCCAGGCCTATGTGCTGTCTTTCCTCTTTCAGATCTGATGGGGTGATTTTAGGAACTGGGCAACATGCAGACACAGCTGTAAACAGCATAGTAAAAGGCAAGAAAGATTCTACCTTAAAGATAAGATTGCATTTTAACACCCGGGAAGTTTAAGAAGTAAGATTTTTAACTTACTCTTTAGCAAACAGACAATACCTCAGCCCACCTTGGGGGCCAGGCAGGCCACCTTTTGATATGCTCTTAGACCAAGTTGTCGGTATCCCAGAGAGAAATCAAGGCAGGAATTCCTTATGTTAAATTACTTGTAAATATTCAGACCACTTAATAAGTCCACACCCCTAAGCTTTTTTCATGTTCTCGAAAAATCCTCATCTGCCTATAAAACCCCCTAGACAACGCACCACCCAGACTCTTGTCCCCTCCTGGCTTGAACCAGGAGCTCTGTCCTATCACTTTATCTCCAAATAAAAGCCTGTACCTTGCTCTCCTACCTTGAGCGTTCGTGAAGCTCATTCTTTGGCTTCGTGAACAAGAACCCCGGCATCACTAGGAGGTAAAAGGCCAGTGTAGTTAGAATTGGCCAACCAGGGTGAGAACAGTAGGAGAAAATTTAGGGAGCTAAAAAGTGGACAGACTTTGGGTTTTAATGGAGGATTTTGTTAAGAAGAGGAGTGACACGATCTGCTATACAGTTCAGGAGGATCATGAGCAAAGCTGGTCATGGCTGGAAGCAGGAACAGAAGAAGCTACCATAACACTGAGTTAAGAGAGATGGTTGTGGTAGAGCGCATGGTCAGAAATGATCGAAATCTGCATATACTTTCTTGGTGGAGCCACCAGGGTTTGCTGAAGGAACAAAGGCGTAATGAAAGACAAAGAACCAGACCGTTGCTGCCAGCTTTGGAAACAGGTCACACTCTTAATACCACCTTTGCAAACGATGTAAATTTGTAGACATCCAGATTCTACGTTTTCTTTTTAGATGGCTTAGTCAGAGTTCCCAGGATCATGACCCTGGAAACAATACTTTCAAAATGCCTCCCACGGATTCTTCTGCAGCCAATTCGACTTGAGCTAAGGAAACCTGCTGGTTCAGGGCTCTAGTTACATGAAAGAGGCCACGCCTTCAGGGTGCAGATAAGGAGCACAGCACTGTGTCAAGTATGTGGTTTGGTGGGCTTGTGGATGGAGAGATTAATTCCACTCTGATCCCCGTCGCAGAACGCAGGGAACACTTTAAGATGCCTTAAGTAGGTTCAGCTAATTCTGGAAGGCTTCCCGGAGGAGACCGATTTTGACGAAGGCTTTTTCAGTCCTTTATCAGGAGGGAAGGGGGTAAGATGATTGGAGAAACTGCTGGGGTGTGAGGTGAGACAACTGGCCTGAGCCAGACCTCTGGAGGGCGCCTCTCTGTGCAGTCTGGTGCAGGCGCGGCGCAGGCACGACTCCACGAAAACCAAGCCCCTTCAGGAGAGGGACCCCCGCCCCGCCCTCGCCCCGCCCGTTTCCCGCCCGTTTCCCGCCCGCTGCCGCAGCCCGGGTTTCCGGAAGGTCCTGATTTAGGGGAGGATTAAACCGGATGAAGATCGCGCGCGCTCTTCCGCCTGGGCTCGCGGTCAGTAATTCTAAGTGGGGCGGGCACGCTTCGTTCCTTTGCGCAGGCGCAGTCCGGGGTTCCCCTGGCGCTATGCCGGCTCAGCACGTCTCGCGTGTCCGCGCCTTGTATCGGCGCATCTTGCTGCTGCACCGCGTCCTGCCCCCAGACCTCAAAGCCCTTGGCGACCAGTACGTGAAGGACGAATTTAGGAAACACAAGACCGTTGGTTCTGACGAGGCCCATCGTTTCTTGCAGGAGTGGGAGGCAAGTGACTACTCCCTTTTCTTTGCCCCAGACCTTTGGTGTCCCTCAGAGGTGTCCCGGTTTGTCCCTCTAGGAGACCGCCTGTCCCAGCTGGTTTCCCCGGGCCCCACGCAGAGTCACACGCAACGGCAGCCTGTTCCGTTTGGGTTAAACAGCGCAAAGCTGTTTAAACCATACTTTGGAAAGTTACTTCCCGAGCCCGTCTATTCCCATCGGTTCCCCGAGGAGAGCCGAACAAGTTACAGGAGCGTCTCCAGTTCATTTAGGCTTTTTGAGCTCCTTCCCAATGCCGGGCGCTCGAGGGGCGAAGATGGGAGGTTACAGAATTGAATAAATCAGCGTCAGGTGCTCAAAGACCTTACTACTTTAGCAGCTTTTTGTTCCGTCTAGTGCTTTGCAAGTAGCCCATTAATAAAAAATTTTTTAATTACTTGGTTTTCAGGCAAAGAGGCCTGTTTCCATAATTTCTCTGTATTTAATCTCATTGTTTTTAGTTGGGTCTTAACGTCCTCAGTTGACACAGAAATCACGTTAAGACTGTGGCAGACGACCGGAGGTGAATGAGAAAAATGTCAATTTTAAGTGAGGTGAAAGTTGGTTTCTCCGGTGTCTCCCGTCTCGTTCCTTTTTACATTGCTCAACATCATTGCACTAAATGTTAAGCAGACCCATGTGTTAAGGATTAGCCCTTTGACTTTTTTCCCCTTTTTTTTTTTGAGTGAAGGAAAAAGATATACAGACTATTTCGTGGGGTTGGGGGCCCTGCGTGATTGCCCCTAGTTCTGATTTGCAAATTCTGAGAAACGAATAGAATTGGAGATTAAAGCTATGTCTCTAGTATTTGAAAGCACCAAGGCAGTGTTAGTGTAAGAACAGAGGTAAGTAAGTAATTCTACAGCCTGAAAATTTGTTGGCTGAGGAGATGACTGAAGTCTGTTTTTAAAAAAGTCATAAAGGTCATGGTTAGGGTGAACAGAGAACTTTTTCACTGAATCTCAGAATTCTTGATTGTAGAATTACTGGAGAGTGACATCAGGACAATAGTGAAATTTTGAATTTCCTAGAAGTCGTGTGTATTTGATGTAATTAACCTGCAGGGAGCCTGGAAAGTTAAAATTTTAAAAATACAGACTGCATTCTTTTAATATGGTAATTTGGTGCTGGATCCAGAAGAACTGGATCAAAATTCAGATCCTGGTATTTATTAAATATCAGATCACTTAATTTTTCCTCATATTATTTGCTTATCTGTAAAATAAAACAGTATTTACCATATGCATCTCAAATTAGTGTATTTGTAAATGTATTTAAAAGGACTTTGTAAATTGTTAGCTGCAGTGAAACTAGCTTTTTAGGGAAACAGAAGGAACTTAGAGTAAATTGATAATGGGCTGGAGGGGACACAGAGGCATTAAAAAAAAACTTGGTAAATAAAAAAATGTGATGATCAGCCTAGAAAGCTTGATATTGGGAATTCATTTTTTCTTTTAAACTCCCTTGAAATTTAGATTTACAGAAGAATTACAGAGACAGTACAAAGTTCCCATACATCCTACACTCAGCTGCCCCAAGTGTTAACATTTTATGTAAGCATGGTGCAGTCAAAACTAAGAAATTAACATTGCTACAGTTCTATTAACCATAGACTTCAGTCACATTTTGCTAGTATTTCCACTCATGTTCTTATTTCCTAGGATCCAATCCATAATTACATATTGCATTTAGTCATCCCTTCTATTTCATTTCTGCTTGTCTATGACAGTTCCTTAATCTTTTCTTTTTCTTTTACTATTTTTTTATTAAGGTATTATTGCTATATACTCTTATGAAGGTTTCACATGAAAAACAATGTTACTACAAAAACTCATTACTACATTTACTCATATTATCAAGTCCCCACCCATACCCCAATGCAGTCACTGTCCATCTGTGTAGTGAGATGCCACAGATTCACTATTTGCCTTCCCTGTGCTACAGTTTTCCCCATGATCCCCCACACCATGTGTACTAAACATAATATCCCTCAATCCCCTTCTCCCACCCTCCCCACCTTCCCTCCTACACCCCTCCCCCTTGGTAACCACTAGTCCCTTCTTGGAGTCTCTGAGTCTGCTTCTATTTTGTTCCTTCAGTTTTGCTTCGTTGTTATACTCCACAAATGAGGGAAATCATTTGGTACTTGTCTTTCTCTGCTTGGCTTATTTCACTGAGCATAATATCCTCCAGCTCAATCCATGTTGTTGCAAATGGTAGGATTTGTTTCTTATGGCTGAATAGTATTCCATTGTGTATATGTACCACATCTTCTTTATCCATTCATCTACTGATGGACACTTAGGTTGCTTCCATATCTTGGCTATTGTGAAAAGTGCTGTGATAAACATAGGGGTGCATATGTCTTTTTGAATCTGAGAAGTTGTATTCTTTCGGTAAATTCCAAGGAGTGGGGTTCCCAGGTCAAATGGTATTTCTGTTTTTAGTTTTTTGAGGAATCTCCATATTACTTTCCATAATGGTTGAACTAGCTTACATTCCCACCAGCAGTGTAGGAGGGTTCCCCTTTCTCTACATCCTTGCCAGCATCTGTTCTTAGTCTTTTCGATGCTGACCATCCTTACTGGTGTGAGGTGATATCTCATTGTAGTTTTAATTTGCATTTCCCTGATGATTAGTGATGTGGATCATCTTTTCATGTGTCTGTTGGCCATCTGAATTTCTTCTTTGGAGAACTGTTTCTTCATATCCTCTGCCCATTTTTTAATCAGGTTATTTGCTTTTTGGGTGTTGAGGCATATAAGTTCTTAATATATTTTGGATGTTAACCCCTTGTCAGATATGTCATTTACAAATATATTCTCCCATACTGTAGGATGCCTTTTTGTTCTGTTGACGGTATCCTTTGCCATACAGAAACTTTTTAGTTTGATGTAGTCCCATGAGTTCATTTTTGCTTTTGTTTCCCTTGCTCGAGGAGATGCGTTCAGGAAGAACTTGCTCATGCTTATATTCAGGAGATTTTTGCCTATGTTGTCTTCTAAGAGTTTTATGGTTTCATGACTTACATTCAGGTCCTTGATCCATTTCGAGTTTATGTTTGTGTATGGGGTTAAACAATAATCCAGTTTCATTCTCTTGCATGTAGCTGTCCAGTTTTGCCAACACCAGTTGTTGAAGAGGCTGTCATTTCCCCATTCCATTTCTATGGCTCCTTTATCATATATTTATTGACCATATATGGTTGGGTTTATATTAGGGCTCTCTAGTCTGTTCCATTGGCCTATGGTTTTGTTCTTATGCCAGTACCAAATTGTCTTGATTACTGTGGCATTGTAGTAGAGCTGAAGTTGGGAAGTGTAATCCCCCCAGCTTTATTTTTCCTTCTCAGGATTGCTTTGGCTATTCGGGTTCTCTTGTGGTTCCATATGAATTTTAGAACTATTTGCTCTAGTTCATTGAAGAATGCTGTTGGTATTTTGATAGGGATTGCATTGAATCTGTAGATTGCTTTAGGCAGGATGGCCATTTTGACAATATTAATTCTTCCTATCCATGAGCATGGGATGTGTTTCCATTTATTGGTATCTTCTTTAATTTCTCTCATGAGTGTCTTGTAGTTTTCAGAGTATAGGTCTTTCACTTCCTTGGTTAGGTTTATTCCTAGGTGTTTTATTCTTCTTGATGCCACTGTGAATGGAATTGTTTTCCTGATTTCTCTCTCTGCTAGTTCATCATTACTGTATAGGAGTGCCACAGATTTCTGCGTATTAGTTTTGTATCCTGCAACTTTGCTGAATTCAGATATTAGATCTAGTAGTTTTGGAGTGGATTCTTTAGGGTTTTTTATGTACAGTATCATGTCATCCGCAAACAGGGACAGTTTAACTTCTTCCTTTCCAATCTGGATGCCTTTTATTTCTTTGTGTTGTCTGATTGCCTTGGCTAGGACCTCCAGTACTATGTTGAATAGAAGTGGGGAGAGTGGGCATCCTTGTTTTGTTCCAGATCTTAAAGGAAAAGCTTTCAGCTTCTCTCTGTTAAGTATAATGTTGGCTGTGGGTTTGTCATATATGGCCTTTATTATGTGGAGGTACTTGCTCTCTATACCCATTTTGTTGAGAGTTTTTATCATGAATGGATGTTGAGTTTAGTCAAATTCTTTCCAGCATTTATGAAGATGGTCATGTGGTTTTTGTCCTTCTTTTTGTTGATGTGGTGAATGATGTTAATGGATTTTCGAATGTTGTACCATCCTTGCATCCCTGGAATAAATCCTACTTGATCATGATGGATGATCTTTTTGATGTATTTTTGAATTCGGTTTGCTAATATTTTGTTGAGTATTTTTTGCATCTATGTTCACCAGGGATATTGGTCTGTAATTTTCTTTTTCTGTGGTTTCTTTGCCTGGTTTTGGTATTAGAGTGATGCTGGCCTCATAGAATGAGTTTGGAAGTATTCCCTCTTCTTCTACTTTTTGGAAAACTTGAAGGTGGATGGGTATTAGGTCTTCACTAAATGTTTGATAAAAATCAGCGGTGATGCCATCTGGTCCAGGCGTTTTGTTCTTAGGTAGGTTTTGATTACCAATTCAATTTTGTTGCTGGTAATTGGTCTATTCAGATTTTCTGCTTATTTCTGGGTCAGCCTTGGGAGGTTGTATTTTTCTAGTAAGTTGTCCATTTCTTCTAGGTTATCCAGTTTATTAGCATATAATTTTTCATAGTATTCCCTAATAATTCTTTGTATTTCTGTGGTGTCCATAGTGATTTTTCCTTTCTCATTTCTGATTCTGTTTATGTGAGTATATTCTTTTTTTCTTGGTCAGTCTAGCTAGGGGTTTATCTATTTTGTTTATTTTCTGAAAGAACCAGTTCTTGCTTTCATTGATTCTTTCTATTGTTTTATTTTTTTCGATTTTATTTATTTCTGCTCTAATCTTTATTATGTCCCTCTTTCTACTGACTTTGTGCCTCATTTGTTCTTCTTTTTCTAGTTTTGTTAATTTTGACTTTAGAGTGCTCACATGGAATTGTTCTTTCCTGAGGTAGGCCTATATTGCAATATACTTTCCTCTTAGCACAGCCTTTGCTGCATCCCACAGATTTTGTGGTGTTGAATTATTGTTGTCATTTGTCTCCATATATTGCTTGATATGTTTTTATTTGGTCATTGATCCATTGGTTATTTAGGAACATGTTGTGAAGCCTCCATATGTTTGTGGGATTTTTCATTTTCTTTGCATAATTTATTTCTAGTTTCTTACCTTTGTGGTTGGAGAAACTGGTTGGTACAATTTCAATCTTTTTAAATTTACTGAGGTTCTTTTTGTGGCCTAGTATATGATCTATTCTTGAAAATGTTCCATGTGTACTTGAGAAGAATGTGTATTCTGCTGCTTTTGGGTATAGAGTTCTGTAGATGTCTGTTAGGTTCATCTGTTCTAATGTGTTGTTCAGTGCCTCTGTCTCTTTACTTATTTTCTGTCTGGTTGATCTGTCCTTCAGAGTAAGTGGAGTGTTGAAGTCTCCTAGAATGAATGCATTGCATGCTATTTCTCCTTTTAATTCTGTTAGTATTCGTTTCACATATGTAGGTGCTTCTGTGCTCGGCACATAGATATTTATAATGGTTATATCTTCTTGCTGGATTGACCCTTTTATCATTATGTAATGTCCTTCTTTGTCTCTTGTGACTTTCTTTGTTTTGAAGTTTATTTTGTCTGATACCAGTACTGCAACTCCTGCTTTTTTCTCCCTATTAGTTGCATGAAATATCTTTTTCCATCCCTTCACTTTTAGTCTGTTTATGTCTTTGGGTTTAAAGTGAGTCTCTTGTAGGCAGCATATAGATGGGTCTTGTTTTTTCATCCATTGAGTGACTCTGTGTCTTTTCATTGATGCATTCAGACCATTTACATTTAGGGTGATTATCGATAGGTATGTACTTATTGTGATTGCAGGCTTTAGATTTGTGGTTACCAAAGGTTCAAGGTTAACTTCCCTATTATCTAAGAGTCTAACTTAATTCACTTAATATTACTAACACAGTCTAAAGGTTCTTTTCTTCTCCTCCTTTTTCTTCCTCCATTCTTTATACATTAGGTATCATATTTTGTACTCTTTTTCTATCCCTTGATTCACTTTGGGGATAGTTGATTTAATTTTGTGGTTGCTTAGTAATTAATTGTTCTACTTTCTTTACTGTGGTTTTATTACCTCTGGTGACAGCTATTAAACCTTATAAACTTCGATCTATAGCAGTCCCTCCAAAATACACTGTAGCGACAGTTTATGGGAAGTAAATTCTCTCGGCTTTTGCTTATCTGGAAATTGTTTAATCCCTCCTTCAAATTTAAATGATAACCTTGCTGGATGAGGTATTCTTGGTTCAAGACCCTTCTGCTTCATTGCATTAAATACATCATGCCACTCCCTTCTGGCCTGTAAGGTTTCTGGTGAGAAGTCTGATGATAGCCTGATGGGCTTTCCTTTGTATGTGATCTTATTTCTCTGTCAGGCTGCTTTTAATAGTCTGTCCTTATCCTTGATCTTTGCCATTTTAATTACTAAATGTCTTGGTATTGTCTTCCTTGGGTCCCTTGTGTTGGGAGATCTGTGCCCCTCAATGGCCTGAGGGACTATCTCCTCCCCCAGATTGGGGAAGTTTTCAGCAATTACCTCCTCAAAGACACTTTCTATCCCTTTTTCTCTCTCTTCTTCTTCTGGTACCCCCATAATGCGAATATTGTTCCGTTTGTATTGGTCACACAGTTCTCTCAATATTCTTTCATTCTTAGAGATCCTTTTTTCTCTCTGTGCCTCAGCTTCTTTGTATTCCTCTTCTTTAGTTTCTATTTCATTTATCATCTTCTCCACTGTATCCAATCTTCTTCTAATACCCTCCATGGTGCTTTTCAATGATTGGATCTCTGACTGGAATTCATTCCTGAGTTCTTAAATATCTTTCCATATGTCCATGCGCATGTTAATGATTTTTATTTTGAACTTCCTTTCAGGAAGAGTCATGAAACCAATGTCATTTAAATCTTTCTCAGGAGTTGTATTAATAATTTTACTCTGAACCAGGTTCCTTTGGTGTTTCATAATTGTATATGGCACCCTCTAGTGCCCAGAAGCTCTACTCCCTGGAGCTGCTCAGCTCCTGAAGCAATGTGTGGGGTCACAGGGGTGTGGTATTGGTGTCTGGGGGGAGGAAAGAGCTGTTTCCTGCTTCCCGGCTGCTATGCCTGTCTCCACTGCCTGAACCAGTGGGCCGAGCACACAGGTGTAAGCCTCTATGCTTTGCGTTTGTAGTTGCTGTAGACAGATCTTCTGTCTGGCTGGCCTAATGCCAGTGTAGGGTTTGTTGTTTTGTGAGCCAGGTGGGGCTGACCGTGAGAAAGGCGCAGTAGGCTGCATATCAGGGAGGGGTTCCTTGGAGCTGTGTAGGCAGCCAGGGAGCTGGAGCACCTGAAGATTGTCTAAGGAGGAAGATTTCTTTTTCCTCCTTAAATATGAGAGTCTACATGGCAAAGGTCCCAACCTGCTGGGCAGAGTGCACCTGGACAGTTTTGTCTACCTGTCCTCTCTCCTGAGCAGTAAGCTCTGTGCAGTCCTTGCCCCTTTAGCAGCCCTCTTGCTAAGGGCTTCCTTGTTAGGAAGTCTCTCAGACTGCCTGCCTTTCTTTTGTCCCAGTGCAGCTGGATATGAATCCCTGCTCTCCACAAGCAGCTGGAATCCCAGTCTTTCCAGGAATTCTGCCTGTCTTAGCTTTCCAACCCCATAATCACAAGAGTATCATACAAACACCATGAAAGGTAGGTTTGTGCTCCCAGAGCAGATCTCCGGAGTAAGGTATTCAGCAGTCCCAGGCCTCCACTCCCTCCCTGCTCCGTTTCTCTTCCTCCCGCTGGTGAGCTGGGGTAGGGGAAAGACTTGGGTCCCGCTGGGCCACAGCTTTGTTACGTTACCCTGTTCTGTGAGGTCTGCTCTTTTCTCCAGTTGTATGCAGTCTGGCGCAGTCCTCTTTCCTGTTGCTCTTTCAGGATTAGTTGTATCAATTATATTTCCGTATTATATGCGATTTTAGGAGGAAGCCTGTGTCTTACTTCTTATGCCACCATCTTTAATCCCTTCTCCAGGAGATCTTCTTAATCTTTTCTTTTCAGTCATGTCCTTGACACTTTTGGAAAAGTGTTGGTAAGTTGTTTTGTACACTGCCTCTCAGTTTGGGTTTATCTGATGTCTTCTCATGGTTAGATTGCTGCTATGCATTATCAGGAAGGATACCACAGGGTGATGTGCCCTTCTCACATCCTATCAGAGAGCATGTGATACCATGGTGACTTATATTACTGGTGCTCTTAGCTGTGATCATTTGGTTAAGGTGATACCTGCCAGGTTTCTCCACTGTAAAGGTACTGTATTCCCTTTTGAAGTTGTATTTTGAGAGAGATGCAGTGAGGCTGTATAAATATCCTGCTTCTCTATAAACTTTGCCAGCTAGTTTTCACACTCATTGATGCTTCTTGCCATTGTGTTCTAATGGTGATTTTCTATTTCCCTTATTCCTTTTGAATTTATTAGTTGGAGTGTTTCTGTATGGAAGATTTGTCCCATCTTCACCACTACTGATATAGATTTTTACTCATTTCTTGGAATGAAGAAAAGGATATTTGGTGGGACGAGGACTCTGTAGTTAATGAGTGGGAGGCTGGGTAAAGATAAATTTAAACCTAGTGATCTGACTATTTGGATAAAATAATAATTCTCATTGCAAGGAAGCTCTGTCTAAGCCTGGGAGTTAGAAGGAATAGGGTAGTTCTACCAAGAGAGCTACTTTCCCTTTCCAAGAATGAGGGCAAGAGATTCTAATGGCTTGGAGGGCTAGGGCTGTGACACTGTAGGGTGATGTCCTTCAGCCTTCTAAGTCTTTTTCCCCATATGTTCTTCAGAACATCTAATTTATGGTTAGGTAAATACTTGATGCTGCTAGTTATGGCATGGATTTCTATTGTTTTTTTGGTTAATGATGATTACATACTTGGCACACGGTATCTGATTATTACTAGCTTAATGCTTATGTTTATATTAAGTTAATTGAGAGTAACACAACTGTGGACTTAACCATGCTGTATGGAGTTTGGTCTCTGAGATCCTCTCACTTCTAAAATTACTTACAAACTTGAATGGAGTCTGAATTTGTTTTAATTTAGAGGGCAAAGTTGGGTATGGGTACTACTGGAGAAAAGAAAGGGAACAAATGTCAGCTGCCCGGTGTTAGGAGAGTGCTCTCTTCCCTTTGTGATCACCCCAAAGTGGCAAATATTAGAGGGCATTCTGCTGGGGTAGTTTATGTTGAGGGATCATTTGGGGAAAGGTAGGAGGAAAATATTTCATTTTATCATAAGGATAAAAATGTGAAGGCATATTTGCAGAGTAAATAGTGAATTTAAGTAATTTCTTACCATTAGAGAAACTATGTAAGTTCAGGAAGAGATGTTGAGAATCTGTTAGGGAGAATGTTCCATGACTGGTTGGTGAAATATCCATTGTAATCTTACTTCCAGGTCTTTTAGGAAGCAACTGTTAGAAATGGATTTGAGGCTGGGTGTATCAGGGGTCTTACTTATGAAATTTTTAAAAGTTCTAACTATGTTCAGTTTTGAGTTTCTTTAACTTAGTATAATTAGGGTAGGATGATATTATGTTGTTTTCATGACTGTAGGCCTCTCTTCTTTGGGCTCCATTTTGTTGCTTTTGAACGTCTGGCATAGTTTGTATTTTAGCTTGCGGGAGAAAAGGACTGAGTTACTTCTGTGTTTAGCAGGTGATCGTATGTTCGGGGGATGCCTCATGTACGAGGAAGTCATTTGGGAACTTCTCAGTTGTACTGTTTATTCTGCGTGTTACTCAATGTAGGTTTTTTTTTTTCTTTTTGATGGTTTATTGAATGGCAGTGTGTCACATAAGTATGTTTTCTATGTTAAGCTTAACCTTTTAGGAAATTTTAGCGATAGTGTGCTCCTTAATTAATGGTTGAAAAAGGGATAAAGGAAAGGATATAAAACAGTGTATCCTTGGAAAATAAAATGTTTCTTTTTTTCCATTTCTGAAGAATTTGGATTTTTTAGTGAAGCGTTTTACTATTTTTATTTAGGAATATTTACATTTTATTGGCATCACGAGATGTGTTATAACGATGCTTATGTTTTAAAGTAACTAAAGGTGCTTAAGAAAACAATAATTTGATCAGCATTGCATATATTATTGGCTTCATACTATATTATGGAAGATAGAGATATGTTCCTTTTATTTAAATGAGCTAACATTTATTTGTATTTGTAGATTTAAAATAATGGTAATAGCCTGATAATATGCTAGTGGTTATGGTTCTAAAACATCTGGATCTGTGTGTAGGGTTGTGTGTGTTGTATGTGTGTATGCATGCATAACCATCTTAAACATTTGAAGTTTTTGCAAAGAATTTAAGAAAAAATGAGTATATATGTGTAATATTAACTTACCGGTTTTACTTTTTTGTGAAATACATTATCATTGCTTAACAAGAACAAATGTCTAAAATGTCACAAAGGATTAGAAAGCGAGTTTCAGATTGCTTCAGTAATCTTAGTTAAGTAACTTAATGCACTTAAACTAAAAAATCAAAGTTATACATGGACATGGTTAAAACTTAATTTGTGTATGAGAAGTTGCTCTGATAATAAAGAGCAACACATAAATTCTTTTCCTTAATTTATCTGTTCTTCTGGGGACATTTTTCATTTTGTTTTGGTCTCTTTCATGTTTCAAATATCTTGTTAATATTGGTTATCTGTCCATATTAACAAGTGAAGCAAGAAGAAATGGACTGATAACTCTCCATATAGGTAGGCTTGTTGATAGTAAAATTACTTTTAGGGTCACAGAAATTCAGTTTATCTCCCTTGGATTGGCTTCTCACTCTTGACTTGGTTACCTACCTGCTGCTTGTGTTGAATTGGTCCTGGCAGTGTGGCTTTATCTCCTGGTATATTCCCTGTGTTGTATTTGAGGTTGTGGCTCCCTCTGTCTATGCTGTTTTATTAGTTAACTCCTCTACCTCCTTTCCATCTTGAGAAATTTGTGGAAATCTCTTGGCAACTAATGGCTCCATTCTTGTTCTCTTAGTCACGATGGGTTACTCCTTTTCAAAATTCTTTACTGTCAGTTCAGGGGAGTTTTGGAAGGGAAAGAAATAAGAATAAATGCCTGTGATGTCTCCCATCTGTCATCTTGAACTGGAAATCCTCAGTTCTTTAATTTTAAAGAGGAAGAAACTCAGGCCTACAGAAGTAAAATGATTTACAGCTAGGTAGGATAAAAATCTTGTGTTCTTACCTCATGAAAGTCTAGTAAAGATTTTGGAAAGTAATGTTTGTAAAAAATGTTTAACTTTTGCAGTGTAAAATTACTATTGATTTTTTTTCTTTGAATTTTGCTTGTTTGATTACAATTTATTTGTATTATTTGCTTCTTCCATTTTTTTTCTTTTACTTTTCCTAAGGGAAAGGGGAGCTTCTTAATTATGTTTTTATCATTTATACCTCTAGCACAATAAACAAATATTTAAGTATGTTTAAGTAATGATTTATTGTTATGTTTATTAGCCAAAGATGCTAATTACCACACATTTCTCTCTGATTTTTTTCAGTAATGAAATGTACTAGTCAGGCACATGCATGTTTTCTGTGTAATTTTTGGAAGGGTTTTTTTGGCCTCAGTTGTTTCAGTAGGGAAATAATGTTTTATTCTGGAAATTAGGTGTGGACCAAAAAGTTCTCTTTACCTTTAAGATATGATTAAGAGATAAGCTTAAACTATATCAGATGGCTTAGTTTTTCATTGGCACCACTGACTTTTCTCTTTAATCTTTTCTGTTAGCTTTAGGGTTATGTGTTATTACTGTAGTAACAGAATGGGTAATAAAAGTACAGTACATTTTGTTATCATAATAGAGTACAATTAACATAAAATTAATAATTTCTGAATTAAAAAATAGTTAAAAAGTCCAATAGAATATATTTAGGATTAATACATGATTGGTTACATTAATATAAAAAGAGCTTATTTAGCTTGGGTAAAAATAAAAAGCATCCAGATTGGAAAAAAAGAAAACTATTCACATATGATATGATTATATCTGATAGAAAATATGATAGAATGTACAAAAAAAAATTACTAGAATTAATGTCAGTTTAGCAAGGTTGTATGATACATGATGAATATACAGAAATTAACTTTTTCTTTTTTATTAGGCTATCATGGATATACAGTCTTATATTGGTTTCAGATACACAACACAGTCGTTCAGTATTGACCCATATTATCACGTCTTCACCCCCTCCAGCGCAGTCACTGTCCATCAGTGTCGTAAGATGTTACAGAATCATTAACTGTATTGTCTGTGCTGTATTACCGTCTTTGTGACCAATCTATATTGTGATTGTGAATTATTGTGCCCCTTAACCCCCTTCTTCCTTCCTCCCAACCCTACCCAACTTCCCCTTTGGGAACCCTAGTCCCTTCTTGGTGTCTATAAGTCTACTACTATTTTGTTCCTTCTGTTTTGTTTTTATATTCCATAAATGAGTGAAATCATTTGGTATTTATCTTTCTTCACCTGGCTTATTTCACTTAGTGTAATACCCTCTAGGTACATCCATGTTGTTGCAAACGGCAGGACTTCTTTTTTTATGACTGAATACTATTCCACGGTGTGTATGTACCACATCTTTATCCATTCATCTGTTGATAGACACCTTGGTTGCTTACATATCCTGGCTATTATAAATAATGTGGCAATCATAGGGGTGCATGTATTTTTTTGAATCAGAGATTGTTTTCTGTGGGAAAATTCCTAGAAGTGGAATTTTGGGACCATATGGTATTTCTATTTTTAGTTTTTTGAGGATGTAGTACTTTTTTATTTTATTACTTTTATTTCTTGCATCTTCTGTCAAAGCATTATTGTTGTACTCATTATTTTATTAATGTGTTAATAGATTAAGCTACCTAATTTGTCTTCTGGACCTTAGAGAATTCAGGTACTTCTCATTGTGTGTTAATATAATTAGCTTAATTCCAAAGATAAGATTATATTTATCTTATTTACAAGTTTTTGCTTTACTCCTAAATCACTAGAACTTGAAACATTTCTAAAATAAATTACATTTTGATTTCTAAACTCTCAAACACTAAAACATTTGTGCGTTCTTTCAGTAGATTTTAATTATATATATTATTTTCCTTCATAAAACATTTCATTCTTGTAAACAAAAGAATAGCAGAATGTTGCCTATTAATGTTTAAGTAGCAAAGGTTTCTGGGCTTTGGTGCAGTGATTCTTCACCTTGCTGAAGATGAAGAACTCTACAGTTTGTTTAAAAACTATCCTATTGAATAAAAAAAAAAATCCATATAAGTATATGCAGAAATAACTGCAACAATATCAGCATGCAGCATCAATGGATCTAGCTGCACGGCACATACCCTAAACTATCTCCCTCCAAAAGGCATCTTATTCACTGCCTCACGCTTTCCAGCATGGGCCTCAATGGTTTGTTACTTTATAAGCTACAGATATGTAAATTAATAACAGCATTTCTAGCCAATAACTATAGTTAACACCACTTTTTAAAAAATGGCATGAACATCTTAATGCCTTTACAAGGCTAAGAGCAAGATGCACAGAGTGAGAAAAACTTATTTTGAAATGTTTGGAAATATGTACAATTTTGATACAGTTTCAGGGTGCTTATAAAACCCTTGGATACTTGTAAATCACTTAAAATTTCTAGGGCATTTTTAGAGACTGCAGTATGATCATACTCCAATTTTGTAATTAGATCTGATGAGGACAGAGACACCTCACAGAGGTACATTATGGTGTTTTCCCTACTTTGGAATTCACTTGGAGATAGGGATTCAGTTTTATTTCTCCTTTCTCCTCTCTTCCTCAAACTACTTCTGTTCCTCCTTCTGTCTGCCATCTTCTTCGCCTTCCTCCTCTTCCTTTTTTCAGGCAATAAACTGTCTCCTTTGTTGCCTATTAAATGTTTAAGAAGCATTTTGAGTAGCAATTTGAGCATCAAAAAAAATGATAATTAATTTTATCACACTGATTTAAAAAAGCAATTTTTGAGCCCATGGGGAGGAGAGAGAGGGGAAGAGGATGGAGGAGAAGGAGGAGAGAAAGAGGATGGGGAAGAGGAGGATGAGGAAGAGGAGGAGAAGGAGGAGGAGGAGGAGGAGGAGGAGGAGGAGGAGGAGGAGGTGGAGGTGGAGGCAGAGGTTGCTAAATTTTCCTGAGTTGGCTAAATCCTTTTCCTGTTTCTCCTTCAGCTTCACTACCTTATTGTAAGTCTGCTTTTTTGCTGTCAGATTACTCCACACCTATTTGGTCTTTAGGGGAGGTACTGGGGTTTGATCTTAGGGTGGAACTCTGAACAGAACAGGAAGTCAGCCAATAATGGCCATTTGAGGCTTTTAGGATCCTTCCTACTTCTTTTAGTTGGTCCATAATGTTCCATTTCTGGATCATCAAATTTGGATTTCCTTTTCCCAGACATTGTCTTATGCATTTTAGAACATTTCTTATAAAACTGCAGAAGAAAAACAACATGAACTGTATGCTGATGGGGATCACTGGATTTTTCTTCTTTCGTACTTCTGTCTTGCCTGCACACAACAGGCAAAGCAAACTCTGCCCTTTTGCTTCTCGGATCACCTTTAGCCATATTGATTTTACTGTTTGCTTGTCTCTGCATATAATTTTAAAGAAGAATCTGTGGTTTCATGACTATTATAGGATAGTTTTAAAAGTATATATTAGATAACTATTTAAGATATGCATTTCTATGCCATTCCTATGCCATTTTAAACAGCTATCGTGTTTAATCTGTTAGTTTTACTTGCTAGATTTGTCAATCTGTTGGGACAAAGATGGTAAGAATAGTAGTTTTTGAAGCTTGTTACCTTTTTAACTACTTTTATACCATAAGTGTATTTCTGAAAAGTTTTTTTTTCAAATTTTTATAAATTAGAAATTTCAAATTGATGTAAAATTGATATTTCAAATCAAATAAATTGCTTTTTTTTCAAAATTTTACTTTTAAGTACACTGGCAAATTTACTACTTAAAGGAATTCTTTTGTGAATCCTTTGCAAAGTGAATAGTCAGCCTATAATCTGTTGCTTTGTGTGAACCCACATTTGCATACATCAAATTTTTTAAAGTAGGATATGTCTACAATTGTCAATGCATGCATCTAAAAAGAAAAGTTTAATTTCTATTTGATGCAAAGAACAAATTCAGATTTGGCATTTTTGGTAAGTAAGACACACCAGATTATTTTAGTTCTATTCTTTTTAACTAAATGCTATCAAAATGCGCTTGCTCTACACTCTAAATTAAGGGGGTGGCAAAAGTTTATGTATGAAGATTGAACTACAGTACATTTAAACTGTATTTTCTTAAATTACAGTATATATTTTTTAACTGTATTTTCTTAAATAGTAACAGGGCTAGTGTAAAGTTATACAAAGCTTTAAAGGTATTTATAGTTTTAGCTTTTCTTTCTTAAGAGCGTAACTAGAATCCCAAGACTTAGTGATTTGTTTTTCTTTACAAATTTTGCTTTATCTTAGTCTGCTATAGAAGTTATAGAAGTAGATTTATTTGTTGCTTTTAATTATAATATGTTTGTTAACTTTCTACTTTACTTTGATTATACTGAGCAGTTTAATGCCCTGCTTAATACTTGGAAGGTACTAATGATAATTCATTTTTCTTTTAGTTTGGATACTGCAGTGTTAGCCAAAGTTAACCATAAATATTTAGTCCATAATATAGCCTAAATACGGTAGATTTATAGTGAAAAAATAGAATAAAATCGAATTGCCATTGTGTAATATTTCAACTACACTATGATTAAATAGACTTTTTCTGTAGGGCTGTTTGGGAGCCTAACTACTATTTGTAACATTTTTTGTCTAGGAAAGTATATACAAATTAAAACAGAGCATTGGACACTTGGCCCCATGGCTCATATCCTCTGCACAGCCTACTAGATAGTCAAAGGAGAGTCCTCATGATTCGACATGGTACTGTTAGATCCCATGGAAAGTAAAGTCCTTCCTTGGTAACTGAGGAAGAAATCAGTGTATTAGGGAACCTTGGAACATAATGTCCTGGGATCTAGGAGAAACACCTCTTCTAATATAAATAGGGCTAATAATTTGTTTTGTCCATGGCCTTAACAAGTTGAGTGTCAGGGATAATCCAGAGGACGTTATTAAAGTCAAAACTGGAGAGGAAGCAAAGAATCAGGAGCGGAGATTGCAGCAACAAGTTCCAGGTGGAACATGGAGAAATTGTTCCAAATGTAGGCCATGCGCTGTGTGAGGATGCCAGGGACGATCCCAACTGAGTTCATTTGTTCACTCATTCATTCAGTGCCTACTGTGTTTGAGGCGATACAGAGATTAATACATACATGGTCAGTGTTTTTAAAGAGTTTATAAGTTGGCTACAAGTGTCTGTATAAGACAGTATGAGACTCATTGGGCCTAAAAGAACAGTGGTTAAGTTTGTTGGTCTTCTTAGCAGTGGGTGATGAGCAGTATGAACATAGTAGGACAACTTCTCTTTCCCTTAGCCATTGAATTTATGATAAGGCATTTCTCTACCCAGTGTCAGCCCTGTCACTGTTCCTTCATAAGGCTCCATTCCATTGGGTTTTGAAGATCTTTCTATCTTTGAGGTTCTTTTTAAATTATAGTCACCCCTGTGGGAGATGCCATTTTAAACTTGTCAGCTAACACTCTATTACAACATTCCTTAACCTGCGGCCACTTACCCTGTGATCTTTGGTTTAACAGCTCCAAGACTCAGTTTCCTCATAAGTAAAATGGGGATTCCAACAGTACTTGCCTCTAAGGTTAAGGATTAAATAAGATAATATATGCATAGTAGTTGTCTTGCACATAGTGAGTTCTCAATAAATGTTAACTATTTTAGCTCTTTTTTACTCTCTACTTTGGTTAGGAAGGCTATTGATAGGAAGGAGGCAAGATTTCGAGGGAAGAGCCTTGGAGATGCTGAAAACAAATTTTGTTACTTCATTATTCTTAATTCTTCCATATCTGAATAGTTGTCAGATCCTTTTGATTCAGTTTCTTTTTTCCATGTCAGAACTCTGACCTGTTGCCCCCATTGCCATTACCTCTGGGTGTTTGTAGTAGTTTCATAAATAATCTTGCCTTATTCTTTTTTAACTGTCAGTTTATACAACACAACTTTGATCATATCATTGCCCTTGTGAGCAATTATCACTGTTTTCCCACTGACTTCTCTTTAACCTGGAATTCAAAACTGCAAAATCTGGCTGGGCTATATTTCTCCTAGTTTACGTCTCAATATTCTCTGCCATGTATCCTATGTTCCAGTCATACTCAACTAAGCATTGTTCTCTGAATGTGGCCTTAAGTTGTTTTAGTTCTCACTATTCATTTGGCTTAAATGTTTTTCTGTCTTTTTCTGCATGGCCAAATCCTAAAATATTTTCAAAACAGCTCCAGTGCTTTTCTGTCAACTCTCTCTTGATTAATTCTTCCAGTAAAAAGCAAAACTATGTCTTCTAATTTCCTAAAACATCATTTTGTAGTTTTGTTTTAGTACCTAATGCTTTCTATATTGTATTATAGTAATTTGTGTACATCCTTTTTGGCACTAGTAGATTAGTTCCTTGAGGACAAAAACTATTGTTTTACCTATCTATGTACATTCAAGCCATTATAACAGTATGTTACTTATAATAGATACTCAGTAAATTTTGTGTATTATTTCCAAAAGAAAAATGTATGATTATTTTTTGGATGAAGATCAAACATGCTAATATCCACAGCTGGATAGAAAGTTAACCAATCAAATGTGTGAATTGTAGTCTTTATAAAGATTAGTAATTTAAGCAAAGGCTTTTTTACCCTGATTATGGGAATTCTTAAGTTGTGTTTCATAAATAGATGAGACTTCAGTGTTATATTTCATTGGGTGCTAGGCTTATTGCAAGCACTTTAATTCACGTTTGTATCTATACTGTCAAGTCACTAGGCATGTGACTGTGAATAGCTGGCTCAGTTTTTAATTATTATTACTGCTAGAGCTTTTGGTCTTTATAAAAGTTACTATTTATTCAGTACAGATCAAAGTAGCTTAATATTAGTTTCTTTTTGCATTTAATATAGTGTTTTAAGTGCCTAAGGTTGGGGAGAGATAAGGAAAGAGTAAGGAATTTACGATCACAAACTGGGGGAGACCTAGGATACACATAATTGCTAAGAGTTCTTACAAACAAAAAAGTTGAGTGTCTGTCATGCAGTTTCCTTAAGCTACAAGGAACAGCTTGGTTTCTTAGGAAGAAGAGAAGCTAAAAGCAACTGCGCATGATAATTTTTACTAGATTCTTAGAATATTTACCTTGTTTACAACTAGATTCATCCTTTGTAATATTGGGAAACAAAATACTCAAGATACTGGAATTTTTTGTGTGAGTGTAATTTCAGAAATTTCCACCTGATGGCAGAAGATCCTTATATGTGGAAAGACTAGAGACAAATTCAGAAAACTTCAATTTTATCTGAAAGAGTACTTGTCTTTTCCTATTTCAACTAGTAGTTTTCATGTTTGTATCATCTGATGTAGATACGTTATTGCCATTTTAAATATTTAAATGTTTTCACTAATTTTAAAATGGAGTCAATATTTTTTTCCTTTTTTCTGTAATTTTAACCCATTTTGAAGGTTTTATGGGTTTCTCCTAAGCCATGTTTTAAATAAATGTTTTGATAAGTGTCTTTTGTCTTAATAAATCAGTTTAGAGGAAATTGAGTACAGTTATTTGCTATTGATAAATGTATGAAAACCAGTATGTGGACTTTTTTTCGACACTCAGAAATTAAGGAATTGATTGAACATACATTACATACATATTTTTTAGGTCAATAATAGATATTGTTGACGTTTTGGGAAATCTAAACAAGGGCAAAATGAAATAAGATCATCCACAATTCCAATTACTGCACATTCAGCATACATTCTTTTGTGTTAATTTGCCTAGGATTTTGAGTGGCCATCTCATGCTCTCTTTACAGTTTTGTTTCTTGCCTCCTTTCTCTGTCACTGTGGAAATCCCAGAACTTCTCTGAAAACTTTCCTGTCTTAATTTAAGAAATTCATCATTCTGTACATATTTATTAAATGCTTACCATGTTTCATATAACACCCTCGAAACTAATAGTTCATAGTGGTAAAAAAAAAAAAATCACCAGGTACAATCTTTGTTTTCTGGAGTTCACCATCTTGCAGAGGAGATAGCTGCCAATTACATTATTGTGTTTGTGATTCTAATTAAAACAGTATAGTTTTCATAACAGTTTAAATAAGAGTATGCAACTTTTATATTAAGTGGAGTAGATTCATTGTGCAAGTATGAATTATATTAATGATAACCTAAAAAAGATCAAAGTAAAGGTTTGAAAATTTTGTGAAAACTTGAGTAGGCCAAGAATTTATTTTTTGAACACTGGATGGTAGATTATCAAGTTAAAAAAAGGGGACATACCATGATATTTTTTACCTTTAGCTTGGTAATATTCTGGCCTTTTCCAATGTACAGATGTTTTATCTTACATTTTGTCAATTTGATTGTGTAATTTATTGTCAAAACTGGGATACTTGGGAGTAAAGCTCTAAAATAAAATCAGACAACGCACAAACATATGTATCTGAAATGTATATCTATTGACTTATTCATTTGGTTTATTTATTGATAGAACTATAAAATAGTTCTTTATGAAAATTTTTCAAAAGTAAGTTTTCAAAATACACAAATTATACATGTCTGTTTACTTGAAAGCAAAAAAAAACCCTTGAATAGTGATTATGTGAACATTACAAAAAGATCATAAACAGAATAATTACTCTTGTGATATTTAATGTACTTTCTTTTTAGTTGTTTCTCTGAATACTGTGCCACTTTTTTCCTGAAGAATATGGTTTTTGTAATACAGTTTTGTTATTTAAAGTTTTGTCTTAAAATTACTTGCAAACTTTTTCAAAGTTCCATTTTATGATTAATAGTTTTGTTGACCTCTTTAATTGAGAAAACCATCTTTATATACATGTTGAGATATCAAAGGAGCTCAGGGTAAATTCTGCTCAATGGAGGATATTCTCAAATCAGTATTTCTTGTATTGAAATATGTAAATAATTTAAGCCTAAGTATTCTAACTGGTACTATCTTTTAGTCTCCATCTAGAGTAGCTTTCTTTGACAAATATTTTTATGATATAAAGCTTGTGAGATAAATTGTCTTTTGAATGTTTTGCCAAATTCAAATGTTCTAAACTACTAGGCCTTTTCAATTTTGTCTGTTTTGGTATGAATATAAGTACATCCATTTATAAACAGGAACTCCTTCAAAAGATTGTTCCCAAAAGTTTAGGTATGCAATGATAGAATTTCAGAATCAAATCTTGTATTCTATTTGTGCTCTTAAATTTTAATTTCTTTTTCTTGTTTTAGTAGCAGTAAATTTGTCTTGTTTATAAGCTTAGTTTTAAAACATGCCATTTGTTGAGTTAAAAGCTTAAGCTTTCTGTCTCTTTGATTAAGATTTCCTACTGATTTGAACAAAATGCAATCAAAATTTAAGGAATTTGTTTACAAGAGTTCAGTATCACTGTAGGACACTCATATTGCTTTACAAGTTAGTTTTTTTTTTAATTAAGGTATCATTGATAAACACTCTTATGAAGGTTTCACAAGAAAAACAATGTGGTTATTACATTCACCCTTATTATCAAGTCCCCCCCCCCATAACCCATTGCAGACACTGTCCATCAGTGTAGTAAGATGCCACAGAGTCCCTATTTGTCTTCTCTGAGCTACACTGTCTTCCCCCTGACCCCACACACACCATGTGCACCAATCATGATACCCTGCAATCCCCTTCTCCCTCTCCGCACCCGCCCTCCCACACCCCTCCACTTTGGTAACCACTAGTCCTTTCTTGGAATCTGTGAGTCTGCTGCTATTTTGTTCCTTCAGTTTTGCTTCGTTGTTATACTCCACAAATGAGGGAAATCATTTGGTATTTGTCTTTCTCTGCCTGACTTATTTCACTGAGCATAATATCCTCCAGCTCCATCCATGTTGTTGCAAATGGTAGGATTTGTTTCTTTCTTATGGCTGAACAGTATTTCATTGTGTAGATGTACCACGTCTTCTTTATCCATTTATCTACTGATGGACACTTAGGTTGCTTCCATATCTTGGCTATTGTAAATAGTGCTGTGATAAACATAGGGGTGCATATGTCTTTCTGAATCTGAGAAGTTGTTTTCTTTGGGTAAATTCCTAGGAGTGGGATTCCCAGGTCAAATGGCATTTCTACTTTTAGTTTTTTGAGGAACGTCCATACTGCTTTCCACAATGGTTGAACTAATTTACATTCCCACCAGCAGTGTAGGAGGGTTCCCCTTTCTCCACATCCTTGGCAGCATTTGTTGTTCCTTGTCTTTTCTGTGTTGGCCATCCTAACTGGTGTGAGGTGATGTCTCATTGTGGTTTTAATTTGCGTTTCTCTGATGATTAGTAATGTGGAGCATCTTTTCATGTGTCTGCATCTGAATTTCTTCTTTGGAGAAGTGTTTGTTCATATCCTTCATCCATTTTTTAATAGGGTTATTTGCTTTTTGAGTGTTGTGGCGTGTGAGTTCTTTGTATGTTTTGGATGTTAATCCCTTATCGGATATGTCATTTATGAATATATTCTCCCATATTGTAGGATGGATTTTTGTTCTACTGATGGTGTCCTTTGCTGTACAGAAGCTTTTTAGCATGATATAGTCCCATTTGTTCATTTTTGATTTTGTTTCTCTTGCCCGAGGAGATATTTTCATGAAAAATTTGCTCATGTTTATATTCAAGGGATTTTTGCCATGTTTTCTTCTAAGAGTTTTATGGATTCATGACTTAACATTCAGGTCTTTGATCCATTTTGAGTTTACTTTTGTGTACGGAGTTAGACAATAACCCAGTTTCATTCTCTTGCATGTAGCTGTCCAGTTTGGAGAGGCTGTCAGTTCCCCATTGTATATCCATGGCTCCTTTATTGTATATTAATTGACCATATATGCTTAGGTGTATATCTGGGTTCTCTAGTCTGTTCCATTTGTCTATGGGTCTATTCTTGTGCCAGTACAAAATTGTCTTGATTACTGTGGCTTTGTGGTAGAGCTTGAAGTTGAGAAGTGTAATCTCCACCCCTGCTTTATTTTTCCTTCTCAGGATCGCTTTGGCTATTCGGGGTCTTTTGTGGTTCCGTATGAATTTTAGAACTATTTGCTCTAGTTCATTGAAGAATGCTGTTGGTATTTTGATAGGGATTGCATTGAATCTGTAAATTGCTTTAGACAGGATGGCCAGTTTGACAATATTAATTCTTCCTATTCATGAACACAGGATGTGTTTCCATTTATTGGTATCTTCTTTAATTTCTCTCATGAGTGTCTTGTAGTTTTCAGGGTATAGGTCTTTCACTTCCTTGGTTAGGTTTATTCCTAGGTATTTTATTCTTTTTGATGCAATTGTGAATGGAATTGTTTCCCTGATTTCTCTTTCTGCTAGTTCATGATTAGTGTATAGGAATGCAACAGATTTCTGTGTATTAATTTTGAATCCTGCAACTTTGCTGAATTCAGATATTAGATCTAGTAGTTTTGGAGTGGATTCTTTAGGGTTTCTAATGTAAAATATCATGTCATCTGCAAACTACTGTGTGTGCAGGGGTGAGGGGACAAAGGCTACATGCTATGGTAGGAGGGATCTTTCTGGTGCCACCAGGTCCCCAAGGAACAAAACCTTGGTCAGGGGGGTCTGCCTACCAATAAGATGTTTCCATAGATAAGGTGGGCCTGGATTTGGCCAGCCACAGGCCATCAACATACCATATACTTAGCAAACTGCCGAAAGGAGGGGGCCCTGTGGACACATGGTTATTCTGGGAAAAAAAGTTACAAGTAGGCAGTGCTTGTCCCCACCAGAGTATACATCACTTAAGATCTGAGAATGGAAGTTCAGAGTGATGTGGTCAAAAGTACGGTATTGTTAGGTCTTGTAGTTTATGGGCAGTTGTTGGGTGACTTAATGTAAGATCTTTCACTTTTTGTAAAATATATTTTTTCCTCATACTTTTTTCAAAATTTCCGTAATTGAAATAATAATGTTTTCTGTCATCTCTCCATCTGAAAATGGTGTCTTTTTTTTTGCAAGAATCCAAGATATTTCATTGCTGGTTAAAGTTATAAGCTCAGATCCTGTTAACAATTGTTAAAATTTTTTTCTTAGACATGTATTCTGATTTTCAGAGACTAATCAGTTTTTTTAACTTCAGGGAAGAAGCGTCTTGTTAAATTAACTGTTAAAAATGTTTTGTCCAAGGGAAACAAAAGCAAAAATGAACAAGTGGGACTATATCAAGTTGAAAAGCTTCTGTACAGCAAAGGACACCATCAGTAGAACAAAAAGACATCCTACAGTATGGGAAAATATATTCATAAATGATGCATTGGATAAGGGGTTGACATCCAAAATATATAAAGAACTCATGCAACTTAACAAACAAAAAGCAAATAATCCAGTTAAGAAATGGCAGAGGACATGAATAGACACTTCTCTAAAGAAGAAATTCAGATGGCCAACAGGCACATGAAAAGATGCTCCACATCGCTGGTCATCAGAGAAATGCAGATTAAAACCACAATGAGATATCACCGCACACCAGTGAGGATGGCCAACATCCAAAACACAAACAACAACAAATGTTGGCAAGGATGTGGAGAAAAGGGAACCCTCCTACACTGCTGGTGGGAATGCAAATTAGTTCAACCATTGTGGAAAGCAGTATGGAGGTTCCTCAAAAAACTCAAAATAGAAATACCATTTGACCCAGGAATCCCACTCCTAGGAATTTACCCTAAGAATGCAGCAGCCCAGTTTCAAAAAGACAGATGCATCCCTATGTTTATTGCAGCACTATTTACAATAGCCAAGAAATGGAAGCAACCTAAGTGTCCATCAGTAGATGAATGGATAAAGAAGAAGTGGTACATATACACAATGGAATATTATTCAGCCATAAGAAGAAAACAAATCCTACCATTTGCAACAACATGGATGGAGCTAGAGGGTATTATGCTCAGTGAAATAAGCCAAGCCGAAAAAGACAAGTATCAAATAATTTCACTAATATGTGGAGTATAAGAACAAAGAAAAAAACTGAAGGAACAAAAGAGCAGCAGAATCACAGAACCCAAGAATAGACTAATAGTTACTAAAGGGAAAGGGACTGGGGAAGAGGGGTGGGAAGGGAGGGATAAGAGGGTAAAAGGGGTATTACGATTAGCAGACGTAAGGTGGGGTAGGGGCATGAGGAGGGCAGTACAACTCAGAGAAGACAAGTAGTCATTCTATAGCATCTCACTACGCTGATGGACAGCAACTGTAATGGGGTTGGGGGGAACCTGATGAAGGGGGTAGTTTAATCACTATAATATTGCACATGTAATTGTAGGTTAATGATACCAAAATAAATTGTAAATAAAAAAAATGTTTTGTCCATTTAAAATTAACTTTAAAATACTTTTAAATGACTGTACAATCGAGGGGAAACCAGTGAGTTGGTAAGTTTAACAAATAATTAGTAACTATAACAGGAAACTGGAGCAGGAGAACTCTGATGACCGGGAGTAACATAAAGGGAAGCAAAGGAGCAGCCGCTGCCCGTGGCCCCAAGGTGGGGTGCACAACATCTGGTCCCCACTGCCCAAATGAGCTCCAAGCTTTGTTGGGGAGGGCACAGCTCTAGCTCACGGGATGGCAGGGAAGTTGCTGTGTGCCATGCTGGTGGAACATGCCAGACATCTGCCATTTGGAACTTGCTAGAAATGAGCACCTAAGGGTGCTGAGGAAAGCTGTTTACAGGGAGGAATCTCACTGGAGACATCTGAGAGAAGGATAACTAGGGGAGCTGTTGGCCGATGGTTGTCACTGGCTCCTGGGCAGTGCAGGAGCCAGGAGTGCTCCAGGTTTCCCTGTCTGGAGCAAAACCATCTCCTTCTGCAGTGTCTCTCCTGTGCCCTCTACTGACAAAACTTACAATTGTGCCAGCTGGCAAAGGAAAAATATTTAAAGGGCCCAGGTCCATTTCTTAGAGCAGGCTTTGGGTGATTTGGGAGCAGAAATTAAGTCAGCTATAAATTAACATTCATTCCCAAAACAGCCTTCTCATTTTGCTCTGTTTTAGTAAACTGCAATTGTCATTCATCATGAAATTTGTAATACCTTCTTCCGGTCATTTAAAAAAAAAATATTTTGGTTGTATGTTTTGCATCTACTCAATTCTACATCAATACTATGCCTTTCTTTTAAATTTAAAAAGTCCGTATTACATTTTTAAACTTAGAAAACAAATGTATAGTTTTAAAAATAGGTATTTTGACTTAATTACCAGTTAATAGTATTGCTATAAGTCATACTGTCTTGCATAAAGTATTCTGATGCACATTACATAGTGCCTTGAAAACATTATTTGAGCTGAATTGATCTGTTGACACTAACAAGATTGGTAATATGTTTGGTGCAATACTAGAAGTAATGCTTGTACTCCCCTCTCCTTAGTACAGTACAGTACAGCAATGTCTTGCAAAATGCAGCTGTTAAAGTGAATTGTTTCCTATCAAAACAGTTAAGTTGTGTTTACTGGAAAATATTTTACCCTGGTTTAGTTGTTTTTTTTTTTAAACTTTGAATTCATTATAGTTTCATAGGAAGTTGAAGAGAAATATACAGGGGTTTTTACTTTTTTCCCAATGTTACTGTCTTGTATAACTACAATACAATATTAAAACCAAGTAATTGGCATTGTCTATAGTCCAGAGAGCTTATTTGTATTTCACTAATTATAAATGCGTGTGTGTGTGTGTGTGTGTGTGTGTGTGTGTGTGTGTGTGTAGATCTATGCAATTTTATATGGGTAGTTTGTGTAAGTACAACCTCAGTAAAGATACAGATCTGTACCATCACTATCAGGCTCTCTTGTTACCCCTTTGTAGCCACACTTACCTCACACTACCCCATCCCTAACCCCCTGGTGGCAGCTAATCTGATCTCTGTCTCTGAAATTTTGTTGTTCAGGAGTGTTAGATAAATGGACTCATATAGTATGTAACTTTTTGAGATTTGTTTTTTCCCTTAGTATAATTCCCTTGAGATTCATCCAAATTACTTTGTATATCAACAAAGCAATTTTTAAAATTCTGAGTAGTAGTTCATGGTACAGATAGAGCACATTTGGTTTAGCCATTGTTAAACCATTGTCCATTGAAGGACATTTAGGTAGCTTTATTTTTGAGTAAAACAGTTAATGAACATTTGCATATAAGCTCCTATATGAAAATGTCTTATTTTTTCTGGAATAAATCTCTAAGAGTGCAATTGCTGGGGTGTATGGTAAGTCCATTTGAAAAGAATTCCCAAACTATATTCCAAAATGACTGTGCCATTTTACATACCTACCCATAATGTATAAAATTGCCAGTTTCTCTACATCCTCACCAGCATTTTTGGCACTATTTTTTATTTTAGCTATTTTGCTGGTTGTGCAGCGACATCTCATTGTGTCTTAATTTGCATTTTCGTAGTGACTAATGACGGTGAAAGTATTTTCTTGCCATCTGCATGTTGTCTTTGATAAAATGTCTGTTCATGCCTTTTGCCCTTTTCCTAATTGAATTTTTTCTATTGAGTTTTGAGAATTCTTTATATATTCTAGATTAATCTTTTGTCAGGTTTATATGGTTTGTGCATACTTCTGGTCTGTAGTTTGTTTTTCATCCTCTTCACAGGGTATCTTTTAGAGCAACAGTGTTAAATTTTAATGAAGTCCAATTTATCATTTTTTGCCTTCTATGGATCATGTATTTGGTGTCATGTCTTAAGAACTTTTCACCTACTCCTAGGTCCTGAAGATTTGCTCCTAGATTTTTTTCTGGAGGTTTTATAGTTTTACATGTAACATTTCCAATGATCCATTTTGAATTAACTTTTGCATATGGTGTGAGGTTTGGCCTGTGGATATCTGTTCCTTAAGCACTATTTGTTGAAAAGCTCTTTTTCTTCCATTGAATTGCTTTTGCACCTTACTTAAAAAATCAGGTATGTTTATGTGAGTCTATTTCTGGGCTCTCTATTCTGTTACACTGGTCTGTGTGTTCATAGACCCACCACACTACCTTGTTGGCTGTAGCTATATAGTAAGTCCTAACATCAGTAAGAGTGATTCTTCTCACTTTATTGTTGTTTTTTTTCAAATTGGCTGCTATAGGGCTTTTCTTTTTCCATATGCATTTTAGGATAAATTTGTCTATGTGTGTAAAAAAGACTTCTGGGCTTTTGATAGGAATTGTATTAAACTTGGGGAGATCAACTTGAGGATATTGATATCTTTATGCTCAACTGGTTCATTTTTCAATTTAAATGAAATAAAATGAGGAATTCAGGTTCTCAGCTCTCCTATTTCAAATGCTCAGTAGTCACCTTGGCTTGTGACTACTCTGTTGGGCAGGGTAATTCTAGACTCCTGTGCCTACTGGTTCCTCTTTCTGGAACACCATCCTATTTAGCCCTACCAACTTCATGTTCTTTTAGACTCGCTTGGATGGCACCTTTTCCTAGCTACTGTCTCTGCCCTGTATGTCATTTCTCAGACCTGGTGCTCCCATTGAACTCTTCTGTTCATTTCTATTCATAGTACTTATTATGCATTCATTCCACTTCACACTACATTGTGTGTAATACACAATTACCTTTTCACTTGTCTGCTTCATCACTAAATTACAAGCTGCTTTGAATCAGAAATTGTGTGATTATTCTTGTATCACCTGACATTGAGTGTGTGCTCAATAAATAACTGGTGATGTACGAACAGTAGTGTCAAATCTAGTTAATTATCTGATACCGTTGTGGGCTCTAAGCTCTTGGAGCATATATTACCTATGTGTCTGTACATATATTTTATAAATTCTGAACATGTCTTATCAGTAGCTAGTATCTGGAGAATAACACATTTAGGGCAAAGCATTCATCATTAACAACAGTGGATATAAATTTGTATTTCAAGTGGACTTGATACTTTTACAAATTTTGGGCTGAACATTTTTAGACCTGATTATATTGCCATTTTTTAAACATACGGTATGTTTATTGCAGCTAGTGAACCAATATTGGCACACAGTTACTAACTAAAGTCCATTCTTTATCCATATTTGCTTAGTTTTTGTCTGGTGTCCTTTTTTTGTTCTAGGATCCCATCTGGGAAACCACAATACATTTAGTTGTCTTCTTAACCTCCTCTGGACTGTGCCATTTTCTCACATTTTCCTTGTTTTTGATGACCTTACCAGTGTTAAGGAGTACAAGTCTCTGGTGTATTGTAGAATGCACTCCAATTGGGATTTGTCTGATGTTTTCCTCATGAATAAACTGGGATTATGGGTTTTGTGCAGGAAGACCACAGAAGTGATGGCTATTCCCAGTGAATCATCTCAAGGGTACATTTTTGCCACTGTATTTACCTCATTAATATAGATGAGCTTGTGCTAGTAGTTGAAAAAGTGTCCGTTCTCTATTACCATATTTTGTGCTTGCATTATTGTTGGTTTTTAAAGCTCCCTGTCCATTTTGTAAGAGTTTAATTAAACCAGATAATAAGTCCATTTAACTAGCCTATCAAAATATAGGACATCCAGAAGCAGGTGCAGGAGAGTTAGGTGGCATGGGGGAACTGGAGAACTAACCTCATATTATTTATTGCCTGAATCCTGCATGACTTTGACTGTCACACAGTTACGAGGATGCCAGTGACAACCTGTAGATTAAATATTAATAAAACAAAATTTCCCTCATTTTTAAATAAAAAACTTAAGTAGAAATTCTAACTTTTCATCCCTTACCCCAGTGGATTGCCTTGCTGTAGCCCCTTATATCCCTGAGCTGCTCACATCTGACCCTTGGGACAGATGGTCTAGGGAACTAAAAGAATTTCAAAGATCATTTTACAGCCACCCTAAATGGATTCTTTTCTATATTCTCCAGACTTCCTCAAGTTATTCCTTTGTGCATTATATCCTTGTTACAACAATTCCCTTCTGTTTTCTGATGACAAGACTGGATGTATACTGGTTCCTAAATTCCAGGTAGAACCTGGGAATCCTTACAGAAACCCCAGGCATTGCTAGATTATTCGTCTTAAAATTTTTCTTTTGGGAGATAAGTTAATTACGAGCGTACTTCTAAGAGGCTGATCCTTATTCAAATTCTACATCCCTACAGAATATGCTTTCACTCTTTTGCCTTTTAAAAAAACTCCACTTCTTTTCATTTTATAAACATTTTCCTACTTTCCCTATATTCATGAGTAATTCTTTGAAATGGGAAGATACATGTGCTATAATGCTGGAAGAAAAAAATTAGAAAATGATATAGGCCAGGATCATTTTAAGGAAACCCAGTGTACAGAATATGAAACTAAACTGTGATTAATTAGGAGTATTTTATTTCTAAAGGGATTTTTAAACATTAGCAATAATTTTAGGAATAAACCTTTTCATTCTGTAGTTCATTTAATATAATTCAACTTATAAAAATTTGATTAGTTACTTTTTCAAAATTGTCTGTTATGAAGTGGGGCATATTATCTTTACGCTTTTTCACAAATTCCTATCATGAGATTCCAGTTAATAGATTCTTTATAAAACAATACAGGACAATCTATGCTACCATATATTCTTACACTTCACAAATGTAATAGTTAATGATACATTTTTTGTTGTTGGGGGGTTTGGGTGGGTCACTATAATCTTTTTAAGGAAAACATGTACCTTACACATTTAGGCTATAGTATATTCTCCTTTATCTCATGTTATGTGTATATAATATTTCTATGTTACTTTTACTTATTTTAGCATTTATGGACTATATAATAATCATAAAATTGAATGTATATTAAAGAAGACTAAATGCTTTATCTCTTACTAGAAAGAGTGGTAAATTGCAAAATTCAGTGACTGGAACTTTGATGCTGCCGTAAGGAGATATTCATGATACTTTTACACGTGGCATATAACAACATGCTCATGGAAGCTAATATTTTATGTCTATTTCACATTTTTTGAGATGCTGCTTTCTAGATTTTTTTTTCTGCATATGTTTTAGAGCATTTTGTAAAACTACTGTTAATCTTTTTGTTTAAAAGTAAAAATATGTATCCAAGATGAATGCAGGTTTAGGGTTTTGGTCATTCCAGGTAACCTATTAGCCAATTGCTTGCTTTTTCCATTTGTTACGTTGTCTTCCTATTGTTTCAAATTATTCTCTTTGTTGTACTATTCAGAGTTACTGTCACATATCTCGCATCTGAAGCATTACCATTCATAAGAATACTTGCATTGATTCGAATACAATTTGAATAGATTTGTATTGACTGGTTACTCTTAAATTTTTGCTTGGAACTAGTCCATAGGTGTTATTTTCAGTTACTGCTCCTAGATGTTAATACTAAAACTCAGGTTGGCTCCAGTGAAACTCACCTCATAAGACAGATGTATTCTAGCCACGTTAAATTTGAATGTATGTAATTCTGTTTACCTAATAATTTACATTATGAAATTAAGATTTGGTGTGTGTGTGGCCAACCTGTACTGCTGTAAATAACTTATTGAAAAGTATGTCTATATACACATATGTAAACAGCATATGTTTGTGTTTTTCTTTTTAATGTTTTTGTTAGTGACTCAACAATATAAAGAAAACATATTTGCTGAAAGCCTAATTGCACAGAATAGTATAAAGAAGTCACTAATTTTTCTTTAAACAAGTTGTTCTTTATTTTATAGCAAAATATCATGCCTGTCTTCTAGGTTCCTTAGATGTTAGGCTTGTATTATTCATGTAATTAAGGCCAATTTCTGTAACAAATAATCCCAAAGTCTCAGTAACTTAATGTAAAAGTTTGTATTTTGTTCTTGAAAAGTGCATGATGTTTCTCTTCAAGCAGTTCTCCTAGAGGATCTCCTCTCCACAGTGCACTGGACTCTAGACTCATTCAACATTTTAGACATGGGGCCGTGTGTGACCTTTGAAATTCCCAGAAATAACAACAAACAAGCCCCGTTCTTTGAGAAAAAGGTCTGTTCTGTTGCCTCTCACACTGGGTACCTATACTGGAATGTGAGCTCTTGTCCCTGGGACCTCTGCCCATCTGGAGCACATGAGTGAGTTAAAGTACCACAAAGCTCTCTGGCCAAGGTTCAGTTATTTTTCCTAACTGAATGTTTACATGGCTGCTGCAGGCTTTCTGTTAGTTCTGAAAAAGTTGATTTTGACAGTTACTGCCAGGGTATTTGTTGTTTTTTGGGGGGATGAGCCACTGGAGTTCCCTACACTGCCATTCTTGCTGACATCTGGTTCTGTGATTTTTTTTACTTTTTATTTTTTTATTTTGGTATCATTAATGTACAATTACATAAACAACATTATGGTTACTAGACTCCCCCATTATCAAGTCCCCACCACATACCCCATTACAGTCACTGTCCATCAGCATAGTAAGATGCTATAGAATCACTACTTGTCTTCTCTGTGTTGTACAACCTTCCCCGTGCCCCCCACATACATTATGTGTGCTAATCGTAATGCCCTTTTCCCACCTTGCCCCTTCCTTCCCACCCATCCTCCCCAGTCCCTTTCCCTTTGGTAACTGTTAGCCCATTTTTGGGTTCTGTAAGTCTGCTGCTGTTTTGTACCTTCAGATTTTTCTTTGTTCTTATACTCCACAGATGAGTGAAATCATTCGATACTTGTCTTTCTCCTTATTTCACTGAGCATTATACCCTCTAGCCCCATCCATGTTGTTGCAAATGGTAGGATTTGTTTTCTTCTTATGACTGAATAATATTGCATTGTGTAAATATACCACAACTTCTTTATCCATTCATCTACTGATGGACACTTAGGTTGCTTCCATTTCTTGGCTATTGTAAATAGTGCTGCGGTAAACATAAGGGTGCATATGTCTTTTTCAAACTGGGCTGCTGAATTCTAAGGGTAAATTCTGAGGAGTGGAATTCCTGGGTCAAATGGTATTTCTATTTTGAGTTTTTTGAGGAACCGCCATACTGCTTTCCACAATGGTTGTACTAATTTATATTCCCACCAGCAGTGTAGGAGGGTTCCCTTTTCTCCACATCCTTGCCAGCATTTGTTGTTCCTTGTCTTTTGGATGGCGGCCATCCTAACTGGTGTGAGGTGATATCTCCTTGTGGTTTTAATTTGCATTTCTCTGATGACTAGTGATGTGGAGCATCTTTTCATGTGCCTGTTGGCCACCTGAATTTCTTCTTTGGAGAAGTGTCTGTTCAGCTCCTCTGCCCATTTTTTAATTGGCTTATTTACATTTTGTTTGTTGAGGTGCGTGAGCTCTTTATATATTTTGGATGTCAACCTTTATCGGATATGTCATTAATGAATATATTCTCCCATACTGAATGAAGTCTTTTTGTTCTATTGATGGTGTCCTTTGCTGTACAGAAGCTTTTCAGCTTGATATAGTCCCACTTGTTCATTTTTGCTTTTGTTTCCCTTGCCCAGTGAGATATGTTCATGAAGAAGTTGCTCACATTTATGTCCAAGAGATTTTTGCCTATGTTTTTTTCTAAGAGTTTATGGTTTTATGACTTACGTTCAGGTCTTTGATCCATTTTGAGTATACTTTTGTGTATGGGGTTAAACAATGATCCAGTTTCATTCTCTTATATGTAGCTGTTCAGTTTTGCCAACACCAGCTATTGAAGAGGCTGTCATTTCCCCATTATATATCCATGGCTACTTTGTCATATATTAATTAACCATATACGGTTGGATTAATATCTGGACTCTATTCTGTTCCACTGGTCTATGGGTATGTTCTTGTGCCAGTACCAAATTGTCTTGATTACCGTGGCTTTGTAGTAGAGCTTGAAGTTGGGAAGCGAGATCCCCCCTACTTTACTCTTCCTTCTCAAGATTGCTTTGGCTATTCGGGGTCTTTTGTGGTTCCATATGAATTTTTGAACTATTTGTTCCAGTTCATTGAAGAATGCTGTTGGTATTTTGATAGGGATTGCATTGAATCTGTAGATTGGTTTAGACAGGAGGCCAGTTTGACAATATTAATTCTTCCTACCCAAGAGCATGGGATGAATTTCCATTTGTTAGTGTCCTCTTTAATTTCTCTTAAGAGTGTCTTGTAGTTTTCAGGGTATAGGTCTTTCATTTCCTTGGTTAGGTTTATTCCTAGGTATTTTATTCTTTTTGGTGCAATTGTGAATGGAATTGTTTTCCTGATTTCTCTTTCTACTAGTTCATCATTAGTGTAAAGAAAAGCAACAGATTTCTGTGTATTAATTTTGTATCCTGCAACTTTGCTGAATTCAGATATTAGTTCTAGTAGTGTTGGAGTGGATTCTTTAGGGTTTTTTATGTACAATATCATGTCATCTTCAAATAGTGACAGTTTGACTTCTTCTTTGCTTGTCTTCTTCTTTACCAATCGGAATGCCTTGTATTTCTTTGTTTTGTCTGATTGCTGTGGCTAGGACCTCCAGTACTATGTTGAATAAAAGTGGGGAGAGTGGTCATCCATCTTGTTCCTGATCTTAGGTGAAAAGCTTTCAGCTTCTTGCTGTTAAGTATGGTGTTGGCTGTGGGTTTGTCATCTATGGCCATTATTATGTTGAGATGCTTGCCCTCTATACCCATTTTGTTAAGATTTTTTATCTTGAATGGATGTTGATTTTTGTCGAATGATTTTTCAGCATCTATGGAAATGATCATGTGGTTTTTGTTGTTCTCTTTGTTGATGTGGTGGTTGATGTTGATGGATTTTCGAATGTTGTACCATCCTTGCATCCCTGGGATGAATCCCACTTGATCATGGTGTATGATCCTCTTGATGTGTTTTTGAATTTGGTTTGCTCATAGTTTGTTGAATATTTTTGTATCTATGTTCATCAGGGATATTGGTTTTTAATATTCTTTTTTTGTGGGGTCTTTGTCTGGTTTTAGTATTAGGGTGATGCTGGCTTCATAGAATGATTTTGGAAGTATTCCCTCCTCTTCTATTTTTTGGAAAACTTTAAGAAGAATGGGTATTACCTCTTCTCTATATGTCTGATAAAATTCAGCAGTGAATCCATCTGGTCTGGGGTTTTGTTCTTGGGTAGTTTTTTGATTACTGCTTCAATATCATTGCTGGTAATTGGTTTGTTTAGATTTTCTGTTTCTTCCTTGGTCAGTCATGGAAGGTTGTATTTTTCTAGAAAATTGTCCATTTCTTATAGGTTATCCAGCTTGTTAGCATATAAATTTTCATAGCATTCTCTAATAATTCTTTGTATTTCTGTGGGGTCTGTCCTGTTTTTTCCTTTTGCATTTCTGATTATTTTTTTGTGTGTAGATTCTCTTTTTCTCTTAATAGTCTGGCTACAGGTTAATCTATTTTATTTTCTCAAAGAAACAGCTCTTGGTTTCATTGATTTTTTTTCTATTTTATTCTTCTCAATTTTATTTCTTCTCTGATCTTTATTATGTCCCTCTTTCTGCTGACTTTCAGCCTCATTTGTTCTTCTTTTTCGAGTTTCAATAATTGTGACTTTAGACTATTTGTTTGGGAATGCTCTTCCTTCTTTAAGTAAGCCTGGATTGCTATATACTTTCCTCTTAGAATTGCCTTCTCTCCGTCCCACAGAAGTTGGGGCATTGTGCTGTTTTTGTCATTTGTCTCCATATATTGCTTGATCTCTGTTTTAATTTGATCATTGATCCATTGACTATTTAGGAGCATGTTGTTAAGCTTCCATGTGTTTGTGTGCCTTTTTGTTTTCTTTGTACAATTTATTATTTCTAGTCTTATACCTTTGTGATCTGAGAAGTTGGTAGGTAGAATTTCAATCTTTTTTAATTTACTGAGGCTCTTTTTGTGGTCTAGTGTGTGGTCTATTCTGGAAAATGTTCTGGGTGCACTTGAGAAGAATGTGTATCCTGTTGCTTTTGGGTGTAGAGTTCTGTAGATGTCTTTTAGGTCCATCTGTTCTAGTGTGTTGTTCAGTGCCGCTGTGTCCTTACTTATTTTCTGTCTGGTTGATCTGTCCTTTGGAGTGAGTGGTGTGTTGAAGATTCCTTAAATGAATGCATTGCATTCTATTTCCTCCTTTAATTGTGTTAGTATTTGTTTCTCATATGTCAGTGCTCCTGTGTTGGGTGCATAGATATTTATAATGGGTATATCCTCTTGTTGGACTTCCCCCTTTATCATTATGTAATGCCCTTCTTTATCTCTTGTTACTTTGTTTTGAAGTCTATTTTGTCTGATACAAGTAGTGCAACACCTGCTTTATTCTCCTTATTGTTTGCATGAAATTTTAGTCTGTGTATGTCTTTGGGTTTGAGGTGAGTGTCTTGTAAGCAGCATATAGATGGGTCTTACTTTTTTATCCATTCTGTTACTCTGTGTCTTTTGATTGGTGCATTCAGTCCATTTACATTTAGGGTGATTATCAATAGATATGTGCTTATTGCCATTGCAGGCTTTGGATTCATATTTACCAATGATTCAAGTGTAGCTTCTTTACTATCTAATCGTCTAACTTTAACTCACATACTATGCTATAATAAACACAGTCTGATGATTCTTTATTTCTCTCCCTTTTTATTCTTCCTCCTCCACTGTTTATATGTTAGGTGTTTTATTATGTACTTTTTTGTGTTTCCTTTGACTGCTTTTGTGGATAGCTGATTTAATTTTTGCCTTTGGTCTGCTGTCTTTGCTGTAATTTTATTTTCTCTGGTGACATATGTTTAGCTTTAGGAGTACTTCCACCTAGAGCAGTCCCTTTAATATACCTTGTAGAGGTGGTTTGTGGGAAGCAAATTCCCACAACTTTTGCTTATATGGAAATCGTTTAATCCCTCCTTCAAATTTAAATGATAACCTTGCTGCATACAGTATTCTTGGTTCAAGGCCCTTCTGTTTCATTGCATTAAATATATCATGCCATTCTTTTGTGGCCTGAAGGTTTCTGTTGAAAAGTCTGATGGTAGCCTGATGGGTTTTCCTTTGTAGGTGATCTTTTTTCTCTCTC
Organism: Phataginus tricuspis; assembly: GCA_029783875.1. Classification (NCBI taxonomy): domain Eukaryota; kingdom Metazoa; phylum Chordata; class Mammalia; order Pholidota; family Manidae; genus Phataginus; species Phataginus tricuspis. The sequence goes on from JAQQAC010008880.1 coordinate 20,720,827, forward strand.
TGGGTGCCTTTCATGCACTATCTTTGTCTTTGATCTTTGCCATTTTAATTATTATATGTCTTGGCGTTGTCCTCCTTGGGTCCCTTGTGTTGGGAGATCTGTGGGCTTCCATGGTCTGAGAGACTATTTCCTTCCCCAGCTTGGGAAGTTTTCAGCAATTATTTCTTCAAAGACCCTTTCTATCCCTTTTTGTCTCTCTTCTTCTGGTACCCCTATAATGTGAATATTGTTCTGTTTGGATTGGTCACACAGTTCTCTTAATATTCTTTCATTCCTAGAGATCCTTTTATCTCTCTCTGCCTCAGCTTCTCTGTGTTCCTGTTCTCTGATTTCTATTCCATTAACAGTCTCTTGCACCTCAGCCAGTCTGCTCTTAAGTCCTTCTCTTGATTGTTTCATTTCTGTTATCTCCCTCCAGACTTCATCCCTTAGCTCTTGAGTATTTCTCTGCAGCTCCATCAGCATGGTTATGACTTTTATTTTGAATTCTTTTTCAGGAAGATTGGTTATATCTATCTTGTCAGTCCCCCTCTTTGGCATTCTTTGAGTGATTTTTGACTGGACAGGTTTTTCTGCCTTTTCATGGCGATAGAAGTGACTGCCAACAGGTGTTGTGTGTGTCAGCTGGGTGAACAAAGTCCCTTCCTCGTTGCTGTTCACCTTGCCCTTCTCCGCTGCCTGTGCCAGTTACCTGCATACCGGGAGCAGTCTCTGGGTTAATTCCCAGAGCTGTGGGATGGCCCTTGGGAAAGCCTATGGTACTGCAGGGGCTCGCAGATGCGCCGGGTGTGTTCTCCTGCGAGAACGGCACCCCTTCATGCCTTCCAGACCTTGCGCCAGCTTCCTCTGCCTGTGCTGGGTAGCTGTGCATAGGCAGCAGCCTCTGGTATGGCTCTGTTAGCTGCGTGCTGGGGGGAGTCTCTGTGTGGTTGCTGTGGGTAGGGCTGTTCACTGGCTGCTCCACAGCAGTGTAGGGTCAGCTGGTTTGCTTGCAGCGCCAGCCATGGGGGGAATAAACGGCAGGCTGCTTATCGCCGTGAGGGGCTTTGGAGCTGCGTTGCCGCCTAGGGGGTTAGGGTGCCTGAAGTTTCTTAAGATTCCCAGCCTGCTGGGCTGAGTGTGCCATACGATTTTGTCCACCTGTTAAACCCTTGTCCCTTTAAGACTTTTAAAGTGCCCACTTTTCTCTTGTCCCAGGGGAGCTGGCTGTGGGGACCCACTCGCAGTCTCCATCTCAGATTTTACTTTTCCGTTTCTCTAATATCCAGTACACCATGTGATGTCTGTCTGTGCTTCCGGTACAGATTACTAGGGCTGGTTATTTAGCAGTCCTGTGCTTCTTCCCCCTTCCCACTCTGATTCTTTTTCTCCCGCCGGTGAGCTGGGGTTGGGGGAGTGCTCGGGTCCCGCCAGGTCATGGCTTTGTATCTTACCCTTTTTGTGAGATGCTGAGTTCTTGCAGACGTAGATGTATCCTGGCTGTTGTACTGTATCTTCTGCTCTCTCTTTTAGGAATAGTTGTATTTGCTGTATTTTCAAATATATGTATGGTTTTGGGAGGAGATTTCCACCGCCCTGCTCACGCCATCATCTTGAGTGCCTCCTGGTTCTGTGATTTTTAATGTTTCTGTGGTTCTATCCTGAGGACATTAGGAAAGAAGAGATGGTAATGACAAGGACATGTGACCCATTGGATAGTAATGGAAAAGTATCCAAGTGGAGATGCACTGTAGGCAATTGTAAATGTGGGACTGTAGTGAAAGGCAGAGGTGTTAGTTTGAGATTAGACTTTGAGTTTGGTAATGTTGAACCTCTGGAACTCTGAAGTGTAGAAAGACTAGCAAAGGCTACTGGGGCCTAGGTTTGGAGAATACTCTACAGTCATTGTATAAAAGAAAACCTGTGAAATTGGTGCAGGAGAACATATTTTTTTTCAAATGAGAAAATTATATTTAGAATTTGGTATAAACTAACATATTAATTCCTACTTGTGCTAGTTTCTTTGTCATCTATTTTATTTTTTATTTTGTGAAGTATAATTGACATACAATAACTATTAGTTTAGGTTCAGTATTTTTATACATTACGAAATGATCCTCATGATAAGTACAATTGCCATCTGTCAGCATAGTTATTACAATATTACTGACTGTATTCCTGTGCTGTACATTTCATCCCCATGAACTATTTATAAGTGGAAGTTTGTACCTCTTAATCTCCTTCACCTACTTTTCCTGCCTCCCTGCTGCTCCCACTCTGGTAATGAACAGTTTGTTGCCTGTGTCTACGAGGTTGTTTTTGTTTTGTTGTTTTGATTTTTAGATTCCACATGTGAGATCATACAGTATTTTTCTTTTTCTGTAAGACTTTTTTCACTTAGCATAATATAATAATACATTCTAGGTTGATCATGTTGTCATGAATGGCAAGATTCCATTCTTTTTATTGCTGAGTAATAGGCCACTGTAGAGGGGTGTGTGTGTACATCTTTATCCATTCATCCCCTTAATGGACACTTAGGTTGCTTACATATCTTGGCTATTGTACATAGTGCTGTAGTAAACATAGGGTATTTATCATCTAAAAAAATAATTGGTTTGTAGTTTGACTCCACAACTAGCTGCTATTGGTTGAGATTGGAAAAGGGAATGACTGTAATAGCAGTGTTTCTCTGCTTATATTTTATCAGAGAATCACTAATTTGTACTAAAAGGAATAAGAAAGACCTGAATACTCTGTATGTGATATTTATTTTCTGTTACTTTTTTTCACTTCACCAGTTCCTCCCCCCTCCCCAAACTCAGCTGGCTTATTTCTAGTTTAACACAGCTTTTTAATCTCTGCTGAATCAACACGAACAACCAATTTAAATACTAACTTCCTATTATGTAGCCTGTCCTTCAAGTAGTCAAACTGATCTTATCCAATGCTCCATTTCTTCTTATAATCCTTTCCGCCCAGTCTTTACTTCTCTCATATTTTTATTACATGTCTGCAGGCATTTATGAAGTCAATAAAATGAAATTTATCAGAAATTCCAATATACGTTGCCAGTTTCCAGGGTGGAATACCAGAGACTTTAATTATTTGGAAATACCAAAAAAATCCCATTAAATTTCAAAAGTGTAGTTCATAAATATAATAAAGACTGAATCATAACCTCTTGGGAATTTAAAAATAATTTCTCTCAAGTGACTTGTGAGTTGCCTTTTAAAAAACCAATCCATAATTACACTGGGAAAGAAAGGATATGATCATGAAAGTTTTAATTGTTCCCTAAGTGTATTTTACCAAAGTAATAACTTTTTTTTTAATTGGAAAAGAAAGATGGTATACTAAAACTGTGTTTATTGAAAGTAGAAACATCAAAAGCATTTCCTCTAGTCTGTTGGTTTAGATAATATTAACAATCTGCATATCTACTAATGAAGTATAGAGATTTTAAGGAAATTCTGTTTAGAGTTGAATATTCAATTACATGAATATGTATTCTTTAAGATTCTATTCGATTATTGTATGAGTACTGGATAAACATACAAAACTTAAATTACCTATATTCATTGGAGATTTTATACAAGCCTTGGAAGTTGGTCTCATTGTAAGGTCCAGCCAGGCCCAACTCAGTGAAATGGGGAAACTTGTTAAGGGATGTAGAAGCATGAGGCTTAAGGAATGCAGCATTTCTGCTTCTCTGCATTTTCTTATTGTCTTAATATGACTTTAAAAAACTGGAAATGAGAAAGGTGAGAATTAGAGCATACTGGGAGGGTTCTCCTTCACTCAGCAGGCAGCATGGAAAACAGGTGTCAGTCTATTCAGTCACTGTCCCACTCTTCTTGGGACCTGTAGTGACTAAAGTTTTTAGTAGCTGCAGGGGTTCTGATCTGTAGTCTAGCAGATTGCTGCCTTTGGAAAAGATCCTAAGATCCAGTTCAGCTGAGTGGCATCTAATTATGTGTGACCTGTGTATCTGTCGCTTCTTTGTTATGATAATTGAGAATTGTGTGTTACAGGAATGAATAATTTCTGTATTTTGTTGAGATTTTATAGTTAGTTTTATTTAAGAGACTTTTAAAGATAGATTCTTAATTGTTTGAGAAGTTATTTAAAAAGAGTATATAAGACTGTAGATGAAATGGTAAATTTATTTTATAAAATAATTATTTTTTTAGGCTGATTTTACTACAATGTAATATGACATATATGAGAAATAAGCCAGAGCTTATAGTTGGGCTTGAGACCTGCTATGTAGTTAGATGCATTGTAAATAACAATATGTACCTTTTGTTTCTAGTAAATCTAGGCTAATGTGTTTACATTACTGAATTTCCCAGAAACTTTACTATGCTTAGTATGATACATATATATAAAACTGTATGTTGTGGAAAATTTTTCTAAGTTAAGAATAAATTATAGGTTTATTATTTTCCTCCGGAAATCATATTAAATACATTGTTTCCATTTTAACATAACATAATGCATAAACATTTTTTGAGGAATGTAACCCTTCTCCAAGCCCTTTATACCATCTAAATGTTAATATTTTTGGGTTTACTTAAAAGTTTTTGAAATTTAAGATATACTAAAGTGGAATAAAATTACAAAAACTTCCTAAGTGAAATTCTGATCTTTATAGTCACTTTAATTTTATACTGATAATTTTTAGGAACTGAAACTATCACAAATTATAATTGCCTCTATTGAAATACTTGCTTTGGTACTAAGCTAAGCTCCATTAAACTGTATTACTTTCTTCTCCAATAGACATTCACTTGATTCCAGTAATGTTGCAGGCTCCATGTTAGCTTTTTATCTTTAGAATGGGAGTTGATTTTTCCAAATATTTAATGCGCATTATGATGTGACTTTTAAAAATATTAGTATTTTTATTTAAGTCCTTTATTAAATCTTAAGCTGGCTTCCTGGGCTATTAGTTGTTTAAAATTTAGTTTGGTTTATTAGCAGTTATAGACATGTGCTACAGAACACATTCTATGGTTTTATTTGATTGTAAGAATTAAAAGAGGAGTCTAAGTGGTCCAAGGTGTGTGATATTGTTAAGTTCACCCAGTTTTTTTAATGTTTATAGTTGTGTTGTTACTTACAGTTAAGAAAAATTACTTTTATTTGGTGAAAAGTCTATAGGTCATCCCTTCTGTACTATTTCTTTTCATTAAACACCTATCAGTTCCTGGATATTAGAGGGCAAAATAAAGAGCAAAATTTATGGTAATTGGCCCCTTCTCCCCAGGCATTTATGTTAAACAGAACCGATCTTTTGCATGAACTGTTCTTACGTACATGTTCATGGAAATTGACGGGCTGAAACCTCTGTGAAGGAAGGAGTCAGAAAAGAGAATGTTGAGCCATCATAGTGGTGATTCTCAACCTTTAGGGTACATGAGAATCATCTGGAGGGTTTCTTAAAGCATAGATAGCTGGATCCCGCTTGATGTTTCTGATTCTGTAGTTCTGGAATGAGACCTGAGAATTTTTTTTTCTTTTTTCTTTTAAATTGAAGTATAATAGATATATATTATATTAGTTTCAGGTATACAACATAATGATTCAATATTTATGTATATTTCAAAATGATTACAACAGTAACATCTATTACCATACATAGTTACAGAATTGTTTTCTTGTAATAATGAGAACTTTTAAGATTTACTCTTTCATCAACATTCAAATATGCAATATACATTTATTAACTATTATTAACTATAGTTGCCAAGATGTACATTACATCCCCTTGACTTACTTATTTTATAACTGGAACTGGAAGTTTGTACCTTTTGACTCCCTCTAGTTCCACAAGAGGCATTCCCTCTGAATGCCCTTAAAAAATTTTTTTTCTGCATTTTGCTTGCATTTTGCATTTTTTTAAATTAAAATATTGTTGATATACAATCTTATATTTGTTTCAGATGTACAACACAGTGGTTCAACAGTTACCCATGTTAGTAGGTCCCCACCCTCTCTAGTGTGGTTACTATCTGTCAATGTAGAGAGATGTCACAGAATCATTGACTATATTCTCCATGATGGACTACTACTGTCTGTGACCAACTTATATTGTGATTGTGCCCCTTCATCTCCCTTCCAGCCCCTCCCCCTTGGTAAACACTAGTCATTTCTCAGTGTTTTTGAGTCTAATGCTATTTTTTTCCTTCTGTTTTGCTTTGTTTTATATTCCACAAATAAGTGAAATCATATGGTATATGTCTTTGTCTGCCTGGCTTCTTTCACTGAACATAATACCCTCTAGATCCATCCATGTTGTTGCAAATGGCAGGATTTCTTTTATTTTTATGGCTGAATAATATTCCATTATGTATATGTACAACATCTTCTTTATCCATTTATCTATTGATGGACACTTAGGTTGCTTCCATATCTTGGCTATTGCAAATAGTACGACGATAAACATAGGGGTGCATACATCTTTTTGAATCAGGGATTTTGTTTTCTTCGGGTAGATTCCTAGAAGTGGAATTACTGGATTGAATAGTATTTCTATTTTTAGTTTTTGAAGAACCTCCATGCTATGTCCCACAGCAGTTGCACCAATTTGCATTCCCACCAACAGAGCAGGAGGGTTCCTATTTCTCCACATCCTTGCCAACATTTGTTATTTCTTGAGATCTGAGAATTTGCATATTTAACAAATTCCTACATGATGCTAAATCTTTTCTGTCTTAGAGAGGACAGAAAAATCAGAAGGAGGGAAGGAAGGCTTCACATCAGGAAATGAAGGCAAACTGGAAATCTAAGAAACAGTTAGGGAATAGGGTCATTGGAAAATTGGATTTAGTTCAGGAAAATCTACATTACCTGCCGGAAAGATGTAATCATCATTCTTTTTATTTTTTTCAAAGTTTTAAGTTTACATAATTTAAGAAGTCATGTAGTACCAAAACATTTATAATAGAAATCATCATTGCCCTATCCCATCACTCCCATTCCTGCATTTTTGTATCCCAAAGATAGTCACGTTAATTCTTAAGTCACACGATCAGATGATAGCTCTCACTCACAAACACAGGTGCCTTTTTAGGAATATGCATATTACCTGTAACAAAGCCAAATAAATTTTTGTAAGCATCTGATTGAAGTACAAAAAAGGGAAAGCATAAAAATCTCTCATAGTAGAATTGAATAAATTGTTTTGGTTTAGTATATATGAAATGTTGATAATGACCTTACTCAATTTTTTAATATTGTTTTAATAAAATGTGAATCTCAAAATATAAAGGGCTTTTATAGCTGCAGTTTCAATCTTGCTTTCATCTTCCCTGTAGGGTTTTAGATTGATTAACAATTAAAAAGAGGAAATTTCAGATGGGAAAGAACTGCTAGAGTAGAAGTTTAGAAGCAGGTTAAAGCAGATACAGAGATAGATGCAATGAGAAAGGTGATTTGGTATTTATTTGGTTACCTCCTCCATTCATTGATTGTAGTCTATTATGTGAACAGAATGTCTTTCCTGCCATGTAAGAGTTTTAGGTCTACTGGCTGTGATAGATATTTAAAGAAAAAATTAATAAAACTGTGGTAAATCTACTCCAGAGTAGAGGTGGAGATACTTACATATATACTCTGATATGTATGTATAGGTATTACTGTGGGAAAAGGGAATACCTGTTAAATATAACTTTGGACTAGTTACCTTGGGTTGGTTGATAGAATTTAAATTTGATCTGGTGGGAAATAGGACACCATTATAGTTGCTAACACATGAAAATTACTGTATTAATGTTATTTATGAATGTATAGAGGAAACTGATTTGGTATATTAGTTACTACAGAGACTCTTAGTTTTAGTGATGCAGATTTTACCGGTACGCAAAGGAAAGAAGAGAGGGAGGTATGGATATCCATAGAATGTTTATAGGTTGTATTTACATATTGGTAAAATACATTTCTTGACTTCAAACCAGGATATGTGAATGAAATTTTCCTGTTTTTGTTTGTTTTGTTGTTTGTGTGTGTTCATTTTGGTTACCATTTAGTGTTCCATTGTGTTTTTTTATTGAAATATCTGATAAACAATCATATTGTTTTCAAGTATGCAACACAATGGTTCAACGGTTATCCATATAATTGAATCCTTACTCCACTAGTACAGTTATTATCTGTCAACATAGAAGGATGTTACAGAATAATTGACTATCATTATTGTGTTTTTAAAAAGGATTTTATTTATTTGAAAATTAACATTTGACTTTCAAATATGGGATTAAAGAGATTTTGCTGTTTTTAAATAATTTTTTTGATTAAAAAGTTAATATCTTCAGGGAGATTTATAAAACAGTTGAGAGAAAAAACCACCTGCAAATAATCATGTTTATATTAATCTTCACTGAGTATCCTCATTTTATTGGGATAAATCAGAGTCTGGATTCTGATATTTAGATTTGTAAGCTCAGACTCGATAAGTATGTTGAAGCTTGATAATGCTAGACTCTGAAAGCATGTAAGTGTCTAGGCATGCTCCTTTGCCTGAAGGTCTTTGCCGTCCAAGTCTACCATAAATAACATGAATAACCTGCTATAAGGTACAGAGTGCCAGAGGAGCACGAGAGGCAAACTTGGGGTTGCGGGTACAGGTGTCATGGAGAAGAAAGTGACATTTGAGCTGAGATTAGAACTTTTAATGCTGTGAAGTGAATAGGACATTTCAGATAGAGGGAATATATGCCTGTTGTTGATGAATGAATGAGTATGAGGTATATTTGGGAACTAGATTATAAACAGTTTGTAATGAGGCTGGTGACATAAGCCAGGTGTGAGATGATGAAGGATCTTAGAGAATAGTAGAAATAATTGTTACCACCCTTGCAATATGAAGAACCAAATGAGTGTCTGAAAGTTATTTATTAAGCATACTCAAGTAATATATAAGGGCTTTTATAACTAAGCTTTTATAGTAATGGTCATTATAAGGTCATGCTTGGGGATCAGAATACTCAGTTGACTGATTCAGGCACTGTCTCACTTGAAAAGGCTTGGTAACATTTTACAGCACTCACTGCTTTTTGGCATGCTAAGGCAATTTAAGAGGAGTGTGTTGAGGGTGGATTGGCACTTTGACTTTGTTTTCCTTGTGCCTTTTTTTTGTTTGTTTTGCTTTATAAACTAATTTTTGTTCTCTCTTCCTGTTACTTTTCTTTTTTTAAACCTATGAATAAGTGTTGTAAGTTCATTTTTTATATGCTTAATCATATATTCTCCTTTAGTGATTGAGTTTTATTTTTTGTTTTTGGATTTGGTTATAGATAATGTAATTTCTAGGTAACTGATATAATATCATTGTGTTAATGATAATGCTGTACTTTATCACTTGGTTCATTAAAGTAGTATTTAAATGCAGAAAGTAACTTAAGATAGCATATTTTAATTTTTTGTTAAAATTTGTCTTTCTTAAAAGTAGTGTTTAGCTGAACACTACTTTGTTTATGAAAGACAAATTGGATTATGGCACATGACCCCAAATTGAACTGTAAAATTACTGTCGATTTTATATGTGATTCTTTAAAAAATAGATTACTTAATTTGATATAGTAACAACTCTATCTTTCAATAGATTTCTTTGGAGAGTGAGAATTATGTAGGTTGTGGATTTTTTTTGATGCAAGACAATATAAATAGTAATTAGAAAACATACTGCTCATTTTATTTGCTTGATAAGATCTTGATATTATAAAAACAGTACCTCAAAGTATAATTTGAATGTATCATGTTCTTCTTTAGTTTATAAATGGTTTCTTCTTTTTTTAAAATATGGAATTATCCTGCATCATAGATGAACAGTATAAACAATCCTATTGGTCAATGCAAAAAAAAAAACGTATTTGGTAAATAAAAAGCTGTAGAAATTCTATATCTATAGAGTGAAAAAAACTATAAAAATGTATCAGTTTTATCAGACTAAACGTGGTAGAATAGGAAGGCAAGATGGAAACCTCCTGCAAAAAATCAAGAGGAAAATACAGCAAATGCAACTAGACCTGAAAATGACCTGAGGACTGCAGAAGGACCCCCTACACCTGAGGAAGAAGAGAGGACCACACAGAATAAGGTGAGGCAGCAAAGCTGAGATTGAGTGTGACCCAAGCCCTCCTCCCACACCAGCCCACAGGCAGGAGAAAGAGGAAAGGAGCAGGGATGAGAAAGGAGCTGAGGATTGCTACACACCTGGCCCTGGAGATCTGCTCTGGGAGCATGAGCCCATATTATATTGAGGTCTGGTGATTATTGGTTTTGGACACCAGGGGCAGGCAGAACACTCTGGGAATCTGAGATGCCAGCCAGTGTGGATGGCAGGCATGTTCCACTAATTCTGAGACCCAAATCAGAGGCAGCAGTTGAAAGATTTGCTAGCAGTGGGAGGGATACCAGACATAATGAGGGTTGAACTGTACTCTCTTCCCAGGAGAAAGGGTAGGTGGAAGATACCACCCAGCCCTTCCTTGGCCCAGCAGATTGAAAACTCTCAGGAGCTCCAGAAGCTGTATCTCCCTTGCTGGCTACACAGCTCAAGGCACCTCCCTGTCCATTGCTGGGAAACAACCCACTTGGCCCAGCAGCAGCATCAGACTTTGCTGCCTGGTGGGTAGAGGGAGACTCTCCCAGCTTGCGCAGCAACATTTCAGCCCAACTGGAGAGGTGCCTGGAGGAGCCAGCCCCAAGAGTGCCTTCCTCCCTGCGGGTGTCCAAATCTGGTCCTTTGCATCCATCTGGGGTACATTAGTTCACCCACTCCCTTAGCCCTTCAGCATGGCCATTGCTGCAGGCCAGGTAGAGGGCAGTGCTGCCCACAGCACGTGCAACAGATTCCTGAGCTGATCACAAAGGCAGCAGCTCAAGCAAACTTCCCACTCAAACTTAGATGACTACAGAAGCCAGACAGAAAGGTGCCCCACCCATGGCACCAAACAACTGTGGGCCTTGCAAAATAGAACTAGGCACCAGAGAGTAAAGAATCTTGAGCTTCTGGGCACCTTAGCACACTTTCTTCATAAAGCTATTACTTTTTAGACCAGAAGATATAGCAGAGACATCTAATACAAAGGAAGAGACACAGAATCCCAGACAAAAAACAGACAGAGAAATATGATCCAATCAAAACTACAAGACAGAACCCAAGAAGAAGGGCTAAATGAAACAGAGATCACCATTCTTCTTGATAGACATTTCAAAATAAAAGTCATAAGCATGCTCATGGATTTACAGAAAGGTATTCAATATCTCAGGGAGGACTTCCACAAAGAGATAGAAAATCTGAAAAAGAACCACTCAGAGCTGAAGAATACAGTATCTGAAATGAAACATATAATGGAGGGATTTAAATATAGATTAAATCATGTAAAGGAGAACATAAATGAAGTAGAAATTAGAGAAGAGGAAAACAGAAGCTGAGGAACAGAGAGAAAAAAGGATCTCTAGGAATGAAAGAACGATAAGAGAGCTATGTGACCAATCTAAATGAAACAATATTTGCATAACAGTGGTACCAGAAGGAGAAGAGAAAGACAAGGGGATAGAAAGTCTCTTTAATGAAATAATTGTTGAAAAAATTCCCCAGTCTGGGGAAGGGAATAGACACCCAAGTCATGGAAGCACAGGGAGCCCCTAACAAATGGATCCCCAGCATGACAACACCAAGACATATAATAATTAAAATGGAAAAGATTATGAATAAGGAGAGAGTGTTGAAAGCAGCCAGAGAGGGAAAAATTATTACTTATAAGGGAAATCCCATCAGGCTGTCAGCAGACTTCTTAACAGAAACTCTTCGGGTCAGAAGGGAGTGGCACGATATATGTAATGTACTGAAACAGAAGGACCTTCAACCAAGAATCCTCTAACTGGTGAGATTATCATTTAAATTTGAAACAGGGATTAAACAATTTCCAGATAAAAGTTGAAGGAATTCACCATCATTAAGCCAGTCTTACATGATATGTTAAAGGAATTGCTGTAGATGGAAATGACCCTAAGGCTAAATAGCTTTCATGAGTGAACATAAACCCACAGTAAATGTAGTAGATGAACTAATTACCAAGCAAGTATGAAATCAAAACAAAAGAAGCAAAATTAACTATACACACAGTCAAGGGATACACAAAAAAATGCAGGTTATGACATCTGATACAAAAAATGAGGAGGAGGAGGGATAACTAAAAAGTACCTTTAGATTGTATTTCAAACAGAGTAATCAGCAATTTAAGATAAACTATTATATAATAAAGAACCTATCCTTGAATCTTTGGTAACAACACTAAAGCTTACAATAATTACACACACAAATTTTAAATAGAGAAATCCAATTAAAACACTAAAGAAAACCATCAGTAACAAAAGAATATAAGAGAGGAAGAAAGGAACAGAGAGGAAATATAAAGACATCAGAAAACAATAACATGGAAATAAGTACCTATTTATCAATAATCATCTTAAATGTAAATGGACAGTGCATCTATGAAAAGACACAGAGTGGCAGAATGTATAAAGAAACAAGACCCATCTATGTGCTACCTACAAGAGACTCATTTCAGAATCAAAGGCATACACAGACTAAAAGTAAAGGCATGGAAAAAGATACTGCATGCAAATAACAGAAAATAGCAGGAGTAGCAGTACTTAGGTCATACAAAATTAATTTCAAAACAAAGTAACAAGGGACAAAGAGGAACAGTACATAATGATCAGTCCAACAAGAGGATATAACCATTATAAATATCTATACACCCAACATGGGAGCACCTAAATATGTAAAACAAATACCAACAGAATTAAAGGGGGAAATAGATTGCAACACATTCATTTTAGGAGACTTAAACACACCACTCACATCAATAGATCAACCATACAGAAAATAAATAATGAAGCAGAGTCATTGAACAATACATTAGGTCTAATGGACTTAACAGATATGTACAGAACACTCCATCCAAAACCAACAGGATACACATTTTTCTCACGTGTGCATGGAATGTTCTCCAGAATAGATCACATACTAGGCCATAAGAGCCTCAATAAATTAAAAGAGATTGAAATTGTATCAAGCAGCCTCTCAGACTACAATGGTGTGAGACTAGAAATAAACTACACAAAGAAAACAAAAAGACTAACAAATACATGGAGGCTAAACAACATATAAGTAATCAGTGGATCAATGAACAAATTAAAACAGAAATAAAGCAATACACAGAGACAAATGAAAAAAAACAAAACACAACAGCCCAAAATCTTTGGGCTGTTCTAAGAGGAAAGTACATAGCAATATAGGCTTACCTCAAGAAACAAGAACAATCCCAAATAAATAGTCTAAAATCACAATTAAAGAAACTAGAAAAAGAAGTAGAAATGAAACTCAAAGTCAGTAAAAGGAGGGGCATAATAAAGATCAGAGCAGAAATAAATGAAGAATAAAACAATAGAAAAAAATCAATGAAACTGGGAACTGGTTCTTTGAAAAAATAAACAAAATAGATAACCCCCTAGCCAGACTTACCAAGAAAAAGTGTACAAACATAAACAGAATTAGAAATGAAGAAGGAATAATCACAGTGGATTCTGCAAAAATACAAAGAATTTAAATTAGAGAACTATGAAAAATTATATGGTAATAAATTGGACAACTTAGGATAAATGGACAGCTTCCTAGAAAAATACAACCTTCCAAGACTGACCCAGGAAGAAACAGAAAATCTGAACAGACCAATTACCAGCAATTAAATCAAAATGGTAATAAAAAATTTCCCAAACACAAAACTCCAGGTCCAAATGGCTTCACAGCCTAATTCCACAAAACATTTAAAGAAGAGCTGGGAACCATACTTCTTAAAGCAATCCAAAAATTAGAAAAGGAGGGACTACTTCCAAACTCATTCTGTGAGGCAGCATCACTCTAATACCAAAACCAAACAAAGACACCACAAAAAATAAAAATTACAGACCAATAACACTGATGAACATAGATGCAAAACTTTTCAAAAAGAAAAAAATTAGCAAACCGAATCCAAAAATACATGAAAAAGATCATCCATCATGACCAAGTGGGATTTACTCCAGGAATGCAAGGGTGGTACAATATTCATACATTTACCAATATCATACCCCATATTACCAAAAAGAAGGATAAAACCACATGATCATCTCAGTAGATGCTGAAAAAGCATTTGACAAAATTCAACATCCATTCATGATAAAAACTCAACAAAATGGGTATAGAGAGTAAGTACTTCAACATAATAAAGGCTGTATATGACAAAACTAAGCCAACATCATACTTTTACTCTAAGATTGGGAACAAGACAAGGATGCCTACTCTCACCGCCTTTATTCAACATAGTAGTGGAGGTCCTAGCCACAGCAGTCAGACAACATAAAGAACTAAAAGGGATCCAAATTGGTAAGGAAGAAGTTAAACTCTCACTATTTGCAGATGACATATTATACATAGAAAACCCTAAAGAATCCACCAAAAAACTACTAGAACTAAGAACTGAATTCAGCAAAGTTGCAGGATACAAAGTTAATAAATAGAAATCTGTTGTATTTGTATATACTAAAAATGAATTAGCAGAAAGAGAAATCAGGAAAACAACTCCATTTACAATTGCATCAAAAAGAATAAAATACCTAGGAATAAATCTAACCAAGGAGGTGAAAGACCTCTACTCTGAAAACTACGAGACATTCATGAGAGAAAAGAAACCAAAAAATGGAAATCTGTCCCATGCTCATGGATAGGGAGAATTAATATTGTCAAGATTGCCATCTTACCCAAAGCAATTTACAGATTTAACGCAATCCCTATCAAAATACCAACAGCAATCTTCAATGAACTAGAACAAATAGTCCTGAAATTTATATGGAACCACCAAAGACCCCAAATAGCCAAAGCAGTCCTGAGAATGAACAAAGCTGGGGGATTATGCTCCCTGACTTCAAGCTATACTACAAAACCAGAGTAATTAAAACAATGTGGTGCTGGCACAAGAACAGACCCATAGATAAATGGAGCAGAATGAAAGCCCAGATATAAACTCACACATATATGGTCAATTGGTATATGATAAAGGAGCCATGAATAGACAATCGTGAAATGACAGCTTCTTCAACAACTGGTGTTGGCGAAACTGGACAGCTACACGCAAGAGATTGAGACTGGATTATTGTCTAACTCTATACACAAAAGTAAACTCATATGTATCCAAGACCTGAATGTAAGTCATGAAGCCATAGAACTCTTAGAAGAAAACACAGGGAAAAATCTCTGTACTATAAACATGAACAACTTTTTACTGAGCACATCTCTTTGGGCAAGGGAAACAAAATCAAGTGGGACTACTAAAAACTAAGAACTTCTGTACAGCAGGACAAAAGACATCTTACTGTTTGGGAGAATATATTTATAAACAAGTCATCTGATAAAGGGTTAACAACCAAAATATACAAAGAACTTCTACACCTCAACACCCAAAAACCAAATAACCCAATCAAAAAATGGGCAGAGGACCTGAAGAGACACTTCTCCAAAGAAGAAATACAAATGGCCAACAGGCATATGAAAAGATGCTCTGCATTGCTAATTATCAGGGAAATACAAATTAAAACCACAGTGAGCCATCACCTCACACCAGTTACAAAGGCCACTATCCAAAAGACAAGAAATAACAAATGCTGGTGAGGGTGCAGAGAAATAGGAACCCTCCTACACGTTGTTAGGACTGCAAATTGGTGCAACTGCTGTGGAGAACAGTGTGGGTGTACTTCAAAAAACTAAAAATAGAATACCATTTGACCTAGTAATTCCACTCCTAAGAATTTACCCAAAGAAAACAAAATCCCTGATTGAAAAAGGTAAACGCACCCCTATGTTTATCTCTGTACTGTTGGTAATAGCCAAAATATGAAAGCACCCTAAATGTCCATTAATAGATGAATGGATAAAGAGGAGATGTATGAATAATATTCCATATACACAATGGAATATTATTCAACCGTGAAAAGAAACCCTGCCATTTGCAACAACATTGGATAGAGCTAGAGGGTATTATGCTCAGTGAAATAAGCCAGGCAGAGAAAGACAAATACCATAAGATTTCACTTATTTGTGGAATATAAAAACAAAGCAAAACAGAAGGAACAAAACAGCATTAGGCTCATAGACACTGAGAAGTGACTACTGGTTACCATGAGGGAAAGGAGTTGGTGGGGGTAAGGATAGATGTAGGGAGACTGTTGAACCACTGTGATGTACATTTGATAAAATAAAAAAAATTCTTTAATTACAAAAAGTATCACTTTATTTTTTGTATGTTGTGATTTTTTTCCCCATGTATAAATAACTGGAAAAAAATGTATCAGCTTATAAAAATAGCAAAGTATAATCTGGAATCCTGAACATTATTATCTTTCCAAAAGCCTGCATTTTTTCTATATTCTTATTAATATTAAACCAAAACCAGGTTTTTTTTCTAATGCTTAAAAGTTTTAATGGTAATGTATTTGGTGAAGAAAAGAGGATTTTTAATAGTGCTTTCTGAGTTTTGTCATCATGGTACCAGTGTATCAGCTTACATATGCTGTTTCTGTTCACTATGAATTATTACATCAGTTGTGTATATACATTTTTATTTCACTGTATCCTTGCCATCTTTAGCTGTTACTTTTAATTTTATTTCCTTGCTAATTTCTTGTGCTCTCCTGCCTCCAATGGCCAGGTTGTGAGTAGGGATTAGGTAAGGGAGAGGGTTTGCTAGCTCCTTTATTTTTTTTTTAACTTAACATCTTTACTGTGAAACAGTGAATTGCATGTAATAAAGGGTACAATTAGATGAATTTTGATCTGTGTGTATACACATGAAACAGTATTATCAAGGTTAACAAAATATCCATCCTCCAAAAAGTTTCCTTGTGATTGCATTGTTCTCTTCATTGCACTCTCCCTTCCTGCTTGGGCCCATGTCAACACTGATTTTTTTGTCACCATAGATCAGTTTATATTTTCTAGAATTTTATATAAGTGGTACCACACAGGAAGTACTTGTTTTTGTCTGGCTTCATTCATTCAGCATAATTATTTTGGGGATTCATCAATGTTACAGTTAAGAGCTGGATAGTAGTGCATTTTATAGCCATACCAGAATTTGTTTATCCATTCACTCCTTGTTGAACAATTTGGATTGTTTCTAATTTTGGTAATTAGACACAAAGCTGCTGTGAGCATATATGTACAGGTGGACATATGCTTTTATTTCTCTTGGGCAAATATATAAATTGAAATATCTGATTCATTTCTTTCACATTTTAAGAAACTTTTCTATAGTGGTTGTAGTATTTTATGTTGCCACTAACAGTGTTTGAGAGTTCTGGTTGCTCTATATCTTTGTCAATACTTACTGTGGTTAGTCCTTCTAATTTTAGCCATTCCAGTGGGTGTGTAGTTATAGTTTACTATAGTTTTAATTTGTATTTCCTTAAAAACTAATGATATTGAGCATCTTTCCTTGTGCTTAGTGCAATCTGAATATTTTTGGTGAAATATCTGTTCAAATCTTTTGCCCTCCCCAGTCCCCCCTTTTTAAATTGAGTTGTCTCTTTATTATCGAGTTACAGGAATTCCTTATGTATCCTAGATACAAGTCCTTTGTCAGACACATGTTTTGCAAATATATTTGCTGAGTGTGGCTTGCCTTTTCATTTTTCTAAGTCCTTAGAAAAGCAAACACTTAAAATTTTTGATTAAATCCAGCTTATCATTTTTTTCTTATATCGATTTAGTATTGTATATAATAAATTTTTGTATATTGCAGGGTCTCCAAAATGTTTCTCTGATTTTTTTCTAGAAGTTTTATAATTTTATATTTAATTTGGATATATGATCCATTTTGAGTGGATTTTTATAATGCTGGGAGGTATGGATTGAGTTTCATTTTTTTTGCTTGAGAATGTCCAGTTTTTCTAGCACAGGTTGCTGAACAAATAATCCTTTTTCCACTGAATTACTTTTGCACTTCTGTAAAAAATCATTTAGCTCTGCTGGCTCTTTCTAGGTTACCTATTCCATTCCCTTTTTCTGTGTGTCTTTTTGTGAAATACCACACTGTTTGGATTATTGTAGTTTTATAGAAAGACTTGAAATCAGGTCATGTAGGTTTTCCAATTTTTTTATTTCTCTCAGAACTGTTCAACATGTAAATTCCTACAAAAGCCCTGCTGGAATTTTGATTGGGATTGCATTGAATCTATGCATCAGTTTGGGGAGAATTGACATGGGTATATCTATTTAAGTCATCTTTGATTTTTTTTTGCATGCATGGTGCTATTAATTTTGGTGCTAACTCATTTTACTGAGTTCCCTTATTCTAATGTTTTTAGTCAAATTTTTAAGTTTTTCTTGATTGTATTATATGCAAGTAATTTTGCCTCTTTTCTAATAGTTTTAGCTCATTTGTTTCATGTATTATTGAATTGGCCACATATTTCTTTTCATCATGTTTTGACATGTGTTTTCTCCCCAGAGAAATAATAAGGACTTTATTAGTCTTATTTTTATAGATTTTTTTTGTTAAATCCTTTTAGCAGTTGATAACTAGAGTAAGCATTTAATGAAAAAAAAAAAGGCAAAGTGAAAAAGAAGAGTGGCTCTTCTATGAGGCAAGTTGGAATCTTTGTTTTAAAGATGAAGTTCTCTCATTATAGAAATGTTTTCTCAAGAATATACTTTGAGATGGTTTTAATCTCATCACTGAAGAGGTTCTATAGGCCTGTTTTTGGAACATTGTGTTAAATAGAGTTTTATAAAAGTTTTTCAGAGTTTTTCTTTTAACTTTGGTACTTTTCAAACACACACTATATACCGATTTAGAGATTAACTCTATTCGTAGTGTGTTACCATTTTCCAAATACACCTAAGCATATAATTCTCTTTTCTGAGAGCATGTATTGGGATTAGAGGTCCATGAAAGATACTTTGTGAATGGCTTTACTCTGAAAGTGCACCAGATGGTATAAAACCAATGGTGGGTAAAACTACTGGCATCTGAGCACAAATTGAGGCCATGGCATAGTTATCACTGCCTGCACTTGCAGTTTGTTTTCAAGACAATTTCCTTTAAGGATGTCCTTAATGAAACAGTTAACATAATTAATTTTATTAAATTTTGACCTCTGAGTACATGTATTTTTAATATTCTGGTGAAGAAATGGGAGGTACTCACAAAACATTGGCTGCATATCAAAGTATGGTTCTTGTCTTCAGCAGAAGAACTTCTGCATATATTTGAGTTGCAGGTTAGTCACTGTGATATAATGAGTTATAAGATATATATATTTGATCATTCATATGCATTTCCCAGGTATGTTTGGTCTTCATCCACAGTTCCTGAAAACACTTCAGAGACTTGGACGTGAAATGGGTGTCTTGTCATGTTAGTGAGAGACCTTTAGACACCACCCAAGGGCTGGGGCTGGAGGTTGAGTAAGCCAGAGGCCAAGGATTTAGTCAATTGTGATTATGCAGTGAAGCCCTCACAAAATCCCATGAGAAGAGCACCTTTCTCTCTCTCTTTGGCACCCTGCTTCTCTGTCAGAGCTTCCACACTTGGGAACCAGAATGCTTCCATGTGACACTGAACCAGGCCACATACTCCATGATAGAAGTTCCTTTATTTGGGACCTCACCTTATGTATATCTTCATCTGGCTACTAACTTGAATCCTTTATGTTGGTATCCTTTATTAAACTGATAACTGTAATTAAACTGGTAACTGTGTTTCCTGAGTTCTCTGAGCTGCTCTAGCAAATTAATTGAACCTAAGGGAGAGGTTGGAACCTCCAGTCTGTAGCTGGTTTGTTAGAAGCACAGGGAACAGCTTCGAGTATATGACTGCTGTCTGGAGTCAGGGGTGGAGGGCAGTCTTGTGAGACAGAGCCCTTAACCTGGAGGATCTGGTGTCATCTCTTGGCAGATTGAGTCAGAAATGAGTAGAGTTTTTGGACAACCTGCCAGTGCTCGAGAATTGCTTGGTGTTGTGCATGGGAGAACCCCCTCCCTTTGCCCTCCTCCCCAATCCACAAACATGCACAGTGGAATCAGGTCCAGAACCTGAAAGGAGTTGGGGCGGACTTCAGGCACTTTTTAAATTGTATACCATTTTTACTAAAATAACAACTGACAAATGATAGTTATTTGGACTTGAGTATTTGCAAACATTTTCTCAAAAATGAGTGGAGTAAGCCTGTCACTTTACAGAAAATAGCTGACATTTATTGTCAGAGATAAAATTTGAGCTTTCAAGCAGAAATGAGGATTTTGGAAAACTTGCATCCACCACACTGTAAGCTTGACAGTTCGCAAGACATAAAATTCTCCTCATTTTATCAATGGTAGTTTTTTTAATATTGTACAATAAAACGTCGGTATTTGGGAGATCAGCATGACTGAGTAAGCCTGTATCTTTCAAATGACCAATTCATGATACTACAAAATTATGTATGTATAAAAAATTCATTGAAAGGGTAAAATAGAGTAATGAATTTTAGTGTAATAGAACCAGAAAAGTTCATTGATACGGGTAGCCTTTCAGAAACTACCACTTGTCCAATTTTGTTGTAGTGTCAAAAAATATCCACAGTTATCAGAAAAAGGTATTAAAATACTCATCCCTTTGCCAACTTTTTTATCAGAGTGAGGCTAGGTTTTCTTCATTATACTTCAACCAGAATTACATATGTATCTCCAACATATCCATATATGAGCATCCAGCTTCTTTTTTGGTAAGCCAGACGTTAGATCTGCAGAACTCTAAGTTCCACTCTTCTAAGAGTTTTTGTTTTTGAAAACAGTTAATTTTTCATAAAAATGTGCTGTTACTTTATGAGGTTATCAAGTTTATGATGTCATGGATAATACACAATATTTGTAATGAATTAGTAAGTTAGTAGTCTCTAATATGGCAAATTCTGATTGAAAAATCTACATAAAAACTTTTTTCAAAGAATATAAAGGAATTCTGAGGGCAAAAAGTTTTAGAACCACTGAGCAGAGAAAACACCTGTAAGAAATAAGATATTAAGGGAAGTAGTGATGTTTCCATAAATCAAAATATCAAAATCTTACATTATGAATTCTTAAAAAATCTAGACAGAAAGTAGGTGTATTTGAAGATTAGACAATTGACATTCCCTGGAAGAGTGGTTTCTGATAGATGTTTGGACAATTTTCCTTTACTCATCCGTAAGATGATAATTACTGAACATTTTCTTTGACCCAGACACCATGCTATATGAGGGAATGTGGTAGTGAAAAAGACAGACGTGTTCCTATTTTTCATGAACTTTTCATTCAGTGGAAGAAATAAAATGATATCAGATTAGGATGAGTACTGAAGCAGGGAACTTAGGGTACTGAGAAAGAGCCTGATAGGGCTGTATAGGTTAGAAAGGAAGTCCTTTCAGAAGAAGAGACATTTAAGCTGTAACCTGAGCTTAAGGAAGCAGCCAGCCACAAAAAGAGCATTCCAGGCATGAGATACAAAGACACATATCACCAAGAGAATTCTACAGTAGTTCACAGCCTGAGTACAAATATCTTTTAAAAATATTAACTTTATCATTTCTCACAAAAATCTGTACATATTTGGTAGTTCTAAAAAAGACATCTTAATTAGAATGCTTGATAATAGTTTTTGTCATTTTTCAACATCCTGTGTTAATGGATCATAGCATTAATAGATGTAATTCTGTATCTAACATAATGAAGTATTATAAAACTTATTGAAGAAAATATCACAAAAAAATTAAGTTGCTATATAAAGCATATAATGTACATACAATACGTTTACCTCCATAGTTTTTGAAATAATGAGGAAAATGTACTTTTCACAAATTTTTTATTTTTTTTATTTTTGTATCATTAATCTACAATTACATGAGCAACATTGTGGTTACTAGACTCCCCCCATCATCAAGTCCCCACCACATACCCCATTACAGTCACTGTTCATCAGCGTAGTGAGATGTTATAGAATCACTACTTCTCTTCTCTGTGTTGTACAACCCTCCCCGTGCTACCCCCTACATTATGTCTGCTAATCATAATGCCCCATTTACCCCTTGTCCCTCCCTTCCCACCCATCCTCCCAGTCCCTTTCCCTTTGGTTTCTGTTAGTCTATTTTTGGGTTCTGTGAGTCTGCTGTTGTTTTGTTCCTTCCGTTTTTTTCTTTGTTCTTATACTCCACATATGAGTGAAATCATTTGATACTTGTCTTTTTCCACCTGCCTTATTTCACTGAGCTAGAGAGTTCTGTCAATGTTGCAAATGGTAGGATTTGTTTTCTTAAGGCTGAATAATATTCCATTGTGTATATGTACCACCTCTTCTTTATCCATTCATCTACTGATGGACACTTAGATTGCTTCCATTTCTTGGCTATTGTAAATAGTGCTGCAATAAACATAGGAGATCAAAGACAAGAACAGAGGCCCTCTCTCTGGAGTTTTCTGAGTGATTTTTGACTGGACCAGATTCTTCTGCCTTTTCATGGTGATAGAGGTAGTTGCAGGCCGGTGTCGCCTGAGGCAGCTGGGGAACAAAGTCCGTTCCTGCTTCTTGGTCGCCTTGCCCTTCTCTGCTGCCTCTGCCATCTACTTGCACACCGGGAGCAGTCTCTGGGATAATCTCCTGAGCTGCTGTAGGTGGGGCAGCCTTTGAGATAGCCTATCACACTGCGGGGGTTGGCAGAAACGCCAGCTGTGTTTTCCTGCAAGAACGGTGACCCTTCGTGCCTTCCGGACCCTGCTCCAGCTTCCACTGCCTGTGCCGGTTACCCATACACCAGGAGCACTCTCTGGGATAATCTGAGCTGCTGTGTGTGTGGGGCGTCCCTTGGGATAGTCTGTCGCACTGAGGGGAGTGGGAGATGCACCTGGTGTGTTCTCCTGCGAGTATGGAGCCCCTTTGTGTCTTCCGGACCTTGCTCCAGCTTCCACTGCCTGTGCCAGCTACCCACACACTGGGAGCAGTCTCTGGGATAATCCCCTGGGCTGCCCGGGGCAGGGTGGCCCTTGGGATAGCCTAGCACACTGCGGGGTGTGGCAGACGCACTGGGTGTGTTCTCCTGTGAGAATGGCACCACTTCGTGCCTTCCAGGCCTTGCTCTGGCTTCCTCTGTGTGTCCCAGTTAGCTGTGCACTGGGAGGAGACTCTGTGTGGTTGCTGTGGGTGGGGCTGTTCTCAGGCAGCTCTTTAGCTGTGGCCGGTCAGCCGGTTTGCTTGCAGTGCTGACTGGGGGGAATGAATGGCAGGCTGCTTATCCCCGTGAACGTCTTTGGGGCTGTGTTACACTCCAGAGGGTTAGGGAGTCTGAAGTTCCTTAAGATTCCCAGCTTGCTGGGCTGAGTGTGCTGGAACGATTTTGCCCAGCTTTTGAGCCCTTGTCCCTTTAAGACTTTTAAAAATCACTCGCTTTTCCTTTGTCCCAGGGAAGCTGGCTGTGGGGACCCACTTGCAGTCTCCAACTCGGATTTTACTTTTCCTTTTCTCTAATATCCAGTACACCATGCGTTGTGTGTCTGTGCTCCTGGTGCAGATTACTAGGGCTGGTTATTTAGTACTGTACTTCCACTTCCTCCTCACTTTGATTCTTTTCCTCCTGCTGGTGAGCTGGGTATGGGGGGAGTGCTCAGTCCTGCTGGGTCATGGCTTTGTATCTTACCCTTTTCATGAGATGCTGAGTTCTTGCAGATGTAGATGTAGCCTGGCTGTTGTACTGTATCTTCTGGTCTCTCATTTAGGAATAGTTGTACTTGTTCTATTTTCAAAAATCGATATGGTTTTTGGAGGATATTTCAGCTGCCCTACTCATGCCGCCATCTTGAGCCCCTCTCTCCAGGAAAATGTATTTTTAACATTACTTTTATATGTATATTTTTAGATGCTGAAGAGTTTAACTTAAGTAAGTTATGTAATAATACTTTGATGGTAAGTGTCTAATGTCATACTTGCTTTGTAAGTATCGAATGTCAAGGATATAAAGAATTCATAGTAGGATTAAAGATGGTGGCGTGAGAGGTGAGACACAGGCTTCCTCCTAAAACAGCATATAATATGAAAATATAACTAATACAACTACTCTTGAAAGAGCAACAGGAAAGAGGTCTGTGCCAAACTGCATACACCTGGAGACAAGAGCAGACCTCATGGAACAGGGTAATGTACTAAAGCTGTGGCCCAGCGGGATCCAAGCCCTTCCCCCACCGCAGCTCACCGGCAGGAGGATGAGAAACGGAGCAGAGAGGGAGTGGAGACCTGGGACTGCTGAATACCCATCTCCGCTGGGAACACAAACTTACATTTCATGGTGTTGCATGACACTCTTATAAATAGGGGGTTGGAAAGCTAAGACAGGCAGAATTCCTGGAGAGACTAAGGTTCCAGCTACTTGTGGTAAGCAGGGATTCATATCCGGCTGCTCTGGGACAAAAGAAAGGCAGGCAGTCTGAGAGACTCCTAACAAGGAAACCCTTAGCAAGAGGGCTGCTAAAGGGGCAAGGATTGCACAGAGCTTACTGCTCAGGAAAGAGGACAGGTAGACAAAATTGTCCAGGTACACTCTGCCCAGCAGGTTGGGAGTTTTCTTGATCTCCAGGTGCTCCAGATCCCTGGCCGCCTATACAGCTCCAAGAATCTCTTCCGTGATAGGCAGCCTACTGTGCCTTTCTCTTGGCCAGCCACACCTGGCTCGCAAACCAGCAAACCGTACCCTGGCATTAGGCCAGCCAGAGGAAAGATCTGTCTACAGAAACTACAAACGCAAAGCATAGAGGCTTATACCTGGGGGCACGGCCCACTGGTTCAGGCAGTGAGAAAGGCATAGCAGCCGGGAAGCAGGAAACAGGTCTTTCCTCCCCCCAGGCACCAATACCACGCCCCTGTGACTCCGACATTTCTTCAGGGGCTGAGCAGCTCCAGAGAATAGAGCTTCTGGGCACCAGAGGGCGCCATACACAAATATGAAACGCCAGAGGAACCTGGTTCAGAGTAAAATTATTAATACAACTGAGAAAGATTTAAATGATGTAGACCTCATGACTCTCCCTGAAAGGGAGTTCAAAATAAAAATCATTAACATGCTCATGGAGGTATGGAAAGATATTCAAGAACTCAGGAATGAATTCTAGTCAGAAATCCAATCATTGAAGAACACCATGGAGGGTATTAAAAGCAGATTGGATATCGTGGAGGAGACGATAAAATAAATAGAAACCAGAGAAGAGGAATACAAAGAAGCTGAGGCACAGAGAGAAAAAAGGATCTCTAAGAATGAAAGAATATTGAGAGAACTGTGTGACCAATCCAAAGGGAATAATATTCACATTATAGGGGTACCAGAAGAAGAAGAGAGAGAAAAAGGGATAGAAAGTGTCTTTGAGGAAGTGACTGCTGAAAACTTCCCCAGTCTGGGGAAGGAGATAGTCTTTCAGGCCATGGAAGTGCACAAATCTCCCAACACAAGGGACCCAAGGAGGACAACACTAAGACATATAGTAATTAAAATGGCAAAAATCAAGGATAAGGACAGACCATTAAAAGCAGCCAGAGAGAGAAATAAGATCACATACAAAGGAAAGCCCATTAGGCTATCATCAGACTTATCAGCAGAAACCTTAGAGGCCAGAAGGGAGTGGCATGATGTATTTAATGAAATGAAGCAGAAGGGCCTTGAACCAAGATTACTTTATCAGGCAAGATTATCATTTAAATTTGAAGAAGGGAATAAACAATTCCCAGATAAGCAAAAGCTGAGAGAATTTACCTCCCACAAACCATCTCTACAGTGTATTTTGGAGGGACTGCTATAGATGGAAGTGTTCCTACGGTTTAATAGCTGCCACCAGAGGTAATAAAACCACAGGAAAGAAAGTAGAACAGCTAATTACTAAGCAAATGCAAAATTAAATTAACTATCCCCAAAGTCAATCAAGGGATAGACAAACAGTACAGAATATGATACCTAATATATAAAGAATGGAGGAGGAAGAAAAAGTAGGAGAAAAAGAACCTTTACATTGTGTTTGTAATAGCATATTAAGTGAGTTAAGTTAGACTCTTAAATAGTAAGGAAGTTAACCTTGAACCTTTGGTAACCACGAATCTAAAGCCTGCAATGGCGATAAGTACATACCTATTGATAATCACCCTAAATGTAAATGGACTGAATGCCCCAATCAAAAGACATAGAGTCAATGAATGGATAAAAAAGTAAGACCCATCTATATGCTGCCTACATGAGACTCATTTTAAACCCAAAGACATACACAGATTAAAAGTGAAGGGATGGAAAAAGACATTTCATTCAACTAATACAAAGAAAAAAGCAGGAGTTGTAGTACTTACATCAGACAAAATAGACTTCAAAATAAGGAAAGTCACAAGAGACAAAGAAGGACATTACATAATGATAAAAGGTTAGTCCAACAAGAAGATATAACCATTATAAATATCTATGTCCCCAACACAGGAGCACCACCATATGTGAAACTAATACTAACAGAATTAAAAGGAGAAATAGCATGCAATGCATTCATTCTAGGAGACTTCAACACACCACTCACTCTGAAGGACAGATCAACCAGACAGAAAATAAGTAAGGAGACAGAGGCACTGAACAACACATTAGAACAGATGGACCTCAGAGACAGAACTCTACACCCAAAGCAGCAGAATACGTATTCTTCTCAAGTGCACATGGAAGATTTTCAAGAATAGATCATATACTAGGCCACAAAAAGAGCCTCGGTAAATTCAAAAAGATTGAAATTGTAGTAACCAGTTTCTCAGACCACAAAAGTATGAAACTAGAAATGAATTATGCAAAGAAAATAAAAAACCCACAAATACATGGAGGGTTTACAGCATGTTCCTAAATAACCAATGTGTCAACGACCAAATAAAAACAGAGATCAAACAATATATGGAGACATACGACAACAATAATTCAACAGCAGTAAATCTGTGGGATGCAGCGAAGGCTGTGCTAAGAGGAAAGTATATTGCAATACAGGCCTACCTCAGGAAAGGAGAACAATCCCATATGAGCAGTCTAAACTCACAATTAATGAAACTAGAAAAAGAAGAACAAATGAGAGACAAAGTCAGTAGAAAGAAGGACATAGTAGAGATTAGAGCAGAAATAAAGATAATCAAGAAGAATACAACAAAAGAAACAATCAATGAAAGCAAGAGCTGGTTCTTCAAGAAAATAAACAAAATAGATAAATCCCTAGCCAGACTTATCAAGAAAAAAAGAGTCTACTCACATAAACAGAATCAGAAATGAGAAAGGAATAATCACTACGGACACCACAGAAATACAAAGGAGTATTAGAGAATACTATGAAAAATTATATGCTAACAAACTGGATAACCTAGAAGAAATGGACAACTTTCTGGAAAAGTAAAACTTTCCAAAGTTGACTCAGAAAGAAACAGAAAATCTGAATAGACCAATTAAATACCTGCAACGAAATTGAATTGGTAATCAAAAACGTGCCTAAGAACAAAACGCCTGGACCAGATGGCTTCACTGGTGAATTTTATCAGATATTTAGTGAAGACCTAATACCCATCCTCCTGAAAGTTTTCCAGAGTACAAGAAGAGGGAATACTTCCAAACTGATTTTATGAGGCAGCATCACTCTAATACCAAACCGGTCAAAGACACCACAAAAAAAGAAAACTACAAACCAATATCCCTGATGAACATAGATGCAAAAATACTCAACAAAATATTAGCAAACTGAATTCAAAAATACATCAAAAGAATCATCCATCATGATCAAGTAGGATTTATTCCAGGGATGCAAGGATGGTACAACATTCGAAAATCCATCAACATCATCCACCACATCAACAAAAAGGAACAACAAAAACCACATGATCATCTCCATAGATGCTGAAAAGTCATTCGACAAAACTGAGCATCCATTCATGATAAAAACTCTCAACAAAATTGGTATAGAGGGCAAGTACCTCAACATAATGAAGGCCATAAATGACAAACCCACAGCCAACATTATATTTAATACCGAGAAGCTGGGAGCTTTTCCTTTAAGATTGGGAACAAATCCAGGATGCCCACTCTCCCCACTTCTATTCAACATAGTACTGGAGATCCTAGCCACGGTATTCAGACAACACAAAGAAATAAAAGGCATCCAGATTGGCAAGGAAGAAGTAGTTAAACTGTCCCTGTTTGTAGATGACATGATATTGTACATAAAAAGCCCTAAAGAATCCACTCCAAAACTACTAGATCTGATATCTGAATTCAGCAAAGTTGCAGGATTCAAAATTAATATGCAGAAATCTGTGGCATTCCTGTATACTAACAATGAACTAGCAGAGAGAGAAATCAGGAAATCAATTACATTCACAGTTGCATCAAAAAGAATAAAGTACTTAGGAATAAACCTAACCAAGGAAATGAAAGACCTGTACTCTGA
The DNA here is from genome assembly GCA_029783875.1 of Phataginus tricuspis. Taxonomy (NCBI): domain Eukaryota; kingdom Metazoa; phylum Chordata; class Mammalia; order Pholidota; family Manidae; genus Phataginus; species Phataginus tricuspis. The sequence goes on from JAQQAC010008880.1 coordinate 20,749,349, forward strand.
AAACTACAAGACACTCATGAGAGAAATTAAAGAAGATACCAATAAATGGAAACACATCCCATGATCATGGATAGGAAGAATTAATATTGTCAAAATGGCCATACTGCCTAAAGTAATCTACAGATTCAATGCAATTTCTATCAAAATACCAACAGCATTCTTCAACAAACTAGAGAAAATTGTTCTATAATTCATATGGAACCACAAAAGACCCGGAATAGCCAAAGCAATCCTGAGAAGAAATAATAAATCTGGGGGGATTATGCTCCCAAACTTCAAGCTGTACTACAAAACCACAATACTCAAGACAATTTCATATGGCACAAGGACAGACCCATAGACCAATCGAACAGACTGGAGAGTCCTGATATAAACCCAACCATATATGGTCAATTAATATATGATAAAAGAGCTATAGACATGGAATGGGAAAATGATAGCCTCTTCCACAACTGGTGTTGGCAAAACTGGACAGCTACATGCAAAAGAATGAAACTGGATTATTGTCTAACCCTGTACACAAATGTAAACTCAGAATGGATCAAGGACCTGAATGTAAGTCATGAAACCATAAAACTCTTAGAAGACAACATAGGCAAAAATCTCCTGAATATAAGCATGAGCAATTTTTTCCTGAACGCATCTCCTCGAGCAAGGGAAACAAAAGCAAAAATGTACACGGACTATATCAAACTAAAAAGTTTCTGTACAGTAAAGGACACCATCAATAGAACAAAAAGGCATCCTACAGTATGGGAGAATATATTTGTAAATGACATATCTGACAAGGGGTTAACATCCAAAATATATAAAGAACTTACACGCCTCAACACCCAAAAAGCAAATAACCCGATTAAAAAATGGGCAGAGGATATGAAGAGACAGTTCTCCAAAGAAGAAATTCAGATGGCCAACAGACACATGAAAAGATGCTCTACATCACTAATCATCAGGGAAATGCAAATTAAAACCACAATGAGCTATCACCTCACACCAGTAAGGATGACCTGCATTGAAAAGACTAAGAACAACAAATGCTGGCGAGGATGTGGAGAAAGGGGAACCCTCCTACACTGCTGGTGGGAATGTAAGCTAGTTCAATCTTTGTGGAAAGCAAAATGGAGATTCGTCCAAAAACTAATAATAGAAATACCATTTGACGTGGGAATCCCACTCCTTGGAATTTTCCCAAAGAATGCAACTTCTCAGATTCAAAAAGAGATATGCACCCCTATGTTTATCGCAGCACTTTTTACAATAGTCAAGATATGCAAGCAACCTAAGTGTCCATCAGTAGAGGAATGGATAAAGAAGAGGTGGTTCATATGCACAATGGAATACTATTCAGCCATAAGAAGGAAATAAATTCTTCCATTTGCAACAACATGGATGGAGGTAGAGGGTATTCTACTTAGTGAAATAAGCCATGAGGAGAAAGACAAGTGCCAGATGATTTCCCTCATTTGTGGAGTATAACAATGAAGCAAAACTGAAGGAACAAAATAGCAGCAGACTCAGAGACTCCAAGAAGGGACTAGTGGTTACCAAAGGGGAGGGGTATGTGAGGGCGGGTTGGGAGGGTGGGAGAAGGGGATTGAGGGGTATCATGTTTAGTACACATGGTGTGGGTGATCACAGGGAAAACAGTGTAGCACAGAGAAGGCAAAAAATGAATCTGTGGCATCTTACTACACTGATGGACAGTGACTGCCTTCGGCTATGGGTGGGGACTTGATAATATGGGTAAATGTGGTAACCACATTGTTTTTTCATGTGAAGCCTTCATAAGAGTGTATATCAATAGAACCTTAATAAAAAAATGGAAAAAAGGGGTTAATTGTAAATAAGTGTAAAGAGCATCTGTGAGACAGATATTCTACTTCTTTACTCCTTACTTCCCCAGTCAAGAACCTTCCATGTTCTTGTTTTCAGTCTTGTTTTTGCCCTGTTGTAAGTGGCAGCCAGCACCAGTTTTGCTTATCCCTGTTGTCACCAGTGAGTCCTGAATCTACTTTACTGCACTGGGCAGAGGAACCTGGGGAGTGTGATTCCAGAAAGGCTCAGCTTCATGGTCACCTGAGAAATAATACCCTTAGTGGTGACATTAGTGAAACTTGCTGTTCTTGTTTGTACTCTGAGTCTGTGTGACATATAAGTGCTTTGGGGCTTAGAAATAGCATAGGTGATTATTTGATGATATCTTTTGATATCATGATGAATAAGAAATAAGATAATCATATTCTATGATATCATCTATTAATGGATAGTCTATCATCAATGACTTGATAATCAAAACCTGTTCAAAAAGAGCCAAGAAATCAAATTTATCATTGCTAATGTAGATTCCTTTTTTTTGTAATATGAAACATTCTGTAGTAATGACTGGCAGTTGTGCTTCAAATCCCCAAGATATTTTTGAGGTACTGTAATTCAGGTAACTTTCAGGTTTCTTATGGAGGGGGCTGTTTTTGTTGTTTTTATTCCTGAAGGAAGCATGGTATTTTTAATCAGTTCTCTAGGGGAATCTTGATTAATGCTCCAATCTTCAGTTTGTTGGTTCAATTATGCTAAGCAAAATCTTACAGTAATTGAATAACTTTATGAGAAAGGTAGTGGTAGTTTTTCATTCTAGATTTAGTGGTTCTTCTCTTTGGGGCAGTTACATTGAAGGAATTCAAATCATTTAATTTGCTAAAACGCTAAAAAATTACTGTCATTTTAGCTTTCCAGGAAATTGTCAGCATGGCAGCACTATGTCTGTCTGTCTTGTAAGGGGAATTAGTAATATGATTTATGTAACTCAAAAGAAAGGCTTTTTAAACATTTGTTTTTCACTGCTAAAGGGGGCCTATAATAAATGCTTTTCTTAATATCAATATTCTTTTGTGAAACAAATAATTATCTTTTTATTTACAGAGTTTAACAGTTTGGATGTTCATATATTATGATTTCTTACAGAATCAAAGATATTTATGTGTTTAGCTATTTAGTGGCAATTTTGTTTTAAAGAACAAAGAAGGGCAAATAGTACATATGTGTAGTGATTAAACAAAACAATGAAAATTTGAGTTTTCTTTTGTTAATGTTTATGGCCAAGTTAATTACAATAGGCAAATTGGTCTGTGTTGGTAGGACAAATGAAAAATCAGCTATAACTTTGTCCATTCCAAAATTTCTCCTCTATGCTGCTTTCCTCTTTTCTTTCTTTCCCTACCTTTATATTACTTAAATTATGTTAATTATTTAAATAATATTTATTATAAAAGACCAAAGCAGTACAGAGGTGAGATGTTCAGAACAAAATGTAAAAGACTGCCCCGCAAACTTTTGTGGACATCCTCTTATCTTCTCCATTTACATACATAAACATTCCATTACATATACAAATATGTACATATTTTAAGAACATATACAAATGAATGTCATTGTATTTGCCTAATATTCTACAATTTTCTTTTTTCACTTGGGGAGCTTTTTATGTCAGTATGATTTGACTTTATTCTTTTTAACTGTTGTGTACTATTCTATAGTATATTTGTACCATAGTTAATTTGACCAATTATATCTCTCCCTATATATATGTATTTAAGATATGAATGGGTCTGTAGCTTTTCTGCCCTAATATTTCTGCTATTTATACTTACATTCTCAACTCTCTGAAATCTAGATTTATTTTCTTGATTCTTGGATTTCTTTGACTCAGCACCATCCATATTCAAATTCTATTTTCTTCTTGCTAGCTCTGTTTCTTATTGGCATCTTAAGAAATTGTGGCCCCAGATTTGTTCATAAGAAGCAGTCTCAATTTTTGTATGCTAGTTGTATAAGGAACCTTATTCCAGTTTGGTGCTAGCCCATAGGACAGGTAGCACAAATCCAGTCATTTACGTTATAAATACAAGTGGTAATTTAATGGTAAACAAAGTGAATGTAATAAGGTTTCACAAACGTGCTAAAGTATCAACTTGAAATCTTTTTCTTTTGGGGAGGATATTGTGAAACCTGTTTAAAGATGATTTTGGTGTCTTTTTCTTAGATTTTAAAAATGTATATGGCTTAAAAAAATAAAATTGTGTTAAGCTGTTTAACAAATATTTCCAGAAAAAGAAGAAAAGCTTCTAGGAAATGAAGGCTTTTTTCATTAAATAACTTAGTGTGTTCTCTAATGAACTTGAAAGAGGAAGGAGAAATTTAAAGAAATGGTTAATTGGCAGCAGGCGAGAATGAGGATCAAATAAGATTAATTAACAGCAGAAACTAAAAGGGACAAAAGTTTGTTACCCTTGTAATCATTAGAAATAAAGGTCTCAGGATTAAAAAAAGATACCCTCAAAGCTAACTAGTTGCTTCTTTAAACCCTGATAACCAGCAAGAAAAAAATTTGAAGGATTTTTAGAAGTTGAAATGGCAAAAACAAATATATGAATCTGAATAAAATGGTTAGTTTTTTTTTTTTGGATGATTCACAAAAAAATAACTTAGATTTAGCATTGAAGACAATATTCCTCACTCACTGAAACAAAAAGAATTGAGAGCTAGGATTTTCAGTTTGAGAAGTTAAAGCAATATAAGAGGACTCCAGAGTTACAGGCTTGTGGTTAGACTATGCTGCAGGTAGCTTTTAGTGCCTGGCAACTGTAGATAAGTTAAATTTCAAAACCATAGTTGAAAATTTAGAAGTGATTAAAATAGCTTTAATTAAGTGACATTTATGCATAGTTAATTCTGTTTATTTAAGTTAGCTTCTAATCTTGTTACATCTTCTGTATGCATGTGTGTGTATACACATATATATGTGTGTGAATGTATATATACATATGTACTTTTTTTAGTTAATGGAAAAAATTTCAAGCATACAAATGTAGGGAGAATATAATGAACCACCACACACCCATCACAAAGCTTCAGCATTTATCTACTATGGCCAATATTGTTTCATCTGTACCCCCACCTACTTCTCCCTCACCCCCAGATTATTTCAAAGCAAATCACAAGCATATAATTTTATCCACAGATATTTCAATATTTATCTCTAAAGGAGACTCTTTAAAACCATGACCACAATATGATTATTGTACCTCCAAAATTTAATTCTTAATGTTATCAAACACCCAGTTTTTAAAATTTCCTGATTCTTTTTAACAGCATTTTTGTTTGAAGAAGAAGCCAAATAAATTGACACACTGTAATTGATTGTCAAATCTCTTCTATTAAAATTTTTTTAAAGATTTTTTTGAGTCACAGAAGAGTTAAAAAAATAGCACAGCTTCCCTATATGTTAACATCTTATTTAATTATAGTAGAATTATCAGAACTAATAAATTAACACTGGTGTAATATTATCAACTACTTAATATATCCAGCTTCTCCAGTCTTAACTAATGTTCTTTTTCTGTGCTAGGGCCTAATCCATTATTCCACATTGCATTTGGTTGTCATGTTGCCTTAGTTTCCTCTAATCTGTAACAGTTCCTTAGTTTTATCTTTTATGACATTAAGACTTTTGAAGACTACTGGTCAGTTATTTTGTAGTGTCCCTTAATTGGGGTTTGTCTGATGTTTTCTTGTGATTAGATGGTGGTTGTCCATTATTGGGAGGAAGATTGCAGAGATGGTATACCCTTCTCAGTGAGTAATTATTGGGCGTACGTGCTGTCAAGGCCGGTGATGTTAACCTTGCTTGTTTGGTTAAGGTGGTATCTTCTGGGTTTCTCTACTGTAAAGTCATTTTTCCTTTATTAGCTCTAAGACTAGGGCTGTTTTTTGTAGCTTTTTATAGTCTGGATTTTGATGATTTTATTCTGTAATTGGGTTAGATGTTGAGTCTTAGTAGGTACAGGTTGATTTTCAGTATAGGTTGTAAGAAGACAAATAGTATCTAGTTGTTTTTTCTCCTCTTATGTTATTCTTTTAGTTTTATTAATTACCAAATCTGGCAAAAATAAATCTAATACACTTCATTTTTATTCCTTAAAAAAATCTCTGCAATAGAGAAGTTTACTAATACTTTTCATTAGCAATAATTTTAATAAACTGATAGTTTATCATTTGCATATATTAAGTCATGTTTTAACAAGATTCTCTCTACTTTGCTACCACTAATTTTGAGGTATCAATTGGATTCAGATTATGAATAAGTCTAACACATAGATAATTAGAAAATACAGTGAAGATAGAACTAGTCTCTCAAAATATTTCTAGTTGTTCTGTGACTGATAACTGGTACATATATAGGTCCTCTGACTTTCCAAAAGCCCTAGTGGGAAACAATTAACAAGACACACTTTGCCTTTTGGTAATAATAAGGTGTTACAATAGCATGGAGGTTAGTGTTTCCTGTTAAGAACACTTACCTAAAACTGTGTTTCTATAGTTTACTGGTGTATTAGTTTCCTGGGGCTGCTATAACAAATTAACACAAGTAGGTGGCTTAAAACAATAGAAATTTATTCCTTCACAGTTCTGGAGTCCAGATGTCTAATCAAGGTGTTGAAGGCTCTAGGGGAGAATTTGTGGCTTGCTTCTTCTAGCTTCTGGTGTATGCTAGTATTCCTTGCTTGACTTAAGGACACAACACACCAATCTTTGTCTCCATGTTCACATTACCTTGTCTTCTGGTGTGTCTAATTTATCTCTACCTTTCTCCTATATGAGCATCTGTGATGGTATTTAGAACTCACCAGGATAATCTCTTCATCTCTATATTTTTTATTTAAATTCATCTGCAAACCCTTAACCATGTAGGTTAACACTCACAGTTTACAACCTGATATTTTAGGGGGATACCATTTAGCCTACTATGACTATGTATGCATGAGTTTAGTTCTGGGCTTTCTGTTCTCTTCTATAGACCTGTGTTTGTTTTTAGGCCAATACCATAGTGTTTTTATTACTGGAGCTTTGCAATATAATTTGAAATGAAGAGTGTTTTTTTCTGCTTTGTTCTTAATATTGTTTTGGTTATTTGGGGTGTTTTGTGGTTCCATACAAATTTTGGTATTGTTTATTATATTTCTGTGAAAAATGCCATTAGAATTTTGATAGGGATTGCATTGCATAAGTAGATTGCTTTGAATAGTATGGGAATTTTAGCAGCATTAATTATACTCCATGAGAACAGAGTATCTTTCATTTATTTGCTTTTATCTTCTTCAATGTCTTTCATCAGTGTCTTACAGTTTTCAGAGTACAGGTCTTTCACCTTGGTTAAATTTATTCCTAAGTGTTCTTTTTGATGCAATTATAAATGGGATTATCTTCTTAATTTCTCTTTCTGATAGTTCCTTATTAGTGATAGAAATGCAACTGATTTTTGTATGTAGATTTTATTCTGCAACTGTACTGAATTCATTTCCTAGTACCAACAGTTTTTATTAGAATATTTAGGGTTTTTATATATAGTATCTTTAGGGTTTTCTGTATATAGTATCATATCACCTACAAGGAGAGACCATTTTTCTTTTCAATTTAGATGCCTTTTATTTCTTTTTCTTGCCTAATTGCTCTGGCTAGAACTTCCCATAGACGTTGAATAAAAGTGGTGAGAGTGGGAATTCTCTTGTTCCTCTTAGAGGAAAAGCTTTCAGCTTTTCATCATTGAGTATGGTGTTAACTGGGCTTATCATATATGGCCTTTATAGTGTTGAGGTATGTTTCCTCTATACACCATTTGTTGAGAGTTTTCATTATGAATGTTGATTTTAGTATAATGCTTTTTCTGCATCTACTGAGATAATCATGATTTTTACCCTTCACTTTGCTAATATGGTGTATTACATTGATTGGTTTGTGGATATTGTACCATCTTTGCATCCCTGGAATAAATCCCACTTAATCATGGTATACAATCCTTTTAATGTACTTTTGAATTAAGCATGCTAGTATTTTGTTGAGGATTTTTACAGCTGTGTTTGTTGGAGATATTGGCCTGTAATTTTCTTGTAGTGTTCTTATCTGGTTTTGACATCTGGGTAATGCTGGCTTTGTAAAATGAGTTTAGAGGTGTGCTTTCCTTTTCTGTTTTTTTGGAAGAATTTGAAAAAGATTGGCATTAATTCTTTAAATGTTTGGTTGAATTTACCAGTGAAGCCATTTGATCCTGGACTTCTGTGTGTAGGGAGTTGATGACTGATTACGTATCCTTACTAGTAATTAGTCTCCTCAGCTTTTCTATTTCTTCATGATTTAGTCTCAATAGGTTGTATGTTTCTAGAAATTTATCCATTTCTTCTAGGTTGTCCAATTTGTTTCTAGTAGTCTCTTGTGATCTTTGTATTTCTTTGTTTTAGTTATAATGTCTTTATGTCTAATTTTATTTCTGTTTTTTCTTGATGATTCTAGCTAAAGGCGTTGTCTCTTTTTGTCTTTTATCTTTAAAAATACCAGCTCTTAGTATCATCCAACTTTTCTATTCCCTTTTTAGTCACTATTTCGTTTATTTCCGTACCAATTTTTGTTATCTCTTTCCTTCTCCCAACTTTAGGCTTAATCTTTTTTCTTTTTTCCAGTTCCTTCTAATGTAACATTAGGTTTTTATTTGAGATGTAGTCATTTATCACTGTGACCTTCCCTCTTACAGTTGTATCCCATAAGTTTTGGTGTGTTGTATTTACATTTTCACTTGTCTCAAGATATTTTTTTATTTCTTCTTTGCCCTATCGATTCAGTTGCATGTTGTTTAATCACCACATATTTATCAGTGTTCCAGTTTTCTTCGTGGAATTTATTTCTAGTTTCATACCATTGTGGTTGGAAAAGATGCCTGATGTGACTTCAGTATTCTTAAATTTATTAAGACTTGTTTAACATCTGTTCTATTCTAGAGAATGTTCTATGGGTGCTTAAAAATGTATTCTGCTTTTGGATGGAATGTAAACATCTGCTAACCTACACATTACACATGATGGCCTAAGGTCCAGTTTCCTTACTGATTTCTGTCTGATGATCTATCCATAGATGACAGGGGGTGTTGAAGTCCCCTGTTATTATTGTATTCCTTACTGTTAATTTTTTTCCTCAGGTCTGTTAACATGTGCTTTATGTATTTAGGTCCTCCTATGTTCACTGCATAAATATTTACAAAGGTCATATCCTCTTCTTGAATTGACCTCTTTTTTTTTTCTTTTTTTTTCTTTTTTTACAATTTATTTTATTTTAGTATCATTAACCTACAATTACATGAGCAACACCGTGATGATTAAACTACCCCCTTCATCAGGTCCCCCCCACCAACCCTATTACAGTCACTGTCCATCAGTGTAGTGAGATGAGAATCACTACTTGTCTTCTCTGAGCTGTACAGTCCCCCCCGTACCCCCCCACCCTATGTCTGCCAATTGTAATGTCCCTTTGGTAACTGTTAGTCCATTCTTGGGTTCTGTGAGTCTGCTGCTGTTTTGTTCCTTCATTTTTTTTTTCTTTGTTCTTATACTCCACATATGAGTGAGATCATTTGGTACTTGTCTTTTTCGGCTTGGCTTATTTCACTGAGCATAATACCCTCCAGCTCCATCCATGTTGTTGCAAATGGTAGGATTTGTTTTTTTCTTATGGCTGCGTAATATTCCATTGTGTATATGTACCACATCTTCTTAATCCATTCATCTACTGATGGGCACTTAGGTTGCTTCCATTTCTTGGCTATTGTAAATAGTGCTGCAATAAACATAGGGGTGCATCTGTCTTTCTCAAACTGGGCTGCTGCATTCTTAGGGTAAATTCCTAGGAGTGGGATTCCTGGGTCAAATGGTATTTCTATTTTGAGTTTTTTGAGGAACCTCCATACTGCTTTCCACAATGGTTGAACTAATTTGCATTCCCACCAGCAATGTAGGAGGGTTCCCCTCTCTCCACATCCTCGCCAACATTTGTTGTTGTTTGTGTTTTGGATGTTGGCCATGAAAAAATGCTCCACATCGCTAATCATCAGAGAAATG
>JAQQAC010008880.1:20759683-20924556 GCA_029783875.1 Phataginus tricuspis
AAATTCATATGGAACCAGAAAAGACCCCGAATAGCCAAAACAATCCTGAGAAGGAGGAATCAAACAGGGGGAATTACGCTCCCTGACTTCAAGCTCTACTACAAAGCCACAGTAATCAAGACAATTTGGTACTGGCACAAAAACAGACCCACAGACCAGTGGAACACAATAGAAAATCCAAACATTAACCCAAACACCTACAGTCAATTAATATTTGATAAAGGAGCCCTGGATATACAATGGTGAGATGACAGTCTCTTCAGCAGCTGGTGTTGGAAAAGCTGGACAGCTACATGTAAGAGAATGAAACTGGACTACTGTCTAACCCCATACACAAAGGTAAACTCAAGGTGGATCAAAGACCTGAATGTAAATCACGAAACCATAAAACTCTTAGAAAAAAACATAGGCAAAAATCTCTTGGACATAAACATGAGTGACTTCTTCATGAACATATCCCCCTGGGCAAGGGAAACAAAAGCAAAAATGAACAAATGGGACTATATCAAGTTGAAAAGCTTCTGTACAGCAAAGGACACCATTAGTAGAACAAAAAGATATCCTACAATATGGGAGAATTGACCTCTTTATATAATGACCTTCTTTGTCTCATATTAGTCTTTATCTTAAAATCTTTTTTATCTAATGTAAATATAGCTACTTCAGCTTTCTTTTGGTTTTCATTTGCATAGAATATCTTTTTCCATCCCTTCACTTTCAGTTTGTGTCCTTGAAGCTGAAATGAGTCTCTTGTAGGAATATGTTGTTATTGTTTTTAAATCCATTCAGTCTGTGTCTTTTGATTGGACTTTTACATTTAAAGTAATTATTGATAGCTATGGTCTTACTATTACCAACTTGTTAATTGTTTTCTGAATGTTTTGTAATTCTTCTGTTGTTCTTTTCCTTTGTGATTTGATGACTTTCTGTAGTGGATGATTTTGAGTCTTTCTTTGTGGTTACCATGAGGTTATATATAAAACATATATATTCCAGTCTATTGTAAGCTGATAAGAAATTAAAATACATGCTAAAGTTCTAGATTTTTACTCCCCTGTCCTGTTTTATATTTTTGATTTCACAATTTGTACCTTTTTACCTTTTACTTTATGCACCCATAAACACATTTTTACTATTTTTGTGTTTTAGCCTTCATGCTAGATTTATGTGATTGATTCATCACCATTAGAACATAATGTATTCTGAATTTAACTACATATTTACCTTTATCAGTGAGACTTGTACTTTCATATGCTTTCCTGGTAGTGTCCTTTTCTTTTCTTATCTTTTCTTTTTTGGGCTGAAAAAGTCCCTTTAACATTTCTTGTATGGCTTGTGTAGTAGCAATGAACTCCTTCAACTTTTGTGTCTCAGGAAACCTTTTTATCACTCCTTCAATTCTGAACAACAGTTTTGCTGTGTAGAGTATTTTTGTTTGGAGTTTTTTTTTTTTTCCTTTTCAGCACTTTCAGTAGGTCATGCTACTCAGTTCTTGCCTACAAAGTTGCTGTTGAAAAATCTGGTGATAATCATATGGGGTTCCCTTGTATATAACAAGTTAGTTTTCTCTCCCAGCTCTTAAGATACTCTCCTTGTCTTTAACTCTTGACATACTTGACATTATAATATATCTTTATCTCTTCAGATTCATTTTATTTGGAACTTTTAGGGACTCCTGGATTGAAATGTCTGTTTCCTTCTCCACATTGGGGAAGATTTCAGCCATTATTTCTTCATATAAGCCTTCTCCCTCTTTCTGTCTTCTCTGGGGACCCCTATAGTGCAAACATTGGTCTACTTGATGTTTTCCTATAAGTCCCTTAAGTTATCTTAACTTTTTTCATTCTTTTTTCTTTTTGCTCCTCTGGATGAATTTCACTGCTGCCTTGAGTTTGATGATCCTTTCTTCTAGTTAGTGTTCTGTTGAATCCCTCTCTTAAATTTCCAGTTCAGTTACTGTATTCTTCAGCTTTGTGATTTCTCTTTGGTACTTCCTTATATTTTCTTTTTGTTGTAACTCTCACTTTGATCATACATTGGTCTCCTGACCTCAGTGAGTATTTTTAGACCATTATCTTAAATTTTTTTATCAGGTAAATCACTTGTCTCCATTTCATTAAAGTTTTTTTCTGGAATTTTATCTTATGCTTTGTAACATATTACTCTGCTTGCCTTTTCTTGGCTCCATATGTTTATTTTAATGCATTAGATGAAACAGTCACCTCTCCTGTTCTTGAAGGGGTAACCTCATTTAGGAGATGAACCTTATTCAACCTTGCCAAGTCTTGGTTGTCTCTTAAACCTGTGTGATTTTCTAAACAGCCAGCTTTGTATTAGTGGCTTCTAGTAGTTGAGGGTGTGCCTAGACCTGTCAGTGTTCCCAAGGGGAGGAATTCAATCAGCACCTAGATATGGATTGATTGGAGCCCAACCATCAGGCAGCAGCTTTTGAATTATGCAAATATACCTCTGCAAGGGGAAGACTGAGAGATGGCATTATTGTCTGCTCCCTCTTCACTAAGCCCTGGGGTGATAGCCTGTTAAAAAATGTTTCCTTTTTTTACTTCCATTAACCCATGAACACAAGCCCTGCTGACCACTGGAGTCCAGTTATCAAGGGATGTGTCTTCTTGGCAGCAACTACAAAAGCCAGGGCACTAGACCTGTGCACAAGTCCCTTTCACAAAGACATGGCAATGTATGGTAGGGTAGTGTGAGAGTGACAGTGTGGCCCCTTCCAGCTCCCTCACTCTTTGGAGAGCATTGCAGTTGGCCCCTAGATATGTGTTAAATTAGAACCCTGCCCCTTAGACCACAGCTTTTAAGTTCTGCAGATAGGACTCTTATATGGAAGACTTAGTGTTTCAGTCTTCTGTCTGTGCATGGCCCTGGGAGGATAGCCATCGTGAATCTTTGTGAGCCCATTAAGAACTCTTACCTTGTTCACTATATTCTTGTGATTCTGGTTTTCAGAGCTAGGTGTTTTGGCACCTCATATCAGGTGGAGGTTTTCAAAGTTGGGGCTCAAACTAGGGAGTTCAAACCATTTTCTTCTCAGGGAGAAGCTGGGAGTTGTGAGATCCTTCATGGCTGTATGTCACTGCACTGCGTAGGGGTATATGGCAAGACTGTGTCTTAGCCTCTTATCTGTTTCATGTGGGTTTGTTTAATATGTTTGAGTTGCTCAGTTAATTTCTGTGTTTCATTCAGAGTGAACTGTTTTATATATAGTTGTAAATTTGATGTTTCCATAGGCAGAGGGGAGTTTAGGAGCCTCCTAGGTTGCCATCTTAAACTGAAACCTTCTCCTCACACATCTTTTTGAAATATATTTCTGGTTTCTTCAAGAAATGTAAGAGTTTAAGGTTAACATTAGATTGTTACTTAGTTGTTATAAATTAGGCCCTAATAAGATTATGCATATTTAGATTTATAAGTGTAAAATTATGAAAATTTTCAAAACCAGGACAGAGGAAAAAGTGATGTAAAAAAACACATTTGACAGTATTTATTTTTTATTGAAGTATAGTTGTCATACAATATATTAGCTTTAGATGTACAATATAGTGATTCAACATTTATATACATTACTAAATGCTCACCATGATGTTGAGTAACCATTTGTCACTGTACACAGTTATGACAATATTATTGACTATATTCCCTATGCTGTACTTTTCATCCCTGTGACTTACTTTATAACTAGAAAATCATACCTCTTAATCCCCTTCAACTTTTTTTTACCATTCCCTAAGCTTTCCTCTCTGGCAACCATTAGTTTCTCTGTATATTTGTGAGGGTTTTTTAGATTCCACATATAAATGAAATCATACAGAATTTATCTTTCTGTGACTGACTTTACTTAGCATAATGCCTTCTAGGTCTCTCCATGTTATGTCAGATGGCAAGATTTTATTATTTTTTTATGACTGAGTAGTAGTCCATGGTATATAAGTATCACATTCATTTACTAAGGAGCACTTATATTGCTTCCATATCTTGGCTATTATATGCACTCTTATGTTCATTGCTGCATTGTTTATATCTTTCCAAATTGGTGTTTTTCTTCTTGTAAATACCCAGAAGTGGACTTGAATTGTATTATATTTCTATTTTTAATTGTTTTGAGGAACTTCCATGCTGTTTTCTGTAGTGGTTGCACCAGTTTACATTCCCAGCAGTGCATGGTAGTTCCTTTTCTCCACATCCTTGTTTGCCAACACTTGTTATTTCTTGTCTTTTTAATACTAGCCAATCTGACAGGTGTGAGATGATATCTCATTGTGATTTTTGTTTGCACTTCCTGATGACTAGTGATGTTGAGCATCTTCTCATGTGCCTATTGACCATCTGTATATCTTCTTGGAAAAAAAATGTCTATTCAGGTTGTCTGCCCATTTAAAAATTACATAGCTTTTTTGGTGTTTGGTTGTGTGAGTTCTTTACATAATTTGCAAATATCTTATCCCATTCAAGTTTGCCTATTCATTTTGTTGATGGTTTCTTCTGCTATGCAAAAGCTTTTTAGTTTAATATAGTCCCATTGGTTTATTTTTACTTAGCCCTGGCCTGAGAAGACTCACCCAGAGTTTTATTGTTTAAGGTCTTAAATATAGGTCTTTAATCCATTTTGAGTTTATTTTGTATATAGTATAAGAAAGTGGTCCAGTTTCATTCTTTGGCATGTAGGTGTTCTGCTTTTTCCACTATCATTTATTGAAAAGACTGTCTTTTCCCCATTATATATCCTTGCCTCTTTTTTGGAAGATTGATTGTTTAAGTGTGTGTTTCTTTCTGTACTCTCTATTCTGTTGCATTGATCTATGTCTATTTTTTGTGATAGTACTATACTGTTTTGATTACTATAGTTTTGTAATACAGTTTGAAACCAGGAAGTGTGATGCCTCCATCTTTATTCTTTCTCAAGATTAATTTGGATATTCAGGGTCTTTTCTGGTTCCATACAAATTTTAGGATTATTTATTCTAGTCCTGTGAAAATGCTGTTGGTTTTTTTATTGGTATTGCATTGAATCCATTGATTCCATTGTATAGTATGGACATTTTAACAATATTAATTCTTCCAATCCAAAAGAGTGGAATATCTTTCCATTTATTTATCATTTTCAGTTTTTTTCACTAGTGTCTTATTGTTTTAGAGTACAGGTCTTACAACTCCTTTGTTAAATTTATTCCTAGATATTTTATTCTTTCTGATGCAATTTTAAATGGGTTTTAATTTTTTTCTGCTCATCTGTTATTAGTAGACAGAAATTAATAATTTTTATATATTGATTTTGTATCCTGTAATTTTACTGAATTCATTTATTTGAGTTGTGTTTTGGTGGAGTCGTTAGGGTTTTCTATGTGCAGTATCATGTCATCTTCAAAAGTGACTGTTTTCTTCCTTACCAATTTGGATGCTTTTTCACCACTGAGTGATGCTAGCTGCAAGTTTGTTCATATATGGTATTTATTATGTTGAGGTACGTTCCCTCTATACTCACATGTTGAAAGTTTTTGTCATGGATGGATGTTGAATTAAGTTGAATGCTTTTTGTACATCTATTGACATATTTTTATTTCTTTTTTAATGTGGTGTTTCACATTTTATTTGTGAATATTGCTCCATCCTTGCATCCCTGGAATAAATCCCACTTTATCATCATGTATGATCCTTTTAATGTATTGTTTGTGTTTGCTAATATTTTGTTGAGGATTTTTGTATCTGTATTCATCTGGGATAGTGTCTTGTAATTTTCTTTTTTGTAGTGCCTTTGGCCTTGTAGAATGAATTTGGAAATGTTCCTTCATTGCCAGTTTTTGGAATAGATTGAGATAGGTATTTATCTTTAAATCTTTGGTTAGAATTCACCTGTGAAAGCCATCTGGTCCCAGAGTTTTGTTTGTTGGTAGCTTTTTGATTACTGATTCAATTTCATTACTAGTATTTGGTGTGTTCGTTAGTTTGATTTCTTCTGGATTCAGTCTTGGAAGATTATGTTTCTAGAAATTTATCCAATTTGGTGGCATATAATTTTTCATAGTATTCTCTTATAATCCTTTGTATTTTGCGGTGTCAGTTGTAATTTCTCTTTCATTTCTGATTTATTTATTTGGACCCTCTTTTTTTCCTTGATGAGTCTGGCTAATTTTCATCTATTTTGTTTAGCCTTTCAGCCAATCAGCTCTGCTTCATTGATCTTTTCTATTGTGTTTGTAGTCTCTATTTCATTTATTTATGCTCTTTATTATTTCCTTCCTTCAGCTACCTTTGGATTTTATTCTTCTTTCTTTAGTCCCTTTAGGAGTGTTGTTAGGTTGTTAGAGAATTTTCTTCTTGAGATAGACCTGTATTGCTGTAAAATTTCCCTCATAAAACTGATTTTGCTATCCAAAAATCTTGAAACATTTTTTCATTTTCATTTATTTCAA
The DNA here is from genome assembly GCA_029783875.1 of Phataginus tricuspis. Classification (NCBI taxonomy): domain Eukaryota; kingdom Metazoa; phylum Chordata; class Mammalia; order Pholidota; family Manidae; genus Phataginus; species Phataginus tricuspis. The sequence continues at coordinate 20,766,118 of JAQQAC010008880.1, forward strand.
AGTATGTTTTGATTTGTTCTTTGATTTCCTTATTGAACTATTAGTTGTTTAGCTTCCCCATGTTTTTTTTTCTTGTTATTCATTTTAGTTTTATATTGTGGTTGAAAAAGGTAATTAATATGATTTCTTAATTTAGACTTGTTTTGTGGTCTAACATGTGCTGTATCCTGCAGTATGTTCCATGAACATTTGAAAATATGTATTTTGCTGTTTCTGGTTGGAATGTCCTATATGTAACTGTTAAGACCATCTATTCTGATGTGCTTTTCAAAGCCACTGTTCCTTATTGGTTTTCTGTCTGGATGATCTACCCATTCATGTAAGTGGGGTGTAAAGTCCCTTCTATTATTGTACTACTGCCAATTTTCCCTTTAAGTCTACTAATATTTCCTTTACATTTAGATCCTCCTATGTTGGGTGCATAGATCTTTGCAGTTGTTACATCTTGTTGGATTGATCTCTTTATGTAATGCCCTTAATCTCATTATAGTTTTTATTTAAAGACTGTTTTTGTTGATATAATTATTGCTATGCAAGTCTTTCTGTTTTGTTTTCATTTGCATGGAGCTTTTTTTCTATCACTTCACTTTCAATCTGTGTGTCTTTAGATCTGAAGTGAGTCTCTGTAGACAGCATAGACTATAGATGGGTCTTGGCTTTTTATCTGTTCAGTCACCCTATGTCTTTTGAATGGAACATGTAGTCCACTTACATTTTTAAAATTTTGATATCATTAATCTACAATTACATGTGCAACGTTATAGTTACTAGACTCCCCACATCATCAAGTCCCCACCAAATACCCCATTACACTTACTATCCTTCAGCGTAGTGAGATGCTATAGAATCACTATTTGTCATCTCTGAGTTGTAAAACCCTCCCCGAACCCCCCCCCCCCGCACATTATGTCTGCTAATCGTAATGCCCCTTTTTCCCCATTGTCCCTCCCTTCCCACCCATCCTCCCCACTCCCTTTCCCTTTGGTAACTATTAGTCCATTTTTGGGTTCTGTGAGTCTGCTGCTGTTTTGTTCCTTCAATTTCTTTCTTTGTTCTTATACTCCACAGATGAGTGAAATCATTTGATACTTGTCTTTCTCCACCTGGCTTATTTCATTGAGCATAATACCCTCTAGCTCCATCCATGTTGTTGCAAATGGTAGGATTTGTTTTCTTCTTATGGCTGAATAATATTCCATTGTGTATATGTACCACATCTTCTTTATCCATTCATCTACTGATGGACACTTAGGTTGCTTCCATTTCTTGGCTATTGTAAATAGTGCTGCGATAAACATAGGGGTGCATATGTCCTTTTCAAACTGGGCTGCTGCATTCTTAGGGTACATTCCTAGGTGTGGAATTCCTGGGTCAAATGGTATTTCTATTTTGAGCTTTTTGAGGAACCTCCATACTGCTTTCCACAATGGATTAACTAATTTGCATTCCCACCAGCAGTGTAGGAGGGTTCCCCTTTCTCCACATCCTTGCCAACATTTGTTGTTGTTTGTGTTTTGGATGTTGGCCATCCTCACTGGTGTGAGGTGATATCTCATTGTGGTTTTAATTTGCATTTCTCTGATGATTAGTGATGTGGAGCATCTTTTCATATGCCTTTTGGCCATCTGAATTTCTTATTTGGAGAAGTGTCTGTTCAAATCTTCTGCTCATTTTTTAATTGGCTTATTTGCTTTTTATTTGTTGAGGTGCATGAGCTCTTTATATATATGGATGTCAACCCCTTATTGGATATGTCATTTATGAATATATTCTCCCATACTGTAGGATGTCTTTTTATTCTACTTATGGTGTCCTTTGCTATACAGAAGCTTTTTAGTTTGATATAGTCCCACTTGTTCATTTTTGCTTTTATTTAACTTGCCCGGGTAGATATGTTCATGAAGAAGTTGCTCATGTTTATGTCCAAGAGATTTTTGCCTATGTTTTTTTCTAAGAGTTTTATGGTTTCATGACTTACATTCAGGTCTTTGATCCATTCTGAAATTACTTTTGTGTATGGGGTTAGACAGTGATCCAGTTTCATTCCATTACATGTAGCTGTCCAGTTTTGCCAACACCAGATATTGAAGGGGCTGTCATTTCCTCATTGTATATCCATGGCTCGTTTATCGTATATTTATTGACCATATATGTTTGGGTTAATACCTGGACTCTCTATTCTGTTCCACTGGTCTGTGGGTCTGTTCTTGTGCCAGTACCAAATTGTCTTGATTACTGTGGCTTTGTAGTAGAGCTTGAAGTTGGGACATGAGATCCCCCCTACTTTATTCTTTCCTCTCAGGATTGCTTTTGCTATTCAGGGTCTTTTGTGGTTCCATATGAATTTTAGAACTATTTGTTCCATGTCGTTAAGAATGCTGTTGGTATTTTGATAGGGATTGCATTGAATCTGTAGATTGGTTTAGATAGGGTAGCCATTTTGACAATATTTATTCTTCCTAGCCAAGAGCATGGGATGAATTTCCATTTGTTAGTGTCCTCTTTAATTTCTCTTAAGAGTGTCCTGTAGTTTTCAGGGTATAGGTCTTTCATTTCCTTGGTTAGGTTTATTCCTAGGTATTTTATTCTTTTTGATGCAATTGTGAATGGAATTGTTTTCCTGATTTCTCTTTCTGTTAGCTCATCGTTAGTGTATAGGAAAGCAACAGGTTTCTGTGTATTTTGTATCCTGCAACTTTGCTGAATTCAAGTATTAGTTCTAGTAGTTTTTGAGTGGAGTCTTTAGGGTTTTTTATGTACAATATCATGTCATCTGAAAGTAGTGACAGTTTGACTTCTTCTTTACCAATCTGGATGCCTTGTATTTCTTTGTTTTGTCTGATTGCTGTGGCGAGGACCTCCAGTACTATGTTGAATAAAAGTGGGGAGAGTGGTCATCCGTCTTGTTCCTGATCTTAGGTGAAAAGCTTTCAGCTTCTCACTGTTAAGTATGATGTTGGCTGTGGGTTTGTCATATATGGCCTGTATTGTGTTGAAGTACTTGCCCTCTATACCCATTTTGTTAAGAGTTTTTATTATGAATGCATGTTGAATTTTGTCAAATGATTTTTCAGCATCTATGGAGATAATCATGCAGTTTTTGTTGTTCTTTTTGTTGATGTGGATGATGTTGATGGATTTTCGAATGTTTTACCATCCTTGCATCCCTGAGATGAATCCCACTTGATCATGGTGTGTGATCCTCTTGATATATTTTTTAATTTGGTTTGCTCATGTTTTATTGAATATTTTTACATCTATGTTCATCAGGGGTATTGGTCTGTAATTTTCTTTTTTGTTGGTGTTTTTGCCTGGTTTTGGTATTAGAGTGATGCTGGCTTCATAGAATGAGTTTCGAAGTATTCCCTCCTCTTATATTTTTTGGAATACCTTAAGGAGAATGGGCATTATGTCTTCTCTATATGTCTGATAAAATTCAGTGGTGAATCCATCTGGCCTGGGATTTTGTTCTTGGGTAGTTTTTTGATTACCGCTTCAATTTTGTTGCTGGTGATTGGTCTGTTTAGATTTTCTGTTTCTTCCTTGGTCTGTCTTGGAAGGTTGTATTTTTCTAGGAAGTTGTCCATTTCTTCTAGGTTTTCCAGCTTGTTATCATACAGATTTTCATAGCATTCTATAATAATTCTTTGTATTTCTGTGTGGTCTGTCGTTATTTTTCCTTTCTCATTTCTGATTCTGTTTATGTGTGTAGATTCTCTTTTTCTCTTAATAAGGCTGGCTAGTGGTTTATCTATTTTGTTTAGTTTCTCAAAGAACCAGCTCTTGGTTTCATTGTTTTTTTTCTATTGTTTTATTCTTCTCAATTTTATTTATTTCTTCTCTGATTTTTATTATGTCCCTCCTTCTGCTGACTTTGGGCCTCATTTGTTCTTCTTTTTCTAGTTTCAATAATGTGACCTTAGACTATTCATTTGGGATTGTTCTTCCTTCTTTAAACAGGCCTGGATTGCTATATACTTTCCTCTTAGAACTGCCTTTACTGCATCCCACAGAGCTGGGGCTTTGTGCTGTTGTAGTCATTTGTCTCCATATATTGCTTGATCTCTGTTTTAATTTGGTCATAGATCCATTGATTATTTAGGAGCATGTTGTTAAGCCTCCATGTGTTTGTGAGCCTTTTTGTTTTCTTTGTACATTTTATTTCTAGTTTCTTACCTTAGTGATCTGAGAAGTTTTTTGGTAGAATTTCAATCTTTTTGAATTTAGTGAGGTTCTTTTTGTGGCCTAGTATGTGGTCTATTCTGGAAAATGTTCCATGTGCACTTGAGAAGAATGTGTGTCCTGCTGCTTTTGGGTGTAGAGTTCTGTAAATGTCTGTTACGTCCATCTGTTCTAGTGTGTTGTTCAGTGCCTCTGTGTCTTTACTTTTTCTCTGTCTGGTTGATCTGTCCTTTGGAGTGAGTGGTGTGTTGGAAGTCTCCTAAAATGAATGCATTGCATTCTATTTCCTCCTTTAATTCTGTTAGTATTTGTTTCACATATGTCAGTACTCCTGTGTTGGGTGTATATATATTTATAATGGTTATGTCCTCTTGTTAGACTGTCCCCTTTATCATTATGTAATGCCCTTCTTTATCTCTTGTTACTTTGTTTTGAAGTCTATTTTGTCTGATACAAGTACTGCAACACCTGCTTTTTTTCTCCTTGTTGTTTTCATGAAATATCTTTTTCCATCCCTTCACTTTTAATATTGTATATTTTTGGGTTTGAGGTGAGTCTCTTGATAGCACCATATAGATGGGTCTTGCTTTTTTATCTATTCTATTACTCTGTGTCTTTTGATTGGTGCATTCAGTCCATTTACATTTAGGGTGATTATCGATAGATAATGTTGTTATTTCCATTGCAGGCTTTGGATTCGTAGTTACCAAAGGTTGAAGGTTAGCTTCTTTACTATCTAACAGTCTAACTTAACTCTCTAATTAATCTATTATAAACACAGTCTGATGATTCTGTATTTCTCTCCCTTCATAGTCTTCCTCCTCCATTCTTTATATGATAGATGTTTTATTCTATACTCTTTTGTCTTTCCTTTGATTGTTTTTGTGGATAGTTGATTTTATTTTTTGCCTTTTGTTAATATTTGGATGGTGTGCTTTCTTTGCTGTGATTTTATTTTCTCTGGTGTCATCTACTTAGCCTTAGGAGTGCTTCCATCTAGAGCAGTCCCTTTAAAATACCCTGTAGAGGTGGTTTGTGGGAGGCAAATTCCCTCAACTTTTGCTTATCTGGGAATTGTTTAATCCCTCCCTCAAATTTAAATGATAATCGTGCTGGATACAGTATTCTTGGTTCAAGGCCCTTCTGTTTCATTATGTTAAATATATCATGTCATTGTCTTCTGGCCTGTAAGGTTTCTGTTGAGAAGTCTGATGATAGCCTGATGGGTTTTCCTTTGTAGGTGATCTCTTTTCTCTCTCTGGTTGCCTTTTATACTCTGTACTTGTCTTTGATCTTTGCCATTTTAATTATTACATGTCTTGGTGTTGTCTTCCTTGGGTCCCTTGTGTTGGGAGATCTGTGGGCTTCATGGTCTGAGAGACTATTTCTTTCCCCAGCTTAGGGAAGTTTTCGGCAATTATTTTCTCAAAGACATTTTCTATCCCCTTTTGTCTCTCTTCTTCTTCTGGTACCCCTATAATGCGAATATTGTTCTGTTTGGATTGGTCACACATTTCTCTTAATATTCTTTCATTCTTAGAGATCCTTTTATCTCTCTCTGCCTCAGCTTCTCTGTACTTCTGTTTTCTGATTTCTATTCCATTAACCATCTGTTGCACCCTGTCCAGTCTGCTCTTAAGCCTGTCTATTGATTGTTTCCTTTCTGTAATCTCCCTCCTGACTTCATCCCTTAGCTCTTGCATATTTCTCTGTAGGTCCATCAGCATGGTTATGACTTTTATTTTGAATTCTTTTTCAGGAAGTTTGGTTAAATCTGTCCCTCCAGGCCTGCTCTGTCGAGTTGTCTGAGTGATTTTTGACTAGACCAGATTCTTCTGTCTTTTCATTGTGATAGAAATTTTCGCAGGCAGGTGGCACATGTGTCAGGTGGGAGAAGAAAGTCCCTTCGTGCTTGTTGTTCACCTTGCCCTTCTCCGCAGCCTGTGTCTGTTACCCGCACACTGGGAGGCAGTCTCTGGGATAATCCCCTGAGCTGATGTGGATGGGGCCTCCCTCAGGGTAGCCTAGGGCACTGCAGGGGATTGCAGGCATGCCGGGTGCATTCTGCAGCAAGCACGGTGCCCCTTTGTGTCTTCTGGACCTTGCTTTGGCTTCCGGTGCCTGTGCTGGTTACCCGCACCCTGGGAGGCAGTCTCTGGGATAATCCCCTGAGCTGCCATGGGCAGGGCTGCCCTCAGGCTAGCCTAGAGTACTGCGGGGGTTTGTAGCCATGCTGGGTGTGTTCTGCAGCAAGGATGGTGCCCCTTCCTGCGTTCTGGACCTTGCTCTGGCTTCCGCAGCCCATCCTGGTTAGCTGCGTGCCTGCCGGGAGGAGATTTTGTGTGGTTGCTGTGGGGAGCAGGGGCGCTGTCCAGTTGCTCCGCAGCTGTGGCGGGTCAGCCTGTCCCTTTTCAGTGCTGGCTGGGGAGAACAAATGGCAGCCTGCTTATTGCTGTGAGCGGCTTCGGGGCTGCTTTACCTGGCAGGAGGTTAGGGGGCCCGAAATTCCTCAAGATTCCCAGCCTGCTGCGCTGAGTGTGCTGGGACGATTTTGTTCAGCTTTTGGGCCCTTATCCCTTTAAGACTTTTTAAAAAGTGCCTGCTTTTCTTTTGTCCCAGGGGAGCTAGCTGTGGGGACTCGCTCGCAGTCTCTGTCTCGGATCCTGCCCTTCCGTTTCTCTAATATCCAGTACACCCTGCGATGTGTGTCTGTGCTCCTGGTGCAGGTCACCAGGGCTAGTTATTTAGCAGTCCTGTGCTTCCACTCCCTCCCACTCTGATTCTTTTCCTCCGGCCGGTGAGCTGGGGTTGGGGGAGTGCTCGGGTCCCTCTGGGTCGGTTGGGGGAGTGCTCGGGTCCCTCTGGGTCACGGCTTTGTATCTTAACTGCTTTGTGAGATGCTGAGTTCTCACAGATGTAAATGTAACCTGGCTGTTGTACTGTATCTTCTGGTCTCTCTTTTAGGAATAATTGTATTTGTTGTATTTTCAAAAATATACATGGTTTTGGGAGGAGATTTTCGCCGCTTTGCTCATGCCACCATCATGAGCCCTCCCCTTCCATTTACATTTAAACGTAATTATTGATAGGTATGCATTTGCCATTTTTTTATCTATTTTTGCAGTTTTCTGTTCCTTTCTTTGCCTTGTGATTTGATATTCTTTAATGCTGTGGTTGGATTCCTTTCCTTTTTTGCTTTGTGTATCTATTACAAAGATTTTTAGTTTGAGGTTCATGTATAACACCTTGTATATTGCAGTCTAAGTTGATAGTCACTTAAGTCTGAGCACATTCTAAAAGCATTGCAAGTTTACTCTATTTTAAAATCTTGTGTATCTGTTTATTCTAGATGTAGCTGATTTTACTACTTTTAACCTTCCTACTAGCATTATGAATTATTGATCTACTGCCTTATTACATGCTTGCTTTTACCAGTGAAATTTTTCCTTTCACAATTTTCTTCTAGTTCTGGCCTTTTCCCCTTAAAGAAGTCCCTTTAACATTTCATGTGAAATGGCTTTGTGGTGTTGAACTACTTTAAGTTTTTATCTGGGAAACTATCTGTACTTCAGTTCTGGATGGTAACGTTGCTGGGTGGAGTAATTTTTTGTAGGTTTTTCCCTTTCAGCACTTTAAATATACCATGCTACTCTCTTCTAGCCTGCCAAATTTCTGCTGAAATAAAATAAGCTGATAGTCTAATGGATGTTCCCATGTATGGAAATACTTGCTTTAGTCTTCCTCCTTTTAAGGTTTTCTCTAAACAAAAATGTCAAATGTTAAAGAGAATGTGTCTTGGTGTGGACCTCTTTGGGGGCTCTCTATGCTACCTAGACATCTGTTTCCTTCCCCTGATTAGGGAAATTTTCAGGTATTATTACTTTAAATAAGGTTTTGTTTTATTTCCCCCTTTTTCTTGTCTGGAATACTGGTGGTGCAAATGTTAGTAAGCTTGATGTCATTGAAGAGGTCCCTGTCTTGCAAATGAGTTTCAGCCCCAGGCAAGTTTGCTATAGATTCACTGTGACCAAAGAAATTTACAGCAAAGGGTTCTTGGGGTGAAAAGGTTATACCCAACTTTATTTGCAGGTGGCAGGTCAGTCACTAAAATCCCGTTCACTCAGAGCGAGTCTGTGTTATCACTGCTGCTTCAGATGCAGCAAGCCAGTCTCTGCCTCTGGGCCCCTCTGTCTGCACAGCCATCCTCTGGGCCTCTGTCCTTGGTGCTGCCACGACTCCAGCCTCCGCTCTGCTCTCCTACAGCCTTGCAGCCCTGCCACCCGCAGAGCACTGGGCGGAACTCTTTATATTAACACAATAATGGCTTATTGCCTAAAGGTATGGAAGCGGTAGCATAGCAACAGGCCAGTTACATCATCAGGTGGTTTAAGTTCAGTGAGGATCCTGGCCATAGGAATCCCACTTTACCCACACTCGACCCCTCCAGGATTCTCGCCTTACAATCTACACGCTTTCCATCTTCAGCAATGGTCCCTGTGCGAGAAAGCTGGAGCACTGTAACCAGATTCCACAACAGCAGCAGAGGATAACAACAACTCAGAGATAATAAAAATTAAGATACAGGTAACAAAAATTATAATAATCCTCAAGCCAGAGGATTCAGCTAGGTTCAAAGCTCCATGCAGATCAAGTCCAAAGCATGTCCATTCCAGCCATCATGTGGTCTCCGGTCCCCCCCTGGTCCCTCAGGGCAGATACCTTGACCTTTCCTTCAGTCAAACTGTGTTCCCTAATCATCTTCTTGTGTGGGTTCGAGTGAGGTTGGCTCGCTCTCCAGCAGGAAGTCTTGCAAACACACAGGCTGGACTCATGGCTCTGTCTCTGATCTCTGCCTCTTTGGTCTTAATGGCTGGAACTGCTGCTCTGGTTTCAGCTGTTGCCGTAGCTCTAGTAAGATCCTATTTGACTTCCCATCTAATTTCCTTCCATCTGCTCCTGCCCATATTAAATCAACCCACATCTGGGTCCTCGTAACCTTCATGGGGCCCTGTAAATTCTTCTTGTCAGCAACAGGTCTTACTTCTTTCCGAATTCTCATGGCTTCAGCCTCTCCTAAGTCTGCTACTGTACGTGTCACCTCCCTTATGGGATGCCCTAAGTGAGGGGAATGAATGGCCACTAGAGACCCAAAGAGGGATGTAGGAGCCGTTTGAAGTACAATATTCCTCATCCCAGTAGTGAAAGTCTCTTCATCTGGGCCATAATTCTCTGGACTATTGATGGCATTTCTCATGCCTAGCTCTTGTAGCACCTGCTGGAGTTCAGCATATGTCTGCCATCTAACAGGAGAGGATGGTAGATCACTTGGATTGGGCCACACAGCACGAAGTGCAGCCATGAGCCAATCGAGGAGGGTGTGACTCCCTGGGGTCTGATGTGCATTTTGTAATCGCTGCCTCAAGGCAGGCTGCACTGTCAGGGAAGCCAGCTTTCCCATCTCTGACCCCGACAGAATAATTCCATCCACCCCTAAGTCCTACAGATGCAGGAACCAAGCTGACATTGACTCTGAGGGCTTCTGCCTAAACCAGGAGCCCAAATTTACCAGCTCAGCCTGAGTATAGGGGAGGACCACAGAGTCTGCATGACCTGGGGAGGGGGCTGCTCCTCTCCTTGGGGAACCTTCTGCTGCTGGGTCTTTATTTTCTTTACAACCACGGGGCGTGCTTTCAATATAGGAGGTGCCAGTGCCTCTGGCATCACCCCTTCGTCTTTCTCCAGCTCCTCCATTTCTGGGGCTGATGGCACCTTTCTCTCCCCTCCCCCAAGTGCCTCCTCTGCTACAACCTTTACCTTTTCTACTGTATCTCGTAGCAATGCCACCTCAGTCTTCAGAAGGTCTCTTACCTTCAGCTCAATGCTTCGCAGCTGACGTTCTCGTACCACCTCCGCCTGTGCTTCCCTTGGGAGTTCGTCTTTTTCCTTGATGGCCTCTTCCTCCTTCAGAACACCTGGCAGCGCTGCCGTCTTGTCTCCAACGGCTGCCGGCACTCTCGTGCCACCTTCTCTCGCATCAGAGCCATTTCTCTCCTCAGAAAATCTACAGAAATTTGCAGCTCACGTTCTCGTGCTGCCATTTCTTGGGTCTCTTCTGTAGACCTTTTTAATACTGTGAGAAGCAGCCAACCCACAGTCCCTGCTGCCTCATGGGCACTCTGCTTCTCAAAGGGTCTACTTACTATACCAAGGGCCACCTCTACAGCCTCAGGTGTCACCTCCACTTGCCCCCAGTCCTGGGGTAGGGCCCAGTCCTCTAGGAGGCAAGCCACCTCAGACCACATACCCATTGGGGGACAATCCACTGTCTTTCTATTCACAGGGGCAGCCGACAGAAGCACCCCTTCCATAAAAGCAGCTTGTCTTTTTCCTTGGTCAACAGTGAACCCTGCCGACTACACCAATTGTCTTGCAAAAGAGTTTCAGCCCCAGGAAGTTCGCTATAGATTCACTGTGACCAAAGAAATTTACAGCAAAGGTTTCTTGGGGTGAAAAGGTTATACCCAACTTTATTTGCAGGTGGCAGATAAGTCACTAAAATCCCGTTCACTCAGAGCGAGTCTGTGTTATCACTGCTGCTTCAGATGCAGCAAGCCAGTCTCTGCCTCTGGGCCCCTCTGTCTGCGCAGCCGTCCTCTGGGCCTCTCTGCACAGCCATCCCACACAGTTGTCCCACACAGCTGTCCTCTGGGCCTCTGTCCTTGGCGCTGCCACCACTCCCGCCTCTGCTCTGCTCTCCTACAGCCTTGCAGCCCTGCCACCCTGTCTCCCGCAGAGCACTGGGTGGAACTTATTACAATAATGGCTTATTGCCTAAAGGTGTGGAAGCTGTAGCATAGCAACAGGCCAGTTACATCATCAGGTGGTTTAAGTTCAGTGAGGATCCTGGCCATAGGAACCCCACTTTACCCACAGTCCTTAGCCTAATTTTTGAATTTTTTTCTTTTTGCTGTTCTGGTTGATAATATTCACTACCCTGTCTTCCAAATTGCTGATCCATTCTGCAACCTATAACCTGATGTCGATTCCTTCTAGTGTATTATTCATTTCAGTTCATGTATCCTTCAGCTCTTATTAGTTTGTTAATATTTTCTGTCTCTTTGTTGGACTTTGAGTTCATTCACTCTTCTCTCAGGTTTGATGAACATCTTTTATCACATAGAATGCTTATCTCCATTTTGTTTGATTCTTTTTTCTGAAGTTTTTTCTTGTTCTTTCATTTGAACATACCCCTCTGTGTCCTCATTTTGTCTTACTCTCTGTGTTTCTATGATTATGTAGGTCAACTGTGTCTCCTGGTCTTGAAGATAGATAGTGGCCTTATGTAGAATGTGTCCTGTGGGGCCCAGAAGCACAACCCCTTCTGGTTGACGGCACCAGGCACTGCAGGGGTTTCTCCTGTTTGGCCCCGTGTGCCTTCCTACTGTGACGGCTGTGACTGCTGGTGGTGGGTGGGGCTGGCCTAGCTGCAACTGCTGTTAGTGCACTTGTAGGCAGGGATGGCCCTCCTCTCTGGGGCAGGAGCTGCTTTGGGGAGGTGCTGGTCCCTGTAGAGGCTGCCCAGCAAGTGTGGTGATGCAGTCTGCAGGGGAGTATGGGGCAGGTGAGCATTATTAACAAGGTAGAGGGAGAGAGTCAGTACTGGCGCCTGTCAGCTTCAGACCGGTTAGGTTGAAGGAGGCTAAGAAAAATGGTGTCTTGTCAGTGCTTCATTCCTGGAGAAACTTTCTACAGATTACTCACTCGGAGACCTAGCACAGGGCAGCAACATTGTGAGCAGGGCCTTTAAGAGCAGAGTCTCAGTTTCTGTAGCCCTTGGGCTTTCTTGAGAGGAATTGATCAGTGCTGTTTTTCAAAGGCAGATGTTACAGGGGCTCAACTCCCATTGTAGGTCCCTGGGACAGATCACTCCTTAGGGAGGATCCCTATGATATCCCTCCCACTTGTTGGTCACTACATACAGGGTGTGTGTGTGGGGTGTTTGATTCCCTACCATCCCACATCTGGATGTGACATTTTCTTTACATCTTTAGCAATGGAAGGGCTGTTCTGCTAGCTTTCAGGTTGTTCTCAGAGTTACTCTACATAGAGTTGCAGCTTCATGTATAGATGATCTCAGGATCTTCCTATTCCACCATCTTCCTCTTCCTTACACTGTTTTCTTTAGATCAGTCTTTTAAAAAACTAAATATTAAATATACAGCTATAACGTTACCTCTGAGGACAAGGAAGAGGGCAAAGACTGGAGTAATTAGGGGCCTAGACATTGGTGTCTGTTGTTTACATGCTTTTGCACATATGTATATATATTTTAAGTAATAATTTTCTATTTCTAAAATGTATACAAATGGTTATATTGTTTGTAGATATTTGTTTTATTGGCCCTTTTCAAAAATTTCACTATAGTATGCCTAGGGATGGCTTCATTTGTATTTATCTTGCTTGGAATCTGCTAAACTTTTTGAACCTGTGTGTTTCTGCCTCATATTCTTCTGGGGTTCTCTTTGTTAGATGTTTCAACATTGTCCCACAGATAACTGATCTTGATAGTTTTGTTTCAGATTGGATCATTTCAGTGAGCTTGAAATTGTATTAATAGACTCTTTCTTCTTTTAACTCCAATATGCTGTTAAAATTCCAGATACTGCATTTTAGAGTTCTAGAACTTTCCTGTGGTTTTTAACAGTTTCTCATTCTTTGTTGACATTTGAACATACTCATAACTGCTTCCAAATGCTTTTTTTTTCCTAATTGTAATGTCTGAATCATTTCATACATCGCCTTTTCTTGATTTTGAGTCATGTTTTTCAGTTTCTTCTTTCTAGTAATTTTGGGTTTTTCCTGGATGCTGCGAATGAGACATGGTAGAGACATTATTCCACTGTGTTCTTCCAAAGTACATTGATTTTGTTTTGTTTTATCATTAGTTAAACTTGACAGGACCAAGGTCCAAACTCTGTGTTCCTTTTAATAAGCAGCAACTGAAATATCTCTTGTGTTACATTCGACTTAGCTGGCCAGCTTGCACCTGTTCTAAGTATGCTTATTTAAAGGGCTAGCCAGAGAATTTGGAGTTCCCCTTTTAGCTCTTTTTCCTGAGATTTCCTCCCACACTGTCCTCCGATTAGTCACCCTTCAGCACCAACTAGGATCTTCTCTCAGACAAAAAGCCATAAAAATGGGACTATAACCCAATGTTTTCTGCCGTTCTCCAGAGTCAACTCCTTTCTGTTTTCTGTCTGACTTTGGTTGCTCTGAAGTGCCTTTGGACAAAATATAATCAAACAATAATCCTGGGTTTATAATGTTGTCTGCAGGAGGGTTGGTCTGATAAAAGCCACTCCACCATTGATGGAAGCAGAACTTCTTGCAAACTTTGATAAAAATATATAGAAGTTGCCATTTTAACCATTTTTAAGTGTACAATTCAGGGGCATTAATTGTGTTTACAATGTTCTATAGCAATTACCACTATCCATACTCAAAACTTTTTCTTACCCAAACAACTCTTTGCCCATTAAGTGATAAATCTCTATTCCCTCAACCTCTGGTAACCTCTATTCTATATTCTGTCTGGCTTATTTCACTTGGCATAATGCTTTCAAGATTCATCCATGTTGTAGAATGTTTGAGAATGTCATTTCTTTATAAGGGTGAATAATATTCCATTGTATGCACATTACACATTTTTTTAATCCATTGATGGACATTTGGGTTATTTCCATAGTGGTTCTACCATTTTATATTCCCACCAGCAATGAATGAGAGTTCTAATTTCTTCAAATTGTCACCAACTCTTATTTTCCTTTTGTTATCTCTATTATTATTTCAGCCATCCTAATGGATATGAAGTGTATGTCTCATTGTGGTTTTGATTTGCATTTCCCTGATGACTAGTGATGTTTAGATCTTTTTGTTTGCCTGTTGACCATTTATATATCTTCTTTGGAGAAATGTCTACTCAAGTCTTTTGTCTATTTTTTAATTGGGGTGTATTCTTGTTGAATTGTAGGAGTGGTTAACCCTTATGTAGTATGTTCACTTTCTTCATAGCACAAAAGTATTTAGTTCTGATGAAGTCCAGTTTATTTTCCTTTTGTTGCTCATGCTTTTGGTGTCATATCTAAGAATCCATTCAAATCCAAGGTCATTGGAGATTTACCTGTTTCCTTCTAGGAATTTTACGGCCTGGGGCCTTACATTTAGTTCTTGCATCCATTTTGTGTTAATTTTTGCATATGGTGATAGGTAGGGGTCCAACTTTACTCCTTTGTATGTGGAAGTCCAATTTTCTCAGCAGTACCTGTTGAAGAGACTGTTCTTTCTTTCATTGAATTGACACTCTTGTTGAGAATCAGTTGGCTATATACATAAGGGTTTATTTCTGAATTATTGATTCTATTCCATTGGTGTGTATGTCTATCCTAAAGCCAGTACTACACTGTTTTGATTACTTAATGTAGCTTTGTAGTAAGTGTTTAAATCGGGAACTGTGAATTCTCCAACTTTGTTCTTTTTTCAAGATTGCTTTGCCCTTCAGGGCTTCTCACATTTCTGTATGAATTTGCATACTAGTTATTCCATTTCTATAAATAACTTTTTTTAAATCTGCTTTTTGGGTACTATTTGTTTTGGAGATTGTTACATAGACATTTAATTCCTTTACTGTTAATGGATTATAAAGAAGTATCTGAAAAAAATCTCAGTGTATTTGTGTTTTCTCTTATTGTTTCTAATTTTTAGCCTTAACAAGCAATGCCACAATGAACATTCTTGTGCATGTACTTATCGACATGCTTGAAAGCTTTTTTAGGACAACAATTCTCAACTTGGGGTAGCTTTGCCTGCTACTCTAGGGAATGTACTTAGTAGTGGGACTAATAAAGCTTAGGCTGCACACCCTTCTGTTGTTACTTTGTGAAATGGATTGCTATAAAACATGAAGAATATACAGGTAAAGATTTGGAATGTCTGGAATTGAAGTTTCTTTGGTGAAGCTGATAACCTAGCAGTTACAAGCAATTTAATTATCTCAAACCAGGTAGAGTATAGCAGCATTATCAGAGTTAACTAATTCATTCCCTTACCCAGTGGGTGCATATATACTCTTTTAACTTCATGAACTGAAATACTTTGGTACTTCTTGCCTGATTAAAAGATTCATTTTAGAATGAGAGTCTGCTTCAAAAAAGTATCACTTATGCAAGACAATATTAGTTGGAATATGAGGCTGAAGATGCTGAGAGAAAAATTACAGCATGAAAAATGGTTGTCAGAGGTTTGAAAAATTTCTTTTTCTGTAGTGTGATTTAGTGTAACAGGAGATGGAACGAATTTTGAGACATTTTTAAGCCTATAAAACCCATCGCTCCCCCTTTGTAAATGTCTCATCACAAAAGCTGTGGTTGCAGAGCTTGTGCATGCTTGTATACATACAATTTTACATATGATTTTTGGTTGGTTTACGCATGCTCCTGAAGCCCAGGCATGGACCAGTTAAGTGGTTTCCCGGGTAAGAACTTTGCTAAAAGTCTATTAAAAATTGATATATATATATATATATATATATATATTTGAAATTATCACTGAATAGTAAAGACACAGCTATATTGTTTGTATCTTCTTTGTGAAATGCCGAAGATTCAGTGATGGGGAAAAACAAATTGGAATTCGAATTCAAGTCCTTCAACATTAAATGAGGAATACATATCTTATTTTAGAACTGTAACTGTCATTTTTCTTTTTACTAGGTGTATGCTGCAGTGCTATGGCAACAAGCTAAGGAAAACAGACAAAATTCAACTGAAAAAGCATGTTTTGGAGCTGCCCTGCCAGAAGAAAAACTTAATGACTTTCGTGATGAACAAATTGGACAGTTGCAGGAGCTGATGCAAGAAGCCACTAAACCCAATAGACAATTTAGTATTACTGAGTCCTGGAAGCCAAAATTTTAGTCTCTACAATGAAGCTTAACAAAGCATTGTAAGTTCAGATCCTCTTAACTATCATTGGTGTTTAAAATTTATTTCTTTAGCTTTTAGGCTTTGAGAATGTGCAGTGTTAATGGAATATTCTTTTATTTGAAGATGTTAATGAATGCTGTCTGCACTACATAGATGAGGATTACTAGTGGCTAAAAGTTTATCGAAGTAACACTCTTGCTGGATGACATCTGATTTTTGGACTAAAGAAAGAATGGCTCTAAAATGGACAAGCTTGTGGAATTTTGCTGAAATTTTTAAAATATATGTTGTTTTTAACACTTTCATTCAAGCATTACCCTCGTGGCTTTAGCTTCATCAGAAAAGTGTGTCATGATACATGGGGAAATGCAAACAAGGTTATTATTTAAATATATCGTCATCCTGAAAGTTTCATTATTTCTACTTTAAATGTTCCTTCTCTTTGAGTCATTATTTAAAATGAAAGGTTAAAAAGCTTTACGATTCAGCATTTTATGATCTATATTACAAATGATAGTATATACATTTCTACAGTTACAGATGACCTCTTCAATTAAATAATTTATAGTTACCTTGAGAATCTCATTTATGTAAGAAAAAATTTATCAGTCTTTAAGTTGATATGTAAACCAAAAAAAATGAAATGGTAGTGCCATTAACATCCTAAAATGATTTGCATCTTTAGTTATGTAGGTTTACTCTGAGATTGTGAAGTGGTTTTCAGATGCAATTGGATTTATGTCAGCTCTTTAAAAAGTGATTCGTATTTACTGTATTTTGCTGACTCAGGCATGCTCTTTGTATAATGCTGCCTGGCTCTTCAGTCCTTTTTTCCATCCCTCCTTTGAGTTAGTCAATCAATAATTAGTCTAGATTATCACAGGCTCCAGGAATTATACAATGAATAAGATGAAACTCTTGCCCTCAAGAAGCTGAAAGTCTAGCAGTGCATTCAGGAACCCTGTTTCATCATGAAAAAGTACAGTACTATTTTTTTCATCATCTTGACTAATAGGAACCTAGCACTGGTGGGGACACTGCTTCTGTGGGTCATGTGAAGTGGGAATTTTGGATCTTTTTACAAGTCCCTGTAACTTATAACCCCTTCCTGTTGTCCCTTTCAACCCATCACTGTGCCACCCTCACTTAAGAGTTCTTTCATTTGGTTATATGTCTCTATTTTTGTTCTTTTGCCCCTGGCTACCACCTCTCCATCTCAGATCTCACCATCCTTTCTGGTGGCCTTAGTGCTAAACCACGTGGTTGGGTGACTTAGCCTGATGGTTCATTATTCACTTTCACTTACTCAACCGAGTGGAATCTGACACAATTTAGGGAAATATATGGGCAATGTGCATTAAAATTCACAAATTATTGTACCTTTTGAAACCATTACTTCTATGTCTAGGATTCTACCACAAGGAAAAAAATTGAGAAATGTGGACAAAGTTTTTCATATAAACATGTCATCAGAATTGGTCTTTAAGATTGAAAATTTGAGAACAGTAAAAATTCTGCAGATGTTGGAATTAAGTGAGTTGTGATGTCATGTATAATTCATTTAAATTTAGGTTTACAAAGAGTTTTTAGTGACATAGAAAATTTCCTGACCTTGGTAAGTGAGAATAGGATGCTAGAAAATATATAACATTTTCACAAGGATGTTAGATTTTCTTTTCAGTATGTGGCAGACTCTGTCAATCAGAGAAATTCTGCTGAAAATTAAACTTTTAGGTAAAACATAAAAGCATTTTGAAAAGTATTCAGGAGTTGGCAATACCCTAAAGGATTAAGCGAAACTGCTGAAGCCTCGATTGTCCTGAGGGTGAATTTCAGCTTTGGTGTTGAGGGGCCTTTGGAGCACTGTGAGCAGAAGACAAAGCACAGAGCCTACCTGAGGTGGAAAAAACTAGCCCTGAAGGACGTACCTTCAGGGTAAGAGTGAATCAGAAGCAAACCTGCACCAGTATTTGTGCAAAATTGTAGGCCACCCCAAATTCGAGTCATTTGGGTGCTAGAACAAACAAAACTTAAGGTTTAGATTTAAATGAGCCAGAACGTGCACCTGGCAGATGTAAAGAAATCTTGGAATAAAAAATAGAGACCTATTAATTCAAGTCTAAATGTGAATTCCAGTGTATTACTCATTTGTATATAAAAACCACTAAAATGGCCTTATTTATATGTAAATAAATGGAGCTTTTAACTTCCAAGCTAATAGAGGGGACAAATGAAACAGGAAAAAAAAGTCACTGTTCTAAAATAGGAGAGTAAAGAGAAAAAGAAACATAGAAGGCAAGGAATAAATAGAAAAAGTTGAGATAATAGATAAAACCCAAATATGTCAGTAATTACATTAGATAAAATGGGCTAACTTAGCCAGTGGAAGTCAGATTGTTAAACTGATTGCAAAATGAAAACAATTATATGCTGTTTTAAGAGACATACATCACATGTAAAATTAAAGCAAAAAATACAGTAAGTTTGAAGGTAAACTGAAGGTAAAAGTTATACAAAAAGAGTATGCTGCTGTATATATATTAATATCTGAAAAAAATTGTTAAAGCAGAAACATTGCTCGAGATAAAGTAACTTCATATAATGAAATGTTCAACTCACTAGAAGGATCATTTAAAACTGATAATTACCTGGGAAGTAAGTCTTAAGCAGAGTCATATTTAGCAAGTTAACACAGTTCCAAATAACCCCTGAATCAATCAAGAGATCTTAATGGATCCTAAAATATAAGTGGTACTGAAAATTAGTGAGATGCTTAAATTTTATGGGTTGTAGGTGAAGAAGTAGTTGGAGGAAATGGATAGTCTTAAATGTGTCTAGCATAAAGAAAGGCTGAATATCAATGAGACACTTATCTTAATAAGAAAACCATCACAAAATAATCTGAAAGGGAATGGAAGGAAATAAAGGTTAGAGCAGAAAGCAATAAAAAAAAATTGTGAAGTTTACTCTTTGAAAAGACTGAAGACAGAAAGCAGCCTCTGGCAAAGTTAAGAAAAGGAGGCAGGCACACACATTAGGACTGAAAACAGCAGACATAACTTTCTGTTGTGGCATTAAACAGATATGATACTATGAAATCAAAGACAATGTTTATTTAATGTGTAGAAGAAATGGACATATTTTCAGAAATATATAGCTTACTAAAAACTAGACAGAATGTTTCTGTAGCCATTAAATTAATGGAAACAATATTCCTTAAAAGGAACTTCCAGACCCAAAAAATGTTCTTTGGTGAACACATATTTAGGAAATAATTCCAAACTTAAACAAGCCCTTCCAGAGAAAACAAAATAAGGGATACTCTGTAACTCATTTTATAAGACCAGCAAATACCTGATACCAAATGTGATATGAGAAAAGAAAATTACAGGCCCATTTCACTTAGGAACATAGATGCAAAATTCTAAACTAAATATTAGTAAGACAAATCCAGTAAAGATGATTCATCATGGCCTGCTCAGGTTTATGTCAGGAACCCAAAGTTGTTTTTACATTAGGAAGTCAATTACAGTCCTACCTTGTTTTTATTGTGCTTCCCAGGGGCTGCATTTTTTACAGATTGAAGGTTTGTGCAACCCTGCCTTAAGCAAGTCTGTTGATGTCATTTTTCTAACATAATTTTCTCACTTTGTGCCTGTTTGTCAGATTTTGGTAATTCTCAGTGTTTCAAACTATTTCATTATTATTTGTGTTATAGTGATCAGTGATCTTTGATGCTATTGTAATTGTTTTGGGACACTGCGAACCATGCTCATACATGTGTTCTGACTACTCCACCAAAACCAGACATTCCTCTGTCTCTCTCCCTCTCTTTGGGCCTTCTTATTCCCTGAGACACAACAATATTGAAATCAGGCCAATCAGTAACTCTGCAATGGCCTCTAAGTGTTCAAGTGAAAGGAAGAGTCATGCCTCTTACTTCAAATCAAGTTGAAAGCTGAGATGGGCCAAAAGCTAGGCTTCTTGTGACAAGCAGTTAGCCAAGCTGTGAATGCAAAGAAAAGATTCTTGAAACTTTGAAGAAAGTTTGAAAGAAGGAAACTTTTCCTTCTTGCAGAAGAAAATCTGAAGCTAGCAGAGGTTGGTTCATGAGGTTTAAGGAAAGATGTCATCTCCATAACATAAAAGTGCAAAATGAAGCAGCAAGTGCTGACGCAGAAGCTGGAGCAAGTTAGCCAGGAGATCTAGCTGAGGTCGCTGTGATGGTGGCTACACTGAGCTTCAGATTTTCAATGTAGATCAAATAGACTTCCTTCGGAAGAAGATGCCATCTATGACTTTCCTAGCTAGAGAGAAGTTGAATGCCAGGCTGACTCTCTTGTTAGGGCCTAATGCAGCTGGTGACTTTTTGAAGTTGAAGCCAGTGCTCATTTACCATTCCAAAACTCCCCAGGCTCTTAAGAATTACACTAAGTCTACTGTGCCTGTGCTCTGTGTCAGGAACAACAAAGCCTGGATAACAGCATATTTGTTTACAGCATGCTTTACTGAATATTATAAACCCAATATTGAGACCTACTCCTCAGAAAAAAAGTACTGCTTTTTTTCAGTAGCAAAATACTACTGCTCATTGATAGTGTACCTGGTCACCCAAGAACTCTAGTGAAGGTGTACAATCAGGTGAATGTTTTCATGTCTGCTAACACAACATCTGTTCTGCAGCCCATGGATCAAGGAGTCATTTCTACTTTCAAGTTCTTATTAATTAAGAAACATTTCATAAGGCTGTAGTTGTCAGAGATAGTGTTCCTCTGATGGATCTGGGCAAAGTAAATTGAAAAACTTCTGGAAAGATTTCACCATTCTAGAGGCCTCTAAACCATTAGTGATTCATGGGAAGAGGTCAAAATATCAACATTACCAGGAGTTTGGAAGAAATTGATTCCTGCCCTCATGGAGGACTTTGAGGACTTCAAGACTTCAGTGAAGGAAGTAACTGCAGATGTGGGAAGAGCAAAAGAACTAGAATTAGAACTGAGGCCTGAAGTTGTGACTGAATTGCTGCAATCTCATGATAAAACGAGTAGATAAGGAGTTACTTCTTATGGATGAGCAGAGAAAGTGGTTCTTGAGATGGAATCTACTCCTGGTGAAGAGGCTGTGAAGATTGTTGAGTATTACATAAACTCGGTTGGTAAAGCAGCGGGAGGGTGGCAGGGTTTGAAAGGCTTGACTCCAGTTTTGAAAAAGTTCTGTGGGTAAAATGCTATCAGCATCTTTTGCTACAGAGAATTGTTCAAGAAAGGAAGAGTGAATTGAAACAACAAACTACACTGTCTTATTTCATGAAATGGCTACAGCCACCCAAACCTTCAGTAACCACCACCCAATCAGTCAGCAGCCCTCACCGCTGAGGTGAGACCCTGCACCAGCAAAAAGGTGACTTGCTGAAAGCTCAGATGATGGCCAGCATTTTTTAGCAGTAAAGTATTCTTCAATTAAGGCACGTACATTTATTTTAGACACAATGGTACTGCACATTTAATAGTCTGCACTATAGTGTAGACATAACTTTTATATGCACTGGGAAACCAAAAAATTAATTTAACTTGCTTTGTTACAATATTGGCTTTATTGCATGGTCTGGAACTGAACACACAGTATCTCTGAGGTATGCCTATACTATGATCCACTACATATAAAAAAATAAGGCAGATTTAATCACAATCTTCTCATTAGTTGTGGAGAAAGCATTTGCTAAACATTCAATATCCACTCATGATAATGCTCTTAACAAACTACGTATAAAGGGCACTTCATCAATTTAATTAAAGGGTTTCTACCAGACGTCTGCAGCAAACATAATAAAGAATCCTTGAAAGCTTTCTTTTTTAGACTGGGAAAGGACAAGGATGTCTGTCATCACTGCTTTTCAAATCAAAACTCATAGTCTCAGATATTGTATATGAAGAAAATCCAAAAGAATCTAGAGTATTAGGATGAATAAGAGAATTTAGCAAGCTTGTTAGATGCAAAAATTGCTATTATAAAAGAATTTGCTGTATAAATTGCTATATAGCAGCAACAAATAGAACATGAAAATTTATGAAAGTATCATTAAAATAATATCAACAAATATTTTAGAAAGCAGTTTCACAAAAGATGGCAAAACTCTTGAGGAAATTGTAAAATTTTACTTAAGGACATTAAAGAAGACTTAAAGTGGTAATTTCTGCTCAAAGATTGGAAGATTTAATATTGAAAATATCTTAATTACCCCCAAATGATTTGTAGTTTCAATGCAATCTTCATCAAAATTCCAAATGATCTTCTAAAAATTGGCAAGCATATATTAAAATTTATGTGGAAGTATGACGGACCAATAATAGTCAAGACACTAGGAAGAATGATGTAATACGACTTACCCTCCCTACCAGATATCAAAATATAACTAGAGTTATTATGGTAGTGTGGTATTTCACTATATGGAGGCCTGCTTTATGGCCATGGTGGTGCTGGAACAATTGTGTAGTTTTGTGGAAAAAAAACTTGGTGTCTAAAATTGTTTTATGTTTCTTAAAGGCTGAAATGTTAAAGGCATAATTACCACAATATAAGAATACAACATAAAGAATATTTTCAAAGTATTAGGGTGGGAGAGAATTTTTCTAAAAGAAGACACAACCAGCTCCAACTGAAAGGGGAAAAGTGAGTAAGTCTGGATACATTAATGTTACTTTTTTATCCAAAAGCAGTAGAGTGCAAACAAGAGTCAGCTTATGAACAGATAGTTGCATTACATATAATGTCCAAAGAAATAATATACAGAACATCTAAAGAACTCCTATATGTCAATGGGAAAGATGTAAAATCCAGTAGAAAATGGGCAAAAAAATTGAACAAGAAACTCACAAATCAGGAGTCCACACGGACAGTAAACAAAAGAAAATCCTTTGCTTCATTTGTAATGGAGAAATACAAATATAAATCAAGGAAACTGCGCAACTTGGAGATTGACTAATAAAAGGAAGTTGACAATAACAAACATAGGAAGCAATGGAAATGCTCTTACCCTGCTAGTGGGAGTATAAATTAGTATAATCTCTTTGGTAACAGTTTGTCATTCTCTAACAAGTTTGGAAATGTTTACATTCTAGAAATACCATTGCATTTTGATATGGTAGTTGAGTACTGACTCTGCTGCCAACTACATGGATTTGAATCCCGTCTTTCTAGTTCTTCAACTGTGAGCATGTGATTTTATGCACAAAAAGAGCAAGATTTTTGTCTCTCCTGTCTGCCTCACCACAAGAGTCAGTTTTGTCCTCATAGGATTTTTATGAGAATTAAATGAGTTCATTTATGGGAAATGCTCTTTAATAATACCTGTAACATAACAAACACTGTAAAGTGGTATCATTGTTCTTGCTGTTATTGTTACTACTTTGCAACCCACAAAGTCACTCCTATGTACACTAATCTTGTGCACTTGAGGAATAGGACAATATACAAGAACGTTCATGTAAGAATTCTGTTAGCAGCCCCAAACCAGAAATCCTAATATCCCTCCACAGAAGGGATAAAAAGTTACAGTATAGTCAAAGCAATGACACTGTATGAACCACAGCTCCTCATAACTATAGTACTGGAAAAAAGAAATCAAATACGAATACATATGGTATGAATCCATTTGTACAAAGTTCAAAATCAGGCCAAACATTGCAGATATTAGTGATAAAATTATAGAGAGAAGCAAGGAAATAAACTCACAATAAGTAGGATGGTTTCCTCGAGGGGAGTGAACAAAGTGCGATTGGGAATGTACATCTGGGGGTCTTCTGGAGCTTGGGGGCAATGTTTTATATTTTCACTGGGTATGTTTATAGGAATGTTTATCATTATTCTTGATGGCATATTGGGCCTTATTAAAGAAGAGCATTTTACTATTGAAGATAATGTTGGATTTTTAAAAATACAAATTATTGGGTGCCCACCAGGAAGACCAATTAAGTAGGAAAATAATTATCTCATTTAAGGATCAGCTGCAGGTTTTCTTTCATTTAGCATAATTATCTCCCCCTCTTTCTCTTAGCATAATACAGCCCTCCACAATTGCGATTTATTCATGACATTTCATGAACTTGTTTATATGTAATGTAGAAACACACCTGTTTGAGAGGGAAAATAAAGATTCTGTTTGCACTTGTTTATGTTTTATAAAGTTTTTTGTTTTTTTTTTTTACTTTCTAGCCCTTGGTTTCATTTTATGTTGATGTGTGTCAAATAAACTTGGTTTTGCAGCGAACACTGGAGGGTTGTTTGCGTTTTCTCTTTGGTCTCTTGATTCTTTTGGAAAGATGCCTAATAGAGGACCTACCTACTATAGGACCTTTGTAATGTCAATTAGACGTAATGTCAAAAACTACTGAATTTGAAGAAGCTGATAAGTTTATCTAGTCTAACCATATTTTTCACCCTTTCATTTTCAGAATTTCTTTGATCAAGAAATGCATCTAAACTCTCAAGGTTAGTGAATTTGAAACACATTCACTTATTCCAACTAGCTTTGTTTTCTGGATATCTCTAAATCTGACAGAAACAGGCTGGGCTCAATTGGCAATTATTATGGGTTTTAATAAATATGTTTGTATAAATTGTTAGATTAACTTGGGCTATGCTAGCAAAGAAATAGAGTCCAATGCTAGATACCTGAAATATATATCCTTTTCAGGGTTTCAAAACATCTCAATGCAAAAGCAGATAGGGGCTGAATGTTGAACAATTGTTGCTAAGCAATATTAGAAGAATAATTATCTGCATAGTAACAGCATTATCTAGTGAATGCTGCCACTCACTTGAGGTGATGGAACAGAGAACCAAGCACCAGGACACAAGAATTGTCAAATTTTAAGATGTATATATATCACAATGAACTTGTAAGACAAACTCACTCTATAGCAATTTGACTTTAAAATACAATTCAACAAAAAGATTATGGTAAGAACATGTGAATGAACTGAATTTGAGTTAGTTGATATTTACACCCACTTTTCTGAAGTAAGGAGGAGATGTGAGTTTTGTCTCAAAGATGTCAAAAATCTGATTATGTCACTTTCCTGCCTTAAAAACCATTATTGAGGATTAGTTTTATGAAACATCTGAGGGGCATCTTCTGCCTTCTAGAGCCAGAGACATCACACATCCTTGAACCCGTGTTGCCCCAATCTGTCTTCCTATAGAAAATGCAAGTTCCACAAAGGCCGGAGTTTCGCCTTGTTCAGTGATAATTTCATCACTGTTGAGAGCAGTGCTGGCCACATTACAAGAATCCAATAAATTATTTATTGAATACAATAATACCTAAAAATAGTGTGTCAGGGTCCATTCTGGAGACAGAATCTCTATTAATTTGAATGTGGAAAGTCTAACATAAAGTGTTAAGTATAATAGAGAAGTGAAAAGACGTGAAGAGCACTCTGAAGGATACCGTCGGCCAGAGGGAGTGTGTCCAAGGAAGGACAAAAAGAATGAGGAGCCTTCCCCAAAGCTGGGGTGCGGAGCACACTGCAAAAGGTGTGGCTGCCGCCTATGGCCAAGCTGGGACGTTCGCCCTGCTGCCCAGGCTGCAGCAGGTTCATGTTTGCTGGGCAAGTGGGCACCCACCTGGCAGGCGTGCTGTGGCCCACAGAGGAAGGTGGGGTGTTGGCATCCTGCTTATCAGTAGGACAGCATGCAGCTGAGGTATGCAGTGTACATGAGTGTTGGAGACTACACGTCTTGGGAAACAACTTAGGGAGTACAGGCAGGCGGACACGCGGCAAGCACACGGAGCAAGTTGGCATCGGGACGCTAGTCGTGGGCCGGTTGCCATGGGGCCTGGGAGGCTTAATGTTCATGTTGCGAGGGCCATGTGAAGGGATCACAGGTCCAGGTCTGGCTGTTGACAGGAGACTGTACATCTGGGGACTGCAGCTGGAGCAGAGGACCACTGGGCATCCCAAAGGCTGCAGCTGCTGGACATGCTGCAGCAGTAAGAAGCTAAAATGACAGCACACTGGGCTCAGGGAGAGACGACTTTCCTGCAGTAACCCTCCATGGACAGGCTTCATCCTGTGCTTACTGCAGAGGAAATATTTAAATCTCCATTATCAGAGAGCTGGTAACACAGGATGACTTTGGAGAGGAGAGATAATAAACTGATATCTAGAACATAGAATTCTTAGTACATGCCAGACACTGGGATTTATATGGATCCTCTAATTTATATCTCATGATTTGGGTTGCTATCACTTTGTCTATTTTATAGATGAATAATCTGAAGCTTAGAGGAGTGAAGTGACTTATTACAGGTCAAATAGCTGGTAAGTGCAAGAGCTGCGATCAGCTTAGTTTGCTGGCAGCTGGGCCTTTAACCACCACCGCATTCTTTCTCCCAAAGGAAATTGTAATTGAATTGGTAAGGAAGATAGATGGGTCCACTGATGGGTCAGCACCCACTAGTCATTCCCTCATGAAGTGGCCCTTTAGACACCTTTCCAGCAGTCTTACCCTCTCAGAGGGCCTCATGGTGCCCACAGCACTCTCAGCATGCCTTCAGGTACCTCTACATCAATGCCTCCTAGACGGGCACCTCACACTGGCCACCTGGCAGTCATGCCAACACAGGGCAGTCCCCACCAGGGTCCCCTGTGCAAGGAGACATTGCAGTGTGGTAGTGAACCAAAAGGAAGAGAGTGTGGCAAATTTCCTGAGGCCCTGAAGTCACACAAATGGGCCCTAAATTTGAACAGAGCTGATAGTATCTTTCAGGCTCAGAAATGGAGAGAAATACGCCTGTTTATTCTCGGGACCACACCAAACATCCTCATTCCATTCTCAGGATTTTGGCTGTAGACCTCTCCTCTGCTTTTCTCCCTCATGCTCCATCAACCCCTGCGTGCTCTGAGCAATGTGTTTCGATGATTTCCAAATCTCTATCTCCAGGTCAAATCTCTTTTTCTTAATCTCCATACCTCTGAATCCAACCAGTCCTTAGAGTCAAATATCACAGTTAAAAACGGAATTTATTTGACTGCCCTAAACCTGATTACCCTTCAGTGTTTGGGTCTCTCTTTATGAATTGAATCACCCAGCTGCCATTACCAGAGACTGCCATCCTCGATGGCTTCCTCTCTCATACCTCCATATGAAATAAATTCCTGTCCCTTCTTCCACACCTTCATCCAGTCCATCACCAAGTCCTGTTGATTCTATTTAATAGCTCCAACATTCATTCAGTTTTTTTCTATCAACCCTGTCACATCAGTTCAGGCCACCATCTTCCCTAGATCCCTGCATCCGCTCCCTAGCTTCCTGTAGCACTGTCCCTCCAACCTGTTCACCAGAGCGCAGCCAGGGTCATTTACTCAAGTCCATATCTGATTATGTCACTTGTCTGCTTTAAAAACCCTTCAGTGCTGCCTTACTGAGGATGAGTCCAAACTTCTCAATGGCTATTGTAAGATGTTTTATGATCCAGCCTGTGCTTATCTTTTGCATCACTGGGGTCCCATCAGGGACAGAAACCACATAAATTACTTTCATTGAGACAATTTAATATAAAGAATGGTTAAGTAGTCACTAAAGAACTGATAAGAAGAGAACACTTAAGATCTCACAGAGGCAGCCATTGCAGGAAGCAGCTATCAGTGTGACAGCTGGGAATGGGGAAGAGGTCGAACCGATTAAACTCGAGAAGCTGAGAGGGTGTGTCCAGAGCAGCTGCAGCTCAGACCTCTAAGGAGAGCGCAATGGACAGGTGGAGTGTGATGAGGCTTGTAGCAAATGTTGGAGAATGGGCTGCCCGTTCTAGAGTGAAGAAGCGAGGTTGGAATAGAGGAACAGAGCAAATGAGATGCAAACAGCGTCACAGGAAGGGGCAGATACTTCTGCCATTGTGCCCACTAGACGTTGCTTGCTTTGCGTGTGGCCACATCACGTGGTGCTCACTTCTGCATCCGAGTCACTGGCAGGTGGATCCGCTTGGCAGAACCTCAGTGCAGGGCCGCCAGTGTGGGACTGCCTTTCAGGATTTCAAGGCACAAAACAACTTACCCATCACAATGTTTACCTAGATTTAAGAAAGGACCAGAAGAGTGCACCCAGAGCGACACTCAGAGAGGCCCTAGATGTAGCTTCGGACAGCCCCAGCCACGGGCACTGGGCATGTTCCAGCCACAGGAAGTGAAAAGGCACCCAGGTAAACGTGGATCATACCACTATAGGGACAACACAGGGTTTAGGATACCTGAGCTTAAACACTTTGCTAACCACCTAGGGCCCCAAAGGTCATGTGCTGAGCTCCCACTCTTTGTTGCAGCTTAAGTCCATAAACCACACGTTATATAACAAATTATCTTGACAACTAGGTTTGGCATACTTAGGACCATTTTTGGATCCCTCATTTAACCACAATGGGTATTTCAAGAAGTTTGACTAAAGACCAAACTAAGTTTAAGCGTCCCCGACGCTTGAGTAAGATTTAGAGTAATTAATTCCTTCCTTCCACCAGATCACCTGTAGCATCCTCGCTAAAAGGGAGCCAGGGAAATGCCGTTTGTGGCTTTTCCAGCATCTATGGTCCTGGAAGCCAAACAAGAAGAAAGTTGGAGCAGATGTTGTGTAGACCAGAGCACGGTAATACCACATCATCTAACCGACTAAAGGCTGAAAGTCCCCAGCTTAGCAGTCTGGTGATGGGCCTCCAAACCCTCTGCCCTAAGGAGACACTGCCGGAAGGAGACCAATCACCTACTTCAGTTTTCAGCTTCCTCATCTGCCACGAGAGAGATTTGGACTGTGTTGCTTTAGCAGTTCGTCTAGCTGTGACATTACCTAATCCCGTAATTTGGGGCAAATGGATTCCAAAGTCACTGAGCTTCAGCACCACAGAGGACACATAAATAGACAGGCTCTGTGTAATTGGTGCCTGTAAGTTAAAAATCCATCCCTCGTCAGAACCTTAGCTCTTTCGGCATTGTCAGGCTATTTTCAGATTTGTGAAGTATTTTTCCTGCTTTTATGCTAATGGGACTTATATAAAATTCAGTTGACTGTAATTCACATTCATATAATTCAATTTTACAAGCTTCGAATCTCAAAACTTTTAAATTATTTTGGACACAATTTATGTAAAAAATAATTTTTATAAAGCAAATAGCACTACCTGCAAAAATATATTGTGTCAGGTGGCATTCATCAGTTTCTGAGGCAAAAGCCAAACTGCCCTGTGGGACCTGAAGTCACTGGAAAGCAGAGTGTTGGATCAGTCCCGTCTACGTCAAAAATCCCTAATGGAACTCTGGTCTACAGACAAAAACAGAACAAAGCAAGCAGTGGTTGAATATAATGATGTCTCTACGTAACCATTTATTTATCACCTTGCATCCTTTCTACTGGGCTTAGCTTTCCTCCACTGTATCTCTAGTCCTCGCCCTCGGAGCGGCGAAGCCCCATTCACCTCATTCCCCTTGAGAATGATCTAAACTGCAGAATGACATTGAAGGTGCAATGATCACAGAAGCAGAACTGAGGGAGATGCCGTAATTAAATTAACTTAGGACTGAAAAACCCTCTCACTGACAAGTGACACCCACCTCACTGTAATGGTCACCAACCCGCCCCCCAAGATGGTTAAGCATCTTAAATATTTCTCAGGGGCAGTTTATCTTCTGCCTTTGACGGTGGGATTGACTGTGGAAAATAGTCAAGTGTAGCAAACATGGTGGATGATGAATCTGACTGTACACATCGCTTACCCAAAATGTTAATGATAAACAGACTGATTTCTTGTGCAGCTGAAAACCAGTTCCGTTGCGGAGTGGGACTCGGGACCGATAAAGCTCGTACAGTGAGACACTGTGTTCTGACCTTTGCTTCCACATTTCCTCATGTGCCACTCTAGTTGCCAACCCTCTCAGTTTTGAAATTAATATCTTAGGTTATAGGTCTTATTTACTTCTCAAAATGCCCTCCATCTCTTTTGGCTTTTTCCTCCTAGTTTTATAGCTATCTTTTGTGACGGGAGAGACCAGCACATGCCTTTGCCCGGAAAGGTCTGAGAGCCTTTACTGGCTGGGGAGTGGGGAAAGGGTGGGGAGGCAGAAGAGCCATCCGAAACTTAGCAGCTCCCGGGGAAACATGCACAAGATGAGTCCCTTCCTTTGCCAACCTCGGTGACACAAAAACAAATCACCAGCCTTCTTGAGGTCCACAGGTCTACTCCTTTTATGCTCAGAAACTGCTCAGAGACACAGATGTGATGGCTTCATTGAGTCTGGGCCTGAGAAAATGCTTCATGTTATATGACTTCAGCTCTAAAAATATTATCACAAAAACTATCCTAATATATAAAAGATGACAAGTTTGTAATCACAGGGTCTTGTCCCTAATGAATTAAAGGAAGACAGAAAGGGGGCTGTTTCAAGATGGGATCAAATAAAAAGAGTGCAGTGAATAGCCACAAATAAAAGTGGCAGCATAAAATCGGGGAGAGACTTCAAAGTACAACCTGAAAATGTGAGGCTGTGCTGGGAAGATGCTGATGCCGAGGAAGAAGTCATAAGAACATCTTTTACCAATTTATTCCTGTTTAGGGATCGTTCTGCTGTTTGCCTTGGTGACAGAGGAAAGACAGGGAGGGGTGACAATTAGTAGAGAGGCTATTATTACTATCATGTCAGAAAAAAAGTGACAGGACATTTCATTTTTCGGCTCTGGAGTCAGAGTGAAAATAGCAGCACTAACTCATTTGGAAGGAACATGAGCAGGTCCTAGCAAGAGATGCAATACATGGTCTCTGGGGCAGTAAGATTTAGAGGTAGGTTTGCCGTAGTTACAAGAAGAAGACATGTAACAACAACAAACAAACCTAGGATGCCCAGGTAAATTTGAATTTCAAATAAACAAAATGTAGTATTGTTAGTCTGTCCCAAACAACATACTAAATGAATCCAATGAACATACACAATTCAAATTTCACTAGGTATCCTGTGTTTTATACCAAAGAAAACCAAAAAAGTGTCTAGGAGAACATGGAAGCGGGACTGGGCTTAGTGGAAGGAAGCTGACACCATGGTTCTATGTTAGGGGAGCTCCAGCTGGAAGGGGGCAGAAGGAGGGGGCCGCAGTTGGGTGCCCTTGGAGAATGCTAACTTCCCTGCGGTCCCGAAAGCCTCCTGTCCTCCTTTATGGCAGATGTCCTACCTGGCTGGAGGCATAA
This sequence comes from Phataginus tricuspis, assembly GCA_029783875.1. Lineage (NCBI taxonomy): Eukaryota > Metazoa > Chordata > Mammalia > Pholidota > Manidae > Phataginus > Phataginus tricuspis. The sequence goes on from JAQQAC010008880.1 coordinate 20,797,501, forward strand.
AAGACAAAGCTACAGGAGAAAGAAGGTATTTATTGAGCATCTCACACTCTAAAAATGGGACTGGGCAGTCTACAAATGCATGCCCTCATCCACTTTTCTGGAAATGTGAAGCTTTTTCTGGTCTTTCATTTTCTCAGTTTTGATGGAAACATGAGTATGCGAACGTGTTTTTCTTTCACAGGAAAAACAAGAGCACACATGATAATAAACGGCAGATGCTGGGGACACAGGAGGCTATGGGGAGGGCCACGAGTATCTGCAGCCTATGGGTCCTGCAAGAAGGGGGCAGCATGGAAACCCACAGAATGTGTGACAGGAAGAGGGAACCCCAATTATGGACTTGAGTTAATAATGTACCAGTTTTGGCTCATCAATTGTAACAAATGGACCACACGAATGCAAGGTGTTAATTTTGTTATGGGAAAAAAACTATGTTATGGGAAGAGGGTATATATGGGAACTCTTTGTACTTAGTGAAATTTTTCTGTAAACTAAACACTGTTCTATGAGATAGTGTTTGAATTTACAGAAAGGAGCTTTGCTGCCTGAAAAACAAATTCACTGAGCTTTTGTAATTTTCAAGAATAGAAAGGATCAGAAGATTTTAAATTGAACAGGTAATTTCATCATGTATTTTGACTTCAGCTCTCAAGAGGAATGGGATTCTTGCTTTCCTGAAAGAATGGATCCCAGTGCCAGTAAGGAGCTTGGCCTTGCTGCTCAGAAGGTGGCCTGCTGACCAGCCTACCAGCCTCACCTGGAGCTTCTTAGAAATGCGGACTGACAGGCTCCTGACGAGGTGTGCTCAGTCAGGCTCTGCACGTGAGCCCCATCCTGCAGTGGTTTCTGTGCCCATTCAGGTTAAGGAGAAGCACTAGTGTGGTCAGAAACCCGGATTATGATCTCAGATGGACTTCTTTTTTTCTGTCATACTTTTTTTTCTAACTGGGCCCTTGCGGTCAAGTCACTGAATGTCTTTATGTTTCAATTTTATTTCCCACACAAGTAGAGTGGGAATACCTACCTCAAAAGGTGATTAGGAGGGTGAAATGTGGTCTTGCTCGTAAAGCTCTTAGCATGGTGGTTGGCAGGTAAAAAGTAGTCAATAAAGGTTAAGGATCACTATCCCTAACGTCAAAGGCGGACAGCCTAGGAAGAATTTGAACTTATGTTAAAGTTTTAGCTTTTTAACTTCCAAGATACTTCCTTTCTAAGGAAGGAAGGAGGGAGAGGACTAAAGGAAGGGAGGGAGGAAGGTCCTGTTCTGGAAGGGATAAGCGTGCTGGTCACTCCTCAGCTGGATTGCTCCTCTCTGCTTGCAGGAGTAATTGGTATTGTTCTCGGGGCTCTGCATGAACACCGAATGACTCAGTCTGCGAGACTGACATCATATAAATGAACTCATTCAGTTCCACATTTAGTCCAAATGACTCCTTGTTAGCTACTCAGTCTGACTTGCCTTCTGCCCAGGAAAGGGATCTCTTCTGCTCCTACTAGCAGCAAAAGTCTGTGTGTCTCAGCATCAGAACCTGCTACCTGGCACTGCCGTCCGTGTTGGATCCTATGTCAGCAAGTACGGAATGTTAAAATAATATAAGGTGGGCAGTTTAGGAAGGAGATGGCACCTTGTTTAAGCTGGAATCAATTCTAAGTAAGATTTTGTATTAGTCATGCCTTTTTATTTTCTACATTTCTGATGCTTTGACATATTGAGGCTTTGCTGACCACGGAGAGTCTGTCCCTTTCGGGGAGTCAACAGGCAGTGACTCAGTTTGTAGACAGTAACCTTAGGAGCGTGCCTTCCACATGCAGGCTAGCCACTCCAGAGCCCACTCAGGCTCTCAGCTCCCCTACCTGGCTCTCACAGGGCCACTGCTCACCTGCCCTCGTCACCACAGGGCCAGGTGCCAGACCACGAGGGATAGCCGCCACCCCAGAGCCCACTGAAATTATTCCAACTAGCCAATCCTCGACCTGCCCACATGCCTGGCCGGCTCCTTCCCACAGAAACCACAGCAAAGGGCTTCATGTTTTCTGTCCTGCTTCCTCCGCCTTCTTCCATGGGACCCTGTGGCATGGTGTGTCCCCTCCTCTGGGGAAATGTAACAAATTATATATTTGGTGGCAATCATCTTCTGATCTGTGTGCTTCACTATACCTGAATAATTTTAAAACCTACATTTTAAAACAGTATTTTTAAAGGCATTTTACAGATGACTCGATTTGATAACAGAGTAATCTGTTCTAAGCAGTCAAACAAATGGATACTGGTAATATCAGAGGTCAGAGGGCATATGGATTGTTTTAGTGGATAGGAGGTCATTCCTGGATTTGAATGTAGACTATGATTCAACTGGCCCTGTCAGTAAAATATTATGGTGGGGTCCTTTCCTAATGCTATTCCTTCTTCTCGAAGCCCTTGTTCATCTTATATCTATAGAATTCTTACCTACTCCTTAGATCCTGCCCAAAAGGGACCTTCTCTCTGCAGCCTCCCCGGTTACCTCAGACACAGGCCGTGTGCAGCTCCCGGGCATGGTGCTTATCTCTGTCTTACTCCGTGTATTCCTCTGGCTGTGGCGTGCCCGCCTCCCCTCGACCCTGGGGCCAGGAGCCCCTGCGGGGCTGGGGTGATGTCCTTCATCTCTGCGTCCCTGGCACTTGGCACAGAGAGACGGAGGCAGAGCCCTAACGAGCGGCCGCTGACTAGGTGAATGGGGAGCACACCTGTTTCTCAGATGGTGTGTTAGTTTACCAGGGCTGCTGTAAGGAAGTGCCACAAACCGGATGACTTAAAACAACAGACACTGATTCGCTCTCAGGTCTGGAGGCTAGCAGTCTGAAATCAAGGTGTCAGGAGGGCCAGGCTCACGCTAAAACATCCGGGGGAGAATCCATTCTGCCTCTTCTGGTAGCCTGCGTGTTCCTTGACAGCAAAACTCGGATTTCCGCTTCAGTCTTACCCGGTCGTCTTCCCTCTGGGTCTGTCAAATGTCTCTCTTATAAGGACACTAGTCATGGTGCATTAAGGGTCACCTACTCCAGTATGAGTTCATCTTAACTAATGACATCTGCAACACCCCCATTCCCAAATTCAGTCACACTCTGTGATTCCAGGGGTTAGGACTTCAACATATATTTTGGTAGGGGACTTCAACAATTCAATCCATAACAGATAGTAAGGATCTCCTGTAAAATCCCACAGAGGGCCTGGTCTGTGCCTCCCATGCCATCTCTACAGGTGAATTCTGAATTAGAATTAGATCACAGGTAGGTTGAACAAATAGCAGCTGGAAACTGAACCTTAGAGAAAATAAGGGGAAAACTATAGCAAGAAGTATATTAATTTCTCAAGTGGTATAAAAGTACCACTCAACTAGAGCTCCCTTTCTAACATTTGTTAAATGAATGGAAATTAAACCATTGTCTTTATAATGTCAGTGGAATAAAATACCATTTACTCTTTACACAGTCTGATCCAGGTATTAGAATCATAAATACTCACTGTTCTTTTGTGTTAACCAAACTTAATTTACCAAACTGTCAGCAGCTTGCATTCCAATAGCTTTAGTAAATAACAAGAGAAAAGCAGGTTAACTAATTCTTGAGGACAGCGTGGGAAGATACTGGAAAGGGCGTTGAGAAGGTGAAAGCCTGAAATTGGCAGCATGCATGTGGTGTCGTGTTGCTGGCAGATGACATCACCTGGGCAGACATCCGCACCTTTGCCATTTAACCATTGGTGGCCTTGCCCCAGGTAGGAGCAATGCTTGGAAGGTCTTGCAGACCATGCCTGGGGCCCAGCAATGGTTGAAAACAACACCGGCTAAGCTGGGACAGTGGAGGCAGAAGATGGTAGGTGCCAATGGGTAGCAAAGAGGCCTTCCCATAGCACACATTAGATGCTCTGTTCAGGCCCCAGGACCTGGGAGGAATTAGATGAAGCAGGCATTCTGCAGTTTTGACAGAACACTGTGAAGCAGAACCAGACAACTATGGAGTTGTGACATTCACAGGGACATTATTTTACCTCCAGACTTTTCTGGCTTTAAGTTGCATTTCTACAAAGAAAGCAAGTAACAAAGGTGAACCGAAAGGCCGGAGGGAGCGAACGAGTGATCAGCATGAGGACAAGGGAGGAAGGCGATGTGCAGAGATGATGACAGGATGAGGAGAGGGAAGAGCAGGCCCCAGGGAGGTCAGGAAGCTCTACTGGCAAATCGGGGGTGATCTGAGCAAGAGTCCGCGCGTCGTAGGGATGGCTTGTGAAGTGCCAGGGCTGGGAAGACATCTTAAGGCTTTCTGTCTAAGAAGCCTGTCAGGGAGCCGCTAAAGGTGGATGACTAAGCTTTTCATCTAGAAGATGAGAAGGGCTCGGGGATGGATATCTAGGTGGCTCTGAGGTTGGGAGTGGAGGGAGAGGGTGTAGGGCAGCTGGTGGGTGGAATGGAGGGATGGCGAGGGGAGGATGCAAGGCCTTGGGCAATTGCACTTTCTCTGGGCATTTCTACTCCTGCACCACAAATGCTGCTTCCTTCTTTACCTCCCCTCTCTGGAAACATGTTGCTTCCATGCCCACCTGTTCTGTAAAGACTGGGCCCCCTGTGCTGAGTTTCCCTATCAGCTCTGATAGAAGAAATCATCACAAACTTGAGAGAGCTTTATGTTGCATCTTCATCTCACCCTTGCCTATCAATTGCTCCTGAAATATGTTTTCTGCCTTAACATCTGGGCCTGGTTTCCTCCACTGCCCAAAACATTCACAGAGCTTGTGTGTTCCAGGCATGGGGACTCCTCATTCCCCACCAGCTCTTCCTAATGCACACTCCAAGCCGACTTCCAGGCTTTCCTGAGATGGAATGGCATTTGAAGTCTTTCTATTCGTGTCTCTTAGGCTAAAGCCTTCTCTTTTGGGTCTTGAGCCCATCTGAATATTTGTGAAGCTATGAACTGTCTTGCCACAAAAGTGCACACAATTATTTATACCGTTTCAATAGTTTCCAGATTCCATAAAACTCATTCATTACACTCTGAAGAAGGTAAGTTCTAGCTTTGGAGACTGTTTGAGGTCATTGTAGATGACTGTATGTTGAATATTGTAGAGATTTTTTGGTAAAACTCAAGTCTCAAATGCAAAGCAAACACCAAATGTCAGTTGTTACCTAGCGGCCCTTGTAGTTGCTGCCACTGCCTTGAGAATGTGTCCCGCAATCTGTGCTGTCTTCTCATCTCCAACTTCCTTCCCTGAATACAGGCCTTAGTAATTTCTAACTGTTATCACATGTGGCTTTTCCTCCCTTATTAATCCTGATTCTTACCTCCTTCAGTCCTTCCTCCACTCTGGCTCGCAGAGTGATCTTTGTGTAATAAAGTTCAGATGTGTTTCCCTTGCTTGAAACCATTCAAGGACTCCCCTGATGCTTATAGCTGGTGTATGATTATACACTGTGGCCATTAATCCTTCGTAGATCAAATTGTAAAGCTTTGATCAATGTGTAAAATCTGTTTTTGCTCCAGTTGAGACTAGATGCTAATCAGAGAGAATGTGGAGCTGAAAGGGTCATGTAATTGAGCATAGATTGGGGTGACGCTGGCTGGGACACTAACATCAAGCCAGGACAAAGGACAAGCGTATGTTTCCTGCAAATGCAGTACCCCTGCCTTGGGAGTGTGGAAGGAAGCTCGGGAGTGAGAACAGGAAACAATTCTATCCAAAGAGCACCACGGTGCTGATGGATGACCAGAATTATGCTCTGATAATTAGACTACAGTCTTCATCCAAATCTCTACAAATTGGGATTCTTAACTCTTACAATCTTTTAAGTTTTTTTTTTTTTCCTCCTAACATTTCTAAAATACATAAAATAGATGAACATCCCAGATCCTGAGACAAGGATTTATTTGGGAGGAGATTCAAAGAGTGGTGAGGACTGGAGGAGTGAGGTGGGGAAGGGAAGAGCCACTAACAGGCACATGGGTGAGGGGTTCCTGCTGTGGGCAACCGGGATCTGTCTGCAGGGCGCTTCGGAAGAAAGGTGCCGAAAAAACCTGAGGTTTGAGAGGTGAGGAAGCAGGAATGTTTTCTCACTCCCACCATTCCTTCATTGTTTGCGGGTGTGCCTCTGGGCACGCAAGGCTCTTTCATCCTGTCTCTTGTGCAGGCTGGAGAGCATATATTTGCCACCAGAAAAAGCCAACAGAGAGACTAGGGTGTGAGGAAACTGTCTGAAGGAGACTCCCAAATGGCCTGAGGGGGGAGGAGTCAACCAGTTAGCTATAAATTGGCTCAAGACTCATTACATTAAAATGTACGTTCATTTAAAATTAGTTTTGAATAATTGTAGCATTTCATATTAGAATACACACACACACACACACTAATGCATATATTTTTAAAACCTCATGGGTTGCCATATTGTTTTCCATCCAGCTGTCTACCACAGACTCAAAAATTGTTGAAAACCATCGGCTGGAAGACTAGCCACCAAACCCCTAGCGTGACATTCAGGTCCCTCATGATTTACCCCAGCTTTGTCATCCCCCATGTGTCCTGCGCCTCATGCGTGTTATGGCCTCATGAGACAAATCCTTATGTTGTTTTATGCTCTCAAGCCTTACCATGCTGGGTCATCTCCTGGATATTTGTTCTGTTTTGTTGACTTCATCCTTCAGAGCCCACTTCAGTTACCTCATCTTCTGTGCAGTCTGCCCTTGTTGTCTACCTCCCAAAACTTACTCCCTTCTTGGTTCCACCACTCCATCTTGAATGCATTTATTTTTGCTTGTTCTAGGACTACTGATTTATATGTCTTCCCTACCAGAACGTAAGATTGTCCATATTTAATATAAATTTATATTCCCATCATCCTACATAAACCTGACATGTGATAAGGACTTAATGTTATTTAAACTCAATTGCCTGTATTTCCTGGATCTCTATAATAAGAAATGTTGTCACAGAATTTGGTAGGTCAGTGTTTAACTTCTTCATTTAGGCTTAAAAAGCCAAGGTCAAAAGAAATAACAAAGGCCAGTAAATCTTTTTTTTTTTTCTGTTGTGGTAAAGAGTTTGAATTTTATTCTAAAAGCCAAGGAAAGCCATGGAAGGGATTTAAGCATAGGAGTCACGTGATCCAATTTGCATATTAAATATTTCACTCTACGCTTTCATTTTGATTCTAAAGAAAGCATTGTTCATGGGTACTGAACCATTTATGCCACACACATTATGCAAAAACAAGTCCACATTACTGAAATCTTTAAGGATGATTAGAAGAGAAATTTAAATGTGGCAAGTCAGACAAAGGAATTATTCTGCCACCATCAGATTCTCCCACATTTGAATTTTCTAGTAGGAATTCATAACCTATCCAAAATAATATTTCAGGTAAAACACAGAAGTATGTCTTTTAGGTCTTTGCCAGAAAACCTAAAGACAATTCACAACATAAAAGGTATACAACATCCTAATGATAAAGTTTAAAAAACAGGCAGGGTTCTTTTTATTGTGCGTTGTCATGGCGGGCTCCGGCAGGCTTCACCAGAGGAGGAGCTAAGCAGATGGCCCGACCCCATCTTCCCATCTGAGGCAGGTGAACCTTCAAAGTGTTCCGGAAGCCAGGTAGAACCTCTTGAGTCACCGGCCTTCCATTCCCAACCCTGGGAGTGGACACCTTTCTTGGCCTCTTTTCACTAGCACTTACTTGGGCATAGACTTTCTACCCTCTGAAAGGAGTGCCTGGGCACAAGTGGGGAGGCAGGCAGAGCTGCTTCTGTAGGCTCTTGCTCATGTTTAACTTCTCTGACTCCCAGTTTTGTCATTTATAACATAAGGATAATAATACTTGCCATATAGGGCTGTTAGGAAGCTTAACAATGCTGTACATACAGTGCTTGGCACATATAGATGCTAAGCTAATGATAGCTTTTATTGCTATTTGCCAATTCTGCCTTTCCATGGAGTTATTATCTAATTGTGAATAAGTTAGGATTGCCGTCTCTTTTCTCTCTTTGGCATTTTTTTTTCTATCATTCACTTGTTTACCTTTTCCTACAGAATAAGCCATCCCTCCTCAAGGGAGCTGTCAGAACTCAAGTTCCAAGCTTCCTTTGCAGCTAAGGTATATCTAATTGGGATGCTATAACGGGCTTTCATTTTTGGCTGGTACAGGACATGGGAACAGCAGTGGTACCGATCTTCTAGTGTTTGCAAGATTGAGTTTTTGAGGCAGCCGCAGCCTGGGAGACGGACTGCCCGTGGCTACAGCTAAGTCAAGTTCCTGGTGTTAATGAAATTTGAAAGTGTAATTGGAAGCTTTGTTCCTTAAGAATCCTTCCCCTAAGATCTTGCATTAAGCCTTCCTTTCTGTTTTAGCTGGAGCAGATTCTAATGGATTCTGGTTTTTATATTGTTTGTTTTCATTTGGAATACTTTTAGATTTACAGAGAAGCTGGTCACATAGACTGACTGGCTGTCCACATGGCTGAGTTTCTAGCTCCACAGGAGGCTGAGCTAATACTATGTGGCCCAGAGCCCCCACCCTAAGTCATATTGTTAGACTGGCTTTGTGGCCTGAAGCCCCCAGGTAAACAAAGGAACTTTTATTAGGCAGGACATTCTCCAGGCCTCTTTGGGCAAGGCTGAATTCTTTACAACACACAAATCTAAAAGTATAAATATAGCTCACACCCCGACTGACACTTAGCTGCCACCCTTTGGTTGCAGCAGCTACCATGTAAGTATCCTGTCTATCCCAGGCCATTTACAAGCATTATTTCCAAATATTGCAGCAATATCTTAAAGTAGCTGTTATGATATTTTATAGATGAAGTAACTGTGGATATTTTACAAAGAAGTATAAACATGCCTAAAGTCACCACGACAGTAAGTCACAGAGTCATATTCCAGAACGAGCTCTGACAACAAAGCCTATCCTCTTTCCGTTTCATCACATGGACACCTCTAAAGCGCTAGACTTACTGTGTGACAGAAGCATTTACTCTGGACTCTGAAAAATTAAGACTGGTGACTAATGCCCACTCTGACAAGTTCTGATTGCCTCCCACCTTTTTTCATCACTCTGAAAATGTGTATTATCCACATGCATTTGAGCATTTTTTTTAAAGAAAAAATAGTTGACATGTTAATACAAATAGCATTAGTATACTGAAACGTCCTGACCCTGAAATTTTTGCTATCAATTTTCTTTGGCTTATTTGAATCTCATTCCTTTCTCCCTTCACTAACTTCAGTTAAGTGCTTGCTGTTAGAATTTTAAATATTTCATGTTCATCTCTTGTCAATAATTAAATCTGACTTTCCACCCTTTTGGGGAAGCCCAGTAACTTTCCAATGTGCTTGTGTGGAATCTGTATAAATTCCGAGTTCAGTTTTAATTCTCATTTTGTTCTAGAGCAAACAAAAGATTAGCTGTCCCTTTATTTCCCTCTGCCTCAGGAGCCTGTTCACACAAAGGTGTAGCAGACAGCTGCTGCCAAGACAGCTGAGCTCCAGGAGTGGTGTTCCCAGTGCGGTGGGTTAATTAGTGAGTGCCAAGCATGGGGCGCTGCAGGGAGCTAGTGATGGGAGGAGACTAACACCAGGTCAGACAACAGGAACTATACGCTCTCAACAATTAAAATAGATTTAAATAAACCCAACCAGGAAGGCTGACAGAAAATCTACATGTGCACATGTCCAAGGAGATAGCAATTAAATTTACTCCCACCCACTGCATTTTAAGATGAGAAAACAGGAGCATGATACATTAGGTAGCAATATTAATACCAGCAACAGCAATCGCTACCACTTATTAAGAGGTTCCTGGGTGGCAAGTGCTGCATTACAGGCAGCATGTTTTTATTTACCCCTCACAATAATCCTGAGACTGGAATAATTATAGCCTTTCTCTGTAAATTGATAACTGAAGTGTACAAAGGTTAAGTAACTTACCCAAAGTAGCATAATTGCTAAATGACTGAAACAGGTTCTGAGTCAAAGTCTATGTCCAAACCCATGCTGTGAACCACTAGGTCCTATGTCTGATCAGGAACCCATATGCAATAATGGAATTATAAGAAGAGTTCATCTTTTCACTATTACAACTTGACAGAAACCAGTGTGCCTTTCTGCCTTGTTGACTGCCTTAACATTTCATGAGGAACAGTTTAGGACTAGTAGTCTCCATGGAAACCTTTTTATGAGGGACCAATGGAGAGAGTTATTTCCCTGGCCCTTCAGCCAAACCTTCCATCTTCTCCATACCTCTTCTATAAATCTCATGCCCCAGGAATACTAATGTACTACAGATCATGAACTTTCCTAAGGAAATAAATACCCTCATTGTACTACTTGAAAGTCAATGGCAACAAATTTGAAAACCTAGAGAAAAAGGATGAACAAAAACCTTAATGGCCTAAAATTGAAGAAAAATCCTCTAAGTAATCCTTGAATCAGAGAGGAAATTAAAACAGAAATTGCAAGGTATATAGAAAGCAGTGAAAGGGGAACACCTCATATGCAAACCAATGGGACTTGGGTCCAACAGGTGAGGAAAACTTGTAGTTTTAAATGCCTTTAGTAGTAAAGATAAAATACTGAAACACCAAAATAAAGGAATTTTGAATCCATCTTAGGAAAATAAAAACATAACAATAAAATAATTCTAAGAATGTAAAAAGATGGTAAGCAGATATAAAAGTTGAAGTTCACAAAAATAGAACAAAAAGAATGGAAATAAATATGAAAAGTAGTTTTTGAAAAATAAAATATATAATATCTCAAGAGCCTGATAGAGAAAAATAACAGAGAACAAAATTAAAGTCATGAATACAAAAATAAGGAAATAAGCATAGAAATGAATGAGATTAAAATAATTATAACATTGTACTATTTGAAAGTCAATGGCAACAAATTTGAAAACCTAGAGAAAAAGGATGATTTGCTAAAAAGTATAAGTTAGCATAACTATTTCAAGAATAAGTGAAAAATGTGAATGGACAGATCATAACAGAAGAAATTGAAAAGAGAGTAAAGATTTCTCATTACCAAAGGTACCAGAACCAGCTGGTTTCACAGTCAATTCCAATGTGATTTAAACTTTTCCAGACAAAGCATGAACATTTCAACTGTTTATTTCATGAGGTCAGCATTTATGTATAACAGCAAAAGCTAATGAAAATAATTCAGAAAAGCAAACTGCTGACCAATCTCATTCCTAAGTATAGTGTAAGTGCAAAAATTCTACATAAAAATATTAGCATATTTAATCTAGCAGTGCAGCAAAATTATAAACTACCAAGTAGAATTTTATTCTAACAATGCAAGTATGGTTCTAAAATTAGAGTATCTGTCAACATGAATACCAGAATTAATGTGATTATATCAACAGATGCCAAACACATTTAATAAGACTCAAATTTTTCACAAAAATAAAACTGATAATTTATCATTTCACTGGAGGTTATAAGGAATACAATAAGGAAGATGAAATCATTGGTGTAACTTTTGAAAAAGATTAAATGATCTCTTTTGCTAATCATAAAACTATCTCTGTGAAGTTCTAGAGACTACCAAAGAACTATGAAAGTTAAAGGATATATATTGAGATAACTAGATATAAGATGAATAAAAATCCATAACTCTTCTCTCAGGCAACACCATCCAGAGATAGAAATGGGAAATATTCCATTATATATAGCAACCATTTTGTCAAATGCTTTTTCTGCATCTATTGAGATGACTACATGAATTTTATCCTTCATTCTGTTAATACACCATATCATGTTTAGTGGTTGCATATGTTGAACCATTTTAGGATTCCAGGGATAAATCCCACTTGATCATTTTATAGGATACTCTTATACTCTTAGTATGGTTGTTGAATTTGGTTTGCTAGTATTTTGTTGAGGATTTTTGCATCTATGTTCATAAAAGAACCAAATCACAGGAATACTGACCTGTCATTTTCTTTTCTTGAGGTTTCCTTATCTGGCTTTGGTTTGAGAGTAATGCTGGCCTTCTACAGTGAATTTGGAAGTGTTCCCTTCTCTTCAATTTTTTAAAGCGTTTAAAAGGGATTGCTGTTAATTCTTCTTTAAACGTTTGGTAGATTCTGCTGGGAAATTTGCCGTAGCCTTACACGGGTTCTCTTGTGTAGCAATGAGTCACTATTCTCTTGCTGCTGTCAAAATTCTCTTTGACTTTGACTTTCGACCATTTGATTATAATGTGTCTAAAGGTAATCTTCTTTGGTCTTATCTTGGTTGGGGACATTCAAGTTTCATGAATATGGATGCCCATCTCCCTCCTGTGATTTGGAAGTTTTCACCCATTATTTCTTTACATAAGCTTTCCGGCCCTTTCTCTTTTTTTCCTCTTGGGACTCCCAAAATGTGCATGTTAGTTCTCCAAATTGTCCCTTAGGTCTCAGAAGCTTTCTTCACTCCTTTCCATTCTTTTTTTCTTAGTTCCTCTAATTTCAAATGATCTGTCGAGTTTTCTGGTTCTCTCCTCTACATGACTGAGTCTGCTGCTGAAGCTCTCTGTTGAATTTTACAGTTTGTCATTATGTTCTTCAGTTCCAGGATTTCTCTTTCATTCGTTTTTATAGTTTCTATTTCTTTATTAAACTTCTCATTTTGTCCATGCATTGTTTTTCTGATTTTGCTTCATTGTCTGTATTCTCTTGAATCTCATTCAGCCTAAGATAATTATTTTTAATTCCTTGTCAGCCCATTTGTAGATCTCCATTTCCCTGCGACTGGTTTCTGGAGCTTTGTTAGTTTCCTTTGGTGGCATCATGCTTGCCTCATTCATCAGGATCTGTGTAGCCTTGAACTGGTGTCTGTGCATTTGAAGAAGCAGACACCTCTTCCAGGTCTTTACCAAGGTCAGCAGGACTGTTACCCAAAGCATGGGCAGGTATGGCTCCTCCCAAGTCCCTTGGCAAAGTCTTGGCGTCTCTCAGGTCCCACAACCAAGGCCAAATGGGGGTGTAGCCAAGTTCACAGGGGAATGGGGCTGTTTCTGATTCTGTAGCCAGACTAGTCAGGGAGCCTGCCACTGCACACAGTCCTGCCTTCTCAAAATGGCCCTCTGCCTAGGCCTCTACTGGGATTTTACAACCTCCTGCCTAGGTGCTAAAGCTCCCACAGAAGCACTTTTGTCTGAGGATGGCTCCCAAAATGTTGTTGTTGGGAAGGAATACAGAAGGATGGCCTCCTAGTCTGCCGTCATGCTGGTGTCATTCCCACCAAATTATTAGTGTCCTAGGGGAGACCTAAGGTTTTCCTTTCAAAATGATTATTTGAAACTTTTCTAACCATAGCATGGATTATTTGTATTCTTGGAGAGAAAATCAATTTTCATCACAAAAGTTACGCAGTAACAAGTGTTAGAAATCAGAAGAAGAATTGAAAATAATAATATAACTACTAAAAATTGGGAGGGGCATTGGGAGGTTTTGGGGGTAATATAAGTGACCTAAATTCTCATCTTACTTAGTTGAGAGTTAATAGATAATTGCCCCAAAATGTAAAACCAAAAAAATAGGGGTTAAGCATGTAATTTATTGCTGCAGAGTAATAATCAGAAAAGGTAAAATGAGTAATAGTAAAGAAAAGTTATATCTGTTGTGTAGAACTGACGTACGGACAGGTAGGATAGGGGTTTATTCTCTTATACTATAAGTTCCTCTGTACTGTTATATATTTTTTAACCAGTAAAAACATTTGTGCTATCAGTTACCAGCCAGATAACCCTGAGCAAGAGGCTTACCTCTCAAAGTCCCACCCTCTCATATAAAAATGGTAAAACAGCAGCAGCCCTCTCAGAGGACTGGTGTGAGAATGTTATATGAATTGTTGATGTTATAATGAAATATATATATATATAATGTTATAATCTAAATATATATAATGTTAAATTATGATATAATAAATGCTCAGTACATTGGTGCTACCATTTCTATGATTATACTTTACAAGTTATAAGTTCTACTCCCCTTTCTAGGGCTCAGTGCTTCCTCCACATTGTCCTCAGCTCTGCCCTCAGGGTGGCAAGAGCACAGCTTCGGGGAGCCATATTTCATCACCATCACCAAAGGCAGAGAATTACACATGACTGAAAGTGAGAATCAGGAACATGTGGATTCTGGCAGGCACATGGGAATCCTCAGATCACACCATCTGGAGCCCTGCTCTGCACTTCCTTCTCTCAATGTGAGGATTCCTCTCTGAGCCTTTTGTTTGAGTTCATTTTTTATTAAAAATAGAAATAGAAAATCTCTCTCTCTATATATATATATATATGTGTGTGTGTGTGTGTAAATATATATAGATACATGTGTTTGCAGACACATACATATGTTTTTACATAAACAGAAAGGAATTAAGTCAATTTAAAATGGGGAAAGGAATTGAAGTCAAGAAAAGGCTGTTATTTTATGTCATACTTTCATACAGCTAAATTATTAAGGTAATTTAGGTAATATTTGGACAATATTTTTATTAAAAGGAAAACACAATGAACAATTCTTTTGTAAGGAAAAATGTAGATAAATAGGTTTGGCATTGCAGTGAGAAGTGTGGGTCAGTAGCTAGTAGGTAAGGAACTCAGAAATTTATTTCTTAGGAAATACAGTTTTGGTACCAATTAAGCACTAATGAAAGGCAATCTTTAAAAAGGAATTATTACACATTTCAAGACTGAGCTCATTTTCAAGGCTAAGCCCCTTGTTTCTGTATTTATACTTGGTAGCTCACCTGTTCATTAGATTCACAGAGCCAGGCAAAGATTGTTTCCTACTGGAACTATTAACATGCACATTGCCAATGAAGAGTCAGTTGCAACATTCATCAATATCTGAAACGCCGCCGCAGGGACCCCATAAGAACTTCACTCCTTTCTGAATTTATAGAAAACTTTTTCTGGGCTTCAAAGGGCTTTACAGTTGTATTTCCATACAGAGGCCCAGAGCTTCGGTAGCTCTGGGTCCATGAGAGGTGATGTTCAAATAAAGGGCAAGAGGAGAAGAGTGGATTAGAGCACCAAAACCATGTAGTGAACTGAAGTCCAGAGGCTGAGGCCATGGAGCATCTTTGAAGGCAGAAGGGTCCTGGCAGGGAGTCATGAGGGAAAGCTTGTCAAAATCTAACAGGGCCATGAGGAGAGAATCTAAGTCACTGCTTCCAGGCTGGGCTTATGTTTTCCTTAATAAGCCAGGATCTACTCCTGCCAGTAAGAATGCCAAGAGGAAATGCCTCGCTGTAAATCTGTGGCTTTTGGAAGATGGATGAGAATGAAAAAGAAACATAACCAGAGGGGAGAAGTCCATGGAAAAGAATAATTGAGGAAGATACCACCTTCCTAAGTATGGGGATTGGATAAACTATTTAAAGGCTCTTGGATGTAATTGCATTAGCAATTGCTTTGTCATTAGGTACCCCTTTGGGAGAGTCTCTTTAATAAGCAAGGGAAAAAAGTGGTAAGGTAAATGGTTGGGGGCTGCTTCCTCAAGAAAGAAGGGGTGACCATTCGTACTATCAAACTACTTTAAAATAAGACCCTATTTACCAGGAGTATTGTAGTCCCTGGATTGCAGCCGAAAGCCTTCTTCTGAAAGGCTACTTTAAAATTTTTATTTTAAATGGTAGTGGTGTTACCTCCTGGAATCATTCGCAAAATACTCAAACTCCATGGTGAAGTTCGGAATACTTTCGAGATCCTTTTATGGAAGTTTTACCAATGTAATGAGCAAAGTGGTCTGACTGCAAGAGGCAAGGAATTTTTCATTTCTGGTCAGTAATTTTCTTGGTGTAAGTTTTTTTTTAATTAAAATTTTTATTGTGAGACAATTATAGATTCACATGTACGTGTAAGAAATAATACAAAGATTCCATGTACCCTTTACACAGTTTCCCCCGATTGTTTTATTTTGTGAAACTATAGAAGAGTATCACAACCAGGAAACTGATATTGATACAGTCAAGGAAGACACAGAACAACCCCATCACTGCAAGGCTCTCTCGTGTTGCCCTTTTTCACGCTATTTTTCCTCTCAGCTCACCTCCTCCTCAACCTCTGGAAACCACTACTCTGTTGCCATTTAACAATGTTATATAAATGGAATCCTACAATATATTACCTTCTAGGATTGGCTTTTCCACTCAGCACAACTCTCTGTAGGCTCCATGGATGTATCATGTTTGTGTAACTAGCCACCCACTGAAGGATATCTGGGTAGTTTCCAATTTGGGGCTATTACAAATAAAGATGCTATAAACAGCTGTGTACAGATTTTTGTGTGAACCTAAGTTTTCACTTCTCTGGGATTAATGCCCAAAGGTGCAATTGCTGGGTGATATAACAGTGGCGTGTTCAATTTTCAGAACATGCCAAACCCTTTCCCAGACTGGCTGTGCCATTTTGCCTTCCCCGTAGCAGTGTATAAGTGCACCAGGTTTCTGCTTCCTTGTCAGCACTTGAGATTTTCACTATTTTTTACTTAGCCATCTGATGGGTTGTGATATCTCATTGTGGCTTTAATTTGCATCTCCCCACTGCCTAATGATGAACATCTTGTCATGTGCTTATTTGTCATCTGTATATCCTCTTCAGTAAAATGTTTATATCTTTTGCTTATTATCTAGTTATTTTATTTTATTTTACTATTGAATTTGAGAGTTCTTTGGATAGTCCTTGACAGGTATGTGGTTTGTGACTATTTCCTCTCAGTCTGTAGTTTGTCTTTTTATTGTATTTCACAAAGCAAAGGTTTTAAATTTAGATGAAGTCTGACTTATTCATTTTTCCTTTTATAGATTGTGCTTTTGGTGTCAAATTTAAGAACTCTTTTCCTAACCACATCCTAAAAATTTTCTCATTTTTTTTCTAAATGTTTTAGAGCTCTACCTTTTACATTTGAGTCCAAGATTCATTTTGAGTTAATTTTTATATAAGGAATGAGAGTTACATCAAGGCACTTTTTTTTCCTTATGGATGATCAATTGTTTCAGCAGTATGTATTGAAAAGTTTATTTTTCACTGAATTGCTTTTGTTTCTGAGTGTATCTCTTTGTATAATTTTTTTCATTGTTGCTTTAGGTTTAATATATACATAACATCACAGACTACTAATGTTATCATCTTACCAGAGTGAAATATAGAAAATTTACCTCCTTTTAAGTTATTTTTCCCTTCCCCATTTTAATGTAATTGTCTCAAGTATTTCCTTTGCATACATTGAAAACCACAGCAGATAGCAGTATACTTATTGATTCCATCATCAAACATAATTTAGAAAATTCAAGAGGAGAGGGAAACCTATTATATTTGTGTATGTTATTCTGATATTTTCAGATTCCTGCTGACTTTCTCCTTAAGAGAATTTCCTTGAGCTACTCCCCACTCAGCCTTTGCTGGTGTGGATGGGGGTGGGCCGCGGTTTTATCTGCAGTGTTGAACTGAAATAGAGAGGTTATGATCTAAAAGTTTTCTGTCTTGATGGCTTTGTTCCTGTGGCTGGTGAGAGCAGGCTCCTGCTGGGGCTTTTTCTTCTGTGTCCATTGGTGTTACCAGGTTGCTGTCTTCTTCAGCTTAAAGAGTGAAATATACAAGACCAACAGGAACGCAGGGAACTCATCCCCATCTCGTTCCTTGAGTCTCATGTTCCCTAGTGGTGTGCTCCACCTTTATATTTATTTTATACATAGTTTCTGGGGGGTTTTTGTTTTGTAATGCTGGGGAGGAATAAGGACAATTTCACTGTTTTGGAAGTGAAAAAGGCTTGAATTTTGAAGTTAATCATTTATTTCAGCCATTGAAGGAAGTAACTCAGTTACTGACTGGGCAGAGAGATGCATCATCTGAGTAAACACTCAACAGGACTAAAAATTCTCCCATTGATGTCACCTAAGAGGTTTGCTTGTCTTAGTCTAGAACCTCTCAACCAATCTAGGCTTGCTTTTTCTATTTTCAAAGATAAGCCATGCTTTCCAGAAAGCTCCACATTTGTTCTATAAACTGAAAGCTCCTTGAGGTTCAGGACTGCTTTTCTGTTTCCTTGCTTATTCCAAGCTTTCCTGTTTCAACATCTAGAAAGAAATACCAGGACGGGAAGACCAGGCATCAATGATGATAACAGTGTGGCTAAGTAATGGGCTAGGTGATTTTCACAGAGCATCACGTAGTATCTCTAATTTTTGCCAAATCCTATAATCTCATTTTATAGTTGAACAATTTCATATTTCATGAGATTAAATGTTTTTTTTATAAGAAAATATGGCTTGGGAGTGGTAGGGCCATCAACTGATCCCAGGATCTGAAGTTAATGCTCTTTCCTTACACCCTAAAAGCCCGAAGGATGGACGAGAAAAGGAGTGAACGGATACAAGGGGCAATTCTGGCAACAAGACTGGCAGGATTTGCTTTGATCTGGGGTATAATGGAGGAGGAACTAAATCAGACTTTGGGGTTCACAGCAGAAAACAGTCACTGTCTTCAGTTGTTAAGCAGAAAGGGCAGTAATCACTGCTTAGAAAATCATAGGAGAACCAAAAGAGTGGAATCTAGTCTAGGTCTCCGGAAGTGATTGGCCTACGAGGGGACTACTCCAGTGGTCGTCCCTGAAATTATCAAGTTCAAAGACACCCCGCTGTATTGACTAGGTTCCTACCAACACTGCTGCCTCAGCTGCGGTTAGGACCAGGATCCAGAGGCTGGATGCTGCAACCACCATAATTTTTGGCCAATACCCCAGAAGCTAGAGAACGGACACTGAAGTTTGGCTGCAGTACCTCATGTCTCCTTCTGTTGATTTGAATAATAATGTAGTAAAAAAGGCAGCCCTCCCAAACTTGGATGTGTGCTTATGATTGCAGAACCTAATCGGTATTCTGAGCCATGGCTGCAAAAGAGTCTGAGAAATATGGTTTTAATTTTCCAACCTTTCTAGTTAATATTTTTTTAAAAGCACACTAGAAGGAAGATGGGAGGAAGATGAGCAAGTCAAACCATGGTGACCTTAGAGATCTCTAACTTATGGGACTGAGGGGGGTGATGGTACCCTTCGCTGACATGGGAAACATGGTAAGAATTTTGACAGGATTGAGAATGAATTCATTACATGAATTTTCAATGTGACACATAAAGGAGATATTAATCAGGGATTAGGAATTCAGGGGTGGAGATTAGATTGGGAGGCATCATCATACGAATAAAATCCAAAATCACACTTGTGGCTGAGAAGGACCAGGTTTAGTATGTAGTCTAGGGGAAAACTACAGTACTGGCTGTTTTTGTTTTAATATGAAAAATTAGTTCCTGGGAAAGGACTGGGTGATCATTGCCTACTTTCTGTCCAGAAGCCAGACAATTCCTTTAGAAAGGGGAAACACCTTTTATCAGAGAATTGGTGAGGCATGAATACAACAGAAGTTGGAAAAATATATGAGTGCTTCAGAGTCTTTAGATGGGATATTATGATAAAAACAATCCTAATAAAACTGATGTTGGAATTGTACCTGGTGATTTCTATCTTAATTTAAGTTTCCAAAAATCAAAATAACATGCTAACATGATATCAAGTTAAATGCCAAAGATGAAAAGCAAATTACTCCAAACCTCTCTACCCTAGACCCACTCTATTACATGAATGAATCCATATAGCAGTGGCTTAAGGAATTAAGACACAAAACTGACCTATCTATGATTTAAAGATAAAGGGTGTTGAAGGATTTCATTTTCTAAGTCCTTACTTGTCTGAAAATGCTTTCCTTCAATCTTGTCTTTGAGTGCTATGAGTCATTGTATCCCCACGGAATGCATTGTTCTGTTGCTTCATCATGGGAATTTATTGCTGTTGATAAATTTCTGAGAAGCTCCCATCCAGAGGGCTGATTGATATGCTGTGTGTCTATAGTTAGATGTGTCTAGAGTTATAACTTTCCTGTTACATTATGTCTGGTTGGGCTTATTAATACCAAAAGTTATAAAGACCATCTAGGTATAAATGTAGGAGGCTGTACTTATAGATAATCTGGGCTTTCATCCCAAGAGGCCTCCTGCTAATACTTGCTTTGCCAGTGGTGAGTCTGAGTCAGGCAAAGGCATCATGGGGGCATGTCATCAGGGAACAGCTTTTCTCAATGACTCTAAGCACACGTGCTTCCTCTTTGTAAACTCCCATATCATTTGTTACAGAACTCTGCCGGGACTCTTGTCACACTCTACTTAATTTTGCAAGAACTTGTCTTATTTTGACATCTAGTAATTGCCCCACTTCCCTGACCATCCAAACAGCTCACTATCTGCAGGCATATACTTCTGCTCTGTATCATTCCCTTTCCATGTGCATAGTCCCTCTCCTCAAGTCCACCCAACATCTTTTTTCCTTCATGTTCCTGAGCAGAATGCTATTTGCATAGCATACAGTTTATATGTTGATTGCTTCATACCTTTCTGCTAAAGATGGATGAAAATAATTAAGGAGTGAAAACCAAATCTTTATCTTTCTGAGTTGCTTTCCCTAAGGAAAAGAAGAACCAGAAAGAAAAATGATTGGCAATTGTTTTCTCCAATAATTTATGTTTTAAATAAAAAAAAATAAAAAAATAGAGACGTGAATGTAGGAAACAATTCTGTACTCCTTCCTTTATTGTTCCCTGGGATGTTAACAGTTCATGCATAATCTTAGAATCTGTTGATAGAGAGACAGACAAACATCCCAAGTGTTCTCTGTAACATCTGGAAAAGTACTCAACTACACTCCATTGCCAGAAACAGAAAGAAACCTGTCTCTCTTACCACCAGTCAATTAATACACACAGAATACAGAACACAGAAGTACAAAATAGTTCTTCATTTTCCCCAAGCTGTTGCCCACAGTGGACATTTGGAAGGTCCTTCCCACTTGTTCCCTCCACACTCGTCTCCTCCAGGTGCCCCTGTCTTCTCGGCCCAAGGAGTCCTCGCCTGGGAATGTCTCTGGGAATGAGGGTAGGTCTTTCCAGTTCTTCACAATGTTTATAGCTACTATACACCTTTCTTTTACTGATATTAACCCTCTTCTGTAGCATAACTTTGAAGTGTCATTATCCTAACAAATTCATTTTTCTTGCCTTACTGCAAACCTTCTCTGCCAGGTAAGGAGCAGGGAGAAAAAAGGAGACAAAGAAAAAGAAAAACTCTATCATCTGTTGTAATATACATATATGGTTCTAAACCTATTCACTATTATGCACTATAGCTCCATGTGGTCAAAATTTATACATACATAAACATATGTTAGCATAAATGGGATTGTTATAAATATACATACTAAACATATTGTTCTATAGCTTGATTTTTCATTTAGTAAATATTCTTGAATAATTATTATGGATATTTTTCCATGCCAATATATAAGTACTTAATTTTTTCAAAAAGCTATCTGTACAGTATCTTAATCAATCACCTAATTATATATGCTTAGCTTATTTTTCACATTCACTTTTACATATAATCCTACAGTGCATTTTCTGGAAAACATTAGTATATCATTGCACATTTGTATAAATATTTTTAAGGATAAGTAGAAGTGTCAAGTTTAATGGTACATACATTTACACTTTTAGTTGCTACTGCCCACTTGTCCTGAAAACATGGTTGTACTAATAAATATTATCAGTAGCTTGTGAGAATCCTGTGTCATGATGCTCTTGCCAATTTAGGATATTTTCAGTGTTTTGTGAAAATAATCACCAATATGACAGGTGAAAAATAGCAAATATATTTTCATGTATTTATTAACCATTTGCATTTCTAATTTTTTGCTTAGTGTCATTGTCAGTTTTTTCCTACTGTCCAGTCCATCTACTGTTGAAACTGTTTTTCAGTTTTATATTGGGGATAGTCCTTTATCAGTTATATTAATACAAATACACAGATTTATTTTCTTTTGACATTGCTCATGATGATTCAAGTCTTTATTTAAACTTTTAAAAACTTCGAGGTAGTTAAGTTCAACAATATTTTCCTTTGGGATGGGAATGCTATATCATGGTAAGACAGACATAGAACATATAAAAGTGTTCATTCGTATTTTCTTCCTCTTATCCCTGTGATATTTTTTATTTACTTGGAAATTATTTTGGAGAAAGATGTGAGGTAAAAATCCTCTTTTTTCTGATTGCCATACCATTAAAAAAAAAAGTCTGTCATTTCCTCACTGCATTGAAATGGATGTTTTTATTTATAATTTCTTGATAGAGATAACAAGTGCATTATTCATTTTCACAAGTTCACATTCCCATCCTAACCAGACCAGCTCTCTGCTTACCACTGCCTTCTGGCAAGTCCATGGTACCTAAGCTTGGGGACAATCCACAGACTTAGTCTTTTATAAACCAACACATTTTTTTTTTAGAACCCTGACTCTATAAAGGCGATAGAGAAACTCAATATCAGAAATTTGGAAATCCAGGATCATTATAAAACTTGAAGTCAGCAATATTATCAGAAAAATTTACCTTTGTATAATTAGCAGGTTAGTCACATATATGATACTTAACTTTAATGCCATGAGAAAATATTCCTGTGTAATCATTTTCTAGAAGGTGAATATATTCTCACTTGGCCAGAGAGTTATACTCAATTTGAAATATTTGGAGTATGAAGCGGAATAACCATTTATTAAATTAACAATTACCAACACTGTTATGGCTGCTATTTCAATTACTTAGTCACAGAAACCAAAATTGTCTTTGTTTGTGAAATAGAAATGGAGTCATATTATAAGTTACTCAGCCTAAGGAGTCACTTATTTTATTCATATATTCTGGAATATTATTTTGTGACTAGTATTTGGTCTGGAATATTCAGATTTTTAAGAAAAAAAACTTTTTATTCTACGTTACTTAATTTCTCTCATGCTTTTATTATTATTAAACATTTTGAAAGGCTGAATAATGTAATTTTTAAATTCTGATAATTTCCTGAGAAAATCTAAGGATAGAAGCAGCAAAATAAGAACATAAAGAAATTGGAAGAGTTTGGGGACAACAGTATATAATAATTGGATGTTTGGAATAGAGAGTTATTCTTTTAGCTGGAAAAAAACCATAGCCTCCACCATTACCTTACTGAAAAATGGCAACTCTCTCTTACTGAAACACTAAGACAGCTTATTGAAACTCAACATATGAAAATTCTTCCTAAATCTTTTATCTTCCTGGGTTTGCTGTCACCATTCATTCTCAGCTTGTCCAGACCTGGGGTCAGATCCTACCAATTGTATTATTCAGTATCTTTCCTGTTCCCCCACTTATTTCCCCATCTGACTGACTCCAACTTCACTGACAGCTTCATCCGATTTCAGTAATAGCTTCCCAGCATTTCCTTTGCCTCTTGCCTCTCTCTAGTCCTTTCCAAAGACAAAAGATTTTGGCTTATTCTAAATTGCTAATTGATCACTACTCCATCCCTTCCCCTACTTAAAAATCCTCTGTGGCTCTCTGAGGATATCAATATAAAAATCCAAACCTGTTTGCAAGACAAATAAAGACCTTTATGACCTGCCCAGTCTCATTTCTTGCTGTTTCTTCCCTCCTACTCTGTGTTTTTGACATGGTGAGCAGCTTGCAGTTCCCTTTTCTCATGGGTCCATCAAGCCTTGCAGTCACTCTCTAAAAACTCATTTCATTCACCATTTCCTCCAGAAAGTCTTTTTCTGATTTCACTCTCTTGTTCTGGATTTGGGAAGTTATCAATACATCAAGACTCTTAAGGCTTATATTGTGATTGTTTACTTGCCCATTATATTCAGATCCTCGAGGGCAGGAACCATGGCCATTTCATCTCTGAATTCCTAGCATCCCAAGTAATGTTTGTATAAATTAGATGCACATTATAATGGTTTAAAGAACACCTTGAATTTGCTTAGAGAAGTACTCTACAGGAAAGTCTCAGTTCCAAGCGTATCCCTATTCACAAACCATAATGCGTGTGGGTATTTGAATGCTTCAGTAAGAGACTGTTGTAAATTTTCAATGAGATAATAGTGGTGCTTTTTTCTGGTGAAAAGAATGATTTTCTGCTCTGTAACATATGTAAAAGTGTTATTCCAACTGAAATCAACATGAAAAATGGAACAGTTTCCATTTTATCAGTCAAGTAAACTATGTGTTATGGTAATATTAAGAAATAATGAAGAGGAATGAGCATCTGAACTTTATAGCTGAACATCTCAGTTCATTTCTCATATCTCACATTTGCTGGATATGTGAACGTGGGCACATCATAGACTATGAGTTATTTAGTTTTATATATAAAACCCTCATGTGATTGTTGAGGAAATGCAGCAATAATACATGTAAAAATATTAATCCAATAACTGGCACATAGTCTTGGCTTAATAAATACTGGCTATCAAGACTCTGTTAGTTCTAAAGCTTTTGAAGTATGTTAGTTACCAGGAACTATAAAAGCCAGTTCTCATTCACTTAACAAATTATTAAAAACAGTCCTGAAACTCTCTCTTGCCATGGCTATATCTCCAGGAACAATCAGATCATTTGAACTATTAGAAAACAGTGAAAGATAGAGAACACAGTGAAAAGCTAGTCAGAAGAATTCGAGATTAAAAAAAAAGAAGCTAATTCAACCAAACAGTCTGGGAGACAATGAGAGTTGAAGATATGATATTGACAGGTAGAACTTTTGATTTCCCTAAACATAATATTTTAGATAATAATGCATTGACTCTTTTCATTTTTGTTTTTCAGCTTTGTTACTCTTTTCTATCATTTTCAAATTATTTTGATCTCCTCATTCTCTTTTTGTATATTCCCCAGCACAAATACATACCAGAGGAGACAGACAATAATTACGTTGTTATATATTTTCTGCCCTTGAAGACTGCTTTATTTCTGCTGCTTTGTATTGCTGTTCATGTATACCGGCAATTACTTGGTTGCAGTGGCAGAAAACATACACAGTTCTTGGTTATCATGTGCATGCTTAACTTTCTTGCATTGCTATGAAAATCCAGGAAATTCTGGAAAAGAAATTTTACCTCTCTTAAAAATCCAAAGTAAAGGTTTATATTTAAAAAAAGAGCTACTGAAGTTAAAAGACTTAAAACTGATCTCTCTTTGTAAAAATAACCAGAGTTTCTTAATCCAGAAGAGTTGAAGGAATATTACTTAAATGATAGATAGGACTTCACATTTTCATCATCTTTACTTAAAAAGCACATTTTTCTATTGTTTTACACAGATTTAGATTGCAAAAGTCACACTAACCAATCCATATGTGATTTTTATACCTTTCTTCCAAAACATTACCTAGTAATTCCAATCAAAAGTGAAGTCGTTTTTCATGAAACTTGACAAGCTAATCTGAAAATGTATGAGAAAAATGTAATGGTCCAAATGTAGAGAGAAACAGAACTGTCTGAGATGTTCTTTTGAAGAGGAAGGTTGGTGGTGGGTGATATTTGCCCTACCAGATATCAAGACTTAAATAATTACATTAATCAAGAGAGAGGCATTGATTTGGAGATTGATAGAGAGCAACGGAGCAGAATAGATACTCCAGACACAGACATACATGAAAACTTGATTTGACAGAGGTGGCTTTGTAGATGAGTGAGAAAGGATAAACTAGCCAGTAAATGGTGTCAAAACAATTAGTTAGCTTATGGAAAAAAATAAAATAAAATCCCTACCTTACACCATACATAAAAGATATAGGAAAAGAGTTTATAACCAGATAGGGAAAGTATAGGAAGCACTAACCGTCATTAAAAAAAAAAAACTGAGAAGCTTTTCTACATGAAAATTAAAACTTCTATTTAGTAAAAGCAGAATTATGATAAAAAGACAATTCACAGACTGTGAAAAGTGATTTGCAACATTTAAGTTTAGTACCCAAGATATATAGAGAACTTCTACAAGTTAAAAAAAAGCATACAACTAAATAAAAAATGTAGAAAATACCAGCAGCAACTCATAGAAGAGGAAACAAGAGAGGAAATACACACACACCCAAACTCACAAAGATACTCTTACTACTAATAATTTTAATGAAAATCAAAACTACATCAGACTAATAAGATTTAAAAAGCCTGAAGGAGGATGTGAAGCAATTGTAATTTCATAATTCCTGTGGGAGTATAAATTGATCCAACCATAGTGGGAAATATTTGGTAATCAATGGTAAACTGAAGATGCCAGTAATCCCTAAAAGCTTCAGGATTATGTTGATCATAATAGGAAACAAAGGAAACAAATTATCAGTCTGTCAGTGAACCAGAGCTATATTTATTAACATATTGTTGAGCAAACAATGTAAGTTATAAAAGAAAACTATATTACCACTTAAATTTGTAATAAAAAATTGTTTAAATGTACATACATATGTGGGAGAAATATAAAGAAAGCACAGAAATGATAAACATGTAATTCAGGATAGTGGCCCAGTGATGGAGGGAGAAGAGGAATGTGATAGACTTAAACTATCACAATATTCTAATTCTACACTGAGTGGCAGACATATAGGTGTTTATGACTGCTAACTTTATACCTTATCATAGGTCTTAGATATTTTATAGGAAATTAAAAAATAAGTAAGCACTTTAAATAAATAAAGTCAACATCATGGTGGTGTAAGATGTTCCTCTTGTTTGTCTCCCCTTTTCAACAATGAATCAGACATCCATCCATGAACAGAAGTGCCTTTGTGGGAGTAGTGGATCCAGCACCATAGTCCAAAGACCCAGGACAAATCTTGCCCATCTGTGCATACAGTAATAGGTAGACAGGCCTTATGGGCTATGGAACCAGTGGATCCAGTGAACCTACCCCCACTCCTCTCACCATAGTTAAGAAAAAAGCCTGTAGAGTGCTGACCTGGGCAGATACCATGGTTAAGGGATAATGGCAGAAGTCCAGCCCTCCAGAAAACCATTGGAAGAAAAAGAAAGAAATATAAATAAATATAAATATAAATATATATATATATATCAACACTGCATGGGGCTGAAATATCAGACACAGGGAGCCTCTCCCACATGGAAAAGTAGAGCAATGAGTGAGTGGCTGGCTATCTCAGTGGTGTGGGACACAGTTGGAAAAACAGTTTTCTCTCCAATAGCACCAGAATACTGAGGTGGGACCTCCATGGCTTGGAGGAGGGAGGATACTGGAAAGAGGCAAGTAAGAATCTCAAAGGACATCAAAGTGATACAGTTCTTGCTAATTGTGCCCAGAACTTCAGCAGAAAGTCTGTCCACAAGCCTCTAGGAGTATCTCACTAGATGATCGCCCTAGTGGGTTCACAGGTACCCCCAATGCCCTGAATGCCTCCCCCCACTCTGTGGATGGCTTCTGGTGTGACCTACCAAGTGTGGCTATAGGAATGATCTCTAGTAGATAGGGAGTGAGCTCATAAAACAGGCCAGGGTGTGTGGGCAAGGGAAAACCACAAACTTGAGCATAGTGCCACCTTCTGGAAAACGACAGGTTCTGGCAGCCATCTGGTGAGTTGTAAGGACCAGAGAAGACAAAAGCATACAAATTCTGCTACCAGAGGGAGCAAGAATTGTGGAGCAGGCATACACATACAAAGGTGGAGAAAACCCCAGATAATAACAGCATCAATGAACAGAATACCCCAACCAAAGGCAAATAGCAAATATTTAAAATGTCTGTTACTTTAAATGCAAAAGCTAAGACACAAAATTATTAGGAACATGAAAAATAAAGGAAATATGTCATCACCAAAAGGTAATAATATGCTCCAACAACTGAACTCAAATGCACAGAATTTTGTGGTCTAGCTGATAAAGAACTCAAAATAGCTGTTTTGAAGAAACTCAATGAGCTACAAAAAGCTCAGAATGAAAATTCAATGAAATCATAAAAAATACATGATAAAATAGAGATATTTACCAAAGACATAGAAACTGTAAAGGCCAAACAGAAACTCTGGAGCTGGATAATTCAGTGAATAAAATGAAAATTCAGTAGAGAGCATCTGCAGTGAAGTAAAGCAAATGAAAGAATGAGTAAGTTGGAGAAGTTTAAAATAACCTAATAAGAGATTAAAGAAAAAAGGATAAAAAAAGAATGAAGGAACCCTATGTGACCTATGGAAAAATCATCTAAAGAACAAGTTCTAGAATAGTCAGGATTCCAGAAGAAGAGAGGAAGAGAGGGCAGAAAGTTTATTTAAATAAATAATAGCTGAGAACTTCCCAAACTTGGAGTGAGATTTGGACACCCAAGTTCATGAGCTATCAGATCACCCCTCTATTTCATACAGAAAAACCTTCTTCAAGACACATTATAATAAAATAATCAAAAATTAGACATAAAGAGAAACTTAAAAGCAGCCAGGTGAAAAAGATTGTAATCTACAAAGGAATTCCCAAGTGGGGCTATCAGCAGACAGGCCAGAAGAGAGTGGAATGACATTCCAAATATTGAAAGAAAAAAATTGCTAGGTAAGATTGGACTGCTTGGCAAAGTTATTTTCAGATAGGAAGGAAAAATAAAGATTTTCCAGACAAACAAAATCTGAGGGAGTTTATTGCCACTAGACTTGCCTTGTTAGAAATGCCAAAAGGAATATCTTCAACTGAAATGAAAAGACACTAATCAGTGACATGAAAACATATGAAAGTATAATAACACACTGGCAAAGGTAAATATACAATGAGAAAACTCTAATTCCATAATAGGATGGTGTGTTAACCATTAAACTTTAGTTTAAAAGTTAAAGGAAAAATGTATTTAAAATAATTATAGCCACTATTAATTTGTTAATGAATACACAATATAAAGAAAGGTGATGACAAAAATATAAAAGGAGGGAATGAAAGAGTGATGTTTTTATTAAAAATGGACTGTTTTATCTTTAAGAAGTCATATGCAAGCCTCATAGTAATCATAAAGCAACAACTCAGAGTCACAAAAGTAAAGAAAAAGGAAACAGTATGCCACCAGAGAAAACCACCAATTTACAATGGTATTTAGGAACAGAAGGAAAGAAAAACAATGGAAGTACAAAACAGCCAGGAAGTAATTAAGATGGCATTAGTAGGTTCCTACATAATAATAACTCAAATATAAATGGACTGAATTCTTCAATCAAAAGATATAGACTGAAATGTGTGATATCTTGATCTGTGTGATGGTTACATGAATGTATACACAAATTACATGAATGTCAAAATCCATTTAGCTGTATACTAAGATTTGTGCATTTTATTGTATGTACCTCAAAAATTATTAAGCATTAAGAAAAAGATGAAATAAAGTGGCTGGATGGAAAAACAAAACAGAAACAAAACAAACAAGATCCAACTATATGCTGGCTACAAGTGACTCATTTCAGTTTTAAGGACATACATTGACTCAAATTGAAGGGATTTCCATGCAAGTGGAAATGAAAAGAAAGCAGAACAGCTATATGTTTATCAGACAAAATACACTTTAAGCCAAAATAGTAACAGGAAACAAAGAAGATCATTACATAATGATAAATGGGTCAATTCATCAAGAATATACAACAGTTATAATATACATGCCCAACATTGGAGTGCTAAATATATTAAGCAAATACTAGCAAATCAGCAGAGAAAAAAAAGATAACAATACAACAATAGTGGGGTACTTTAATACCCTGCTTTCAGCCATGGAAAGATCATTCAGACAGAAATTCCACAAAGGAATAGATCTGAACTATGCATTAGACCAAATGGACGTAACAGACCTTTATTGAACAATCCATACAACAGCAGAAGGATATACATTTTTCTCAAGTGCACATGGAACATTCTCTAGGAAAGACTGTATGATAGGATACAAAACAAATCTCAGCAAATTAAAAAATATTGGAATCAGACCAAATGTCTTTTCTGACCACAATGGTATAAAACTAGAAATCAACAATATGAGGAGGAATAGAAAATCTATAAGTATGTGGAAATTCCTGAACAACCAATAGATCAAAGAAGAAATCAAAGGGGGAATTTTAAAAAATCTCAAAACAAATGAAAATGGAAACACAACATATTAAAAGCTATGGGATGCTTCAAAAGCAATTCTGAGAGGGAAGTTATAAAAATAAATGCCATGTTAAGAAAATAGAAATATCTCAAATAAATAGCCTAGCTTTATGCCTCAAGGAACTAGGAAAAGAATGAACTAAGCCCAAAGTTAGCAGCAATGAGGAAATAACAAAGATTAGAGAAGATATAAATGAAATGGAGTCCAGAAAATCAACAGAAAAAAAAATCAATGAAATCAAGAGATGGTTTTTTTAAAAAGACAAAGTTGATAAACTTTTAGCTAGACTAAGAAAAAAGGATTCAATAAAATCAGAAATTAAACGAAACATTAAAACATATTACAGAAATACAGAAGATAATAAAAGACTACTATTAAATAGCCAATTAAATAGCCATAGACCAAGAAATTGCTAGAAACAGACAACCTACTAAGATTGAATTCAGGAGAAACAGAAAATCTCAACAGACCAATTACTAGAAAGGAGATTAAATCAATAATCAAAAACCTCCCAATACTGAAAACCCAGGACCAGATGACTCCACTGGCAAATTCTACCAAAACATTTAAAGAATTAATGCCAACCCTTCTCAAACTCTTCCAAAAAAAAAAAACTGAAGAAAAGGGAACACTTCCAAAATAATTTGATTAGGCCAGCATTATCCTCATACCAAAGCCAGATAAGGATACTACAACCAAAGAATATTAGACCAATATGCTTTATGGATATAAGGGTAAAAATCTCTACAAAATACTAGCAAAAAAAATTGAACAACACATTAAAAAACTATACAACATGACAGAGTGGGATTTATTTCTCAAATGCAAAAGATAGTTCAACATCCATAAATCAATACATGTGATACACCACATTAACAGAATGAAAAATAAAAACCACACAATCATCTCAATAGCTGCAGAAAAAGCATTTGACAAAATATAACATCTTTTAATGATAAAAACCCTCAACAAATTGGGTATAGAGGGAACATACCACAACATAATAAAGGCCATATATGAGAGACCCACAGCTAACATTATACTCAACAGTGATAAATTGAAAGATTTTCCTCTAGGATCAGGAATAATACAAGGATGACCATTCTGAGCCACTCTCGTTCATCATAGTACTAGAAGTCCTAGCTAGAACATTAGGTAAGACAAAGAAAAGTCATGCAAATCAGAAATGAAAAAGTAAAATTGTCTCTTTTGCAGATAACATATATATAGAAAATGCTACCAACTGAACCAAAAAACTATTGAAACTAATCAACAAACTCAGTAAAATTGCAGATATAAAATCAACATATAGACATGTTGCATTTTTACATACTAACAGCAGAACACCTGAAACAGAAAAAAGAAAACATTCACAGTAGTATTGAAAACAGTAATATTTAAGAAAGAATAAATTTAAAACCAAGGAAATGAAAGTTCTGTACAAAAAAAGCTACAAAACTTGATGAAAGATACTGAAGACACAAAAAAAGGAACAATATTCCATGTTCATGTGTTATGGAAAATACTGGAAAACCTGGACTGGATGATGGACGG
Source organism: Phataginus tricuspis (assembly GCA_029783875.1). Classification (NCBI taxonomy): domain Eukaryota; kingdom Metazoa; phylum Chordata; class Mammalia; order Pholidota; family Manidae; genus Phataginus; species Phataginus tricuspis. The sequence goes on from JAQQAC010008880.1 coordinate 20,829,103, forward strand.
AAGAACCAAGTGGCACTCGGAGGTCTTGGAGTATTGAGGCTTTATTTCACACTGGCGGGCTCCGAGGGGAGTAATCTCCCAAGGTCTGAGCCCTGAACAAAGGCAAAGGGAGCAATATATATCTTTTTGCTTCTGTATCTGTAACATTCCTACGTGCACAGCAAGCAAGCAGGCAAGGGGAAGTGAGTTTAGGGAGTGAGCGCCTGGCAGAGCGGGGGGGGGGGGGCCCCCCCCCGGGCGCGGAGACAGGGGAGCCACCCGGGCTAGACTGCTGTCCTTGTAAATTTTTCCCTATCACATGAATCTGAAGAATTAATATTGTTAAAGTGTTCATACTATTCAAAGCCATCTATAGAGTCAATATAATCCCTATCAAAATTCCAATGGCATTATTCACAGGAAAGAAATAAAATACTAAAATTTGTATGGAACCACAAAAGACCTCAAACGGTCAAAGCAATCATGCTCACACTTCTTGACTTCAAACTATACCACAAATTATAGTAATAAAAACAGTATGGAACTGGCATTAAAACAGACACACAGACCAACAGAACATAACAGACAATCCCAAAATGCATTTATAGTCAAGTCACATTTAACAAGGGAGCCAAATGCCCTTAAAGGGGAAAGGACAGTTTCCTCAACAAATAATAATTGGAAAAGTGGACAACCGCACTCACAAAAATTAACAGGAAATGGATTCAAGATTAAACGGAAGACCTGATAGCATAAAACTCTTAGAAGAAAACTTAGGGAAGAAGCTCCTTGACATTGGTTTTTGCAATTAATTTTTAGATGTGACACCAAAAGCGCAAGCAACAAGAGCAAGAATCCATGAACAGGACTACATCAAAATAAAAAGCTTCTGCACAGCAAAAGAAACAATCAAAAAATGAAAAACCAACCTATGGAATGGGAGAAATATTTGCAAACCATATATCAGATAAGGTGTTCATGTCCAAAATATATAAAGATCTCATACAATTCAATAACAAAACCCAAGAAATCCTATTTAAAAATGGGTAGAGCAAATAAATAAAAGTTTTTCCAAAGAACACATCTGAAGAATGACTAATAGGTACACAAAAAGATGCTTAACATCACAAATCATCAGGGAAACACAAATCAAAATCACAATGAGATATTACCTCACATCTGTTAGAATAGCTATCATCAAGAAGAGACAACAAGTGGTAGTAAGGATGTGCACCTTGGAAAAGCAGTGTACACTGTTGGTGGGGATGTAAATTGGTGTAGCCACTATAGAAAACAGTATAGAGTTTCCTAAAAAAAATCGTAAGTAGAATTACCATATGATATAGCAATTCCACTTTTGGGTATATATAGCCAAATGAAATGAAAACAGAATATCATATCATAAACATGATTCCTAAAAAAATCAGAAGTAGAACTACCATATGATCTAGCAATTCCACCTCTGGGTATATTTATCCAAAGGAAGTGAAAACAAGATGTCAAAAAGGTATCTGCACCCATGTATACTGCAGCATTATTCACAATAGCTAAGACATGGAAACAACTTATATTTCTGTCAAGAGATGAATGGATAAAGAAGATGTGATTATATATATATATATTAAACACACACACATGCAAATATATATATATAATAGAATATTATTCAGCCATGTGAAGGAAGGAAATGCTACCATGTATAGCAACATGGACAGACCCTGAGAGCATTATGCTGTCAGATAAATCAGAAAGACAAATACTATATGATATCACTTATATGGGGAATCTAAAAAATCCAAATTCATAAAAACAGAGTAGGATGGTGGTTACCAATGGCTGGGGGTGGGGCAATTGGGGAAATGTTACTTAATGTACAAATTTGCAAGCAATAGATAAATAAGTCCTGTAGATCTAATGCACAACTTAGTGATTATAATCAGTAATATTGTATTATAAACTTCAAAGTTACTAACAGACTATATTTTTATTTTTACCACCAGAAAAGAAATTATAATTATGATGCGATAGAGGTATCCGTTGATGCAGTCATGTTGCAATGTATGTATGTATCAAACAAACACACTGTAAACCTTAAACTTAAAAAATGTGATATATCAATTATATCTCAATGAAAATAAATTTAAAAAAAGCAAAAACAGGTCAGAGTACATTTTTATCAAAGGTGGAAATAAAAGCTAAGCTGAAATATTAGAAAAAGGGCGTTTTCTCTCACACTAATAGTAATTTGGAATGAAGGAAGACAGGGATTTTTTTCTCAATAGCCCTCCCCCACCAAAAAAATAATGCTAACATATTATACTACACATCTTTGTAAAAGATTTAAAAATTTCAGAAATATATAATATTGACAGTAAATATGTCTCACAATACAACTTCTTCAGAATTTTACAGGCTTTGCTCTACTGACATTTAGTTTCCATTTCCTGCTTGTTGAGAGGTCTGAGACTACTGTGATTTCTGATCTTTGTGAATATTGATGATCATGATGTTTAAAAGCAACTGATATAGATTCTAAAGGTAATTTACAAAGAGGAGTTTCAAGCATTTATTGAATGATGGTAGCATAATTGACCTAAATATGTTTCAAAGTGACTCCTTTGAAAGTAACAAAGCTCATTGCATGGGTGAACTATGACTCATTGTATCTCCTCCTCGGCCTACAATACCATTAGGCTCATTGATGATTTCCTGAGTTGTAATGGCAGGAAAATGTGGAGAGGGAGGTTTGGAACTACGCTGTGCCATTTATCACAAGCTAGAAAAGAACTAAATTACTAAAATAAGACCCACAAGTGTAATTCTGAATTTTACAAATGTGCTTTCTTCATCATCTCTTGCACATATCATTACATCTTTCAAGCCCAGGTCAAATGCTACCTATTTGCTTATTTTCAGAGAACACATAATAAGTGCCAGGGTACCCTCCTGGTGCAGAAGATTCAACAGAAAATAGGACATAACTGGTCTATATCATCACGGTACTTATCTTCCTTTATCCGTATTTCTCTGATGGCACTCACTACATTTTTGTCAATTGTGAACGTTTTATCCTCCTAACAGATGGTGAGTGGCTTGGTGCAGGCCTCATTTTACAGTTTATCAGTACTTCCCCATGACGCTTATCTCAGTGCCAATCAATGTGTGTTGAATAAACAAATGAGTGACTTTTCCCAGCATGTTTTGTTGGAGTAATCCAACAAGCTTCTCTCCTGCAAAACTGGTAGAAACAAACTTTATTATTATGTCCTGGAGTCAGGAAACTGGAACCAAACAAATCATTTATGGGGCATGAAATGGACAAAAATTGGCATTAAAAAATCATTTCTGGGAATTATAGAATATATTTTATGGTTTAATATTAATGATTCATGTAGTACAAACAGATTATAAATGCAGAATAATGTATTTATCCAAAAAGTTTAGTATTTATTTAGAATATATTACCATGTACTAGGAAATAAAATCATTTTATAATATCATTAAGTTTAAAAAATGCTCTAAATATATCTTTATAATTAATAATGCCTTGATGAGGGAAAGTTTTGAAACGATCTCTTATTTTAATTTGCTTTATAAAGTGTTTCATCTGCTGTACAAACAAACTCAAAAGGTAAGTATTCTGAAGGATCAAAAGTTATACCCTCAAACTTAGGGCACTAAGGAAAAGTACAGAAAATCTGCTATTATCTTCTATCCAACTATATCCTCTTCTGCAGAGTTACTAATTTAGAAAGGGTCATTGCTCTCTTTAGCTTTCTTTTCTATATATCTTACCCAGTAACTATATTTTCATCTCTGATAACTATTATATTTTGATAAGTTATTTTAATTAATGGATAATGAGTGAGATCTTGAAAATAAGCTTTAAGTCACTTGGCAGGCCCATTTAACAGAGTTCCAACAAGAGCTATTTCACCGAACTCTTAATTCTGCCAAATGTTACTCTGCTTCTAAAGGATACAGCCAGGAGAAGAGGCACTATATATTTCCGTTCTATTATTTTCTAGAATTTGAGGGCAGTATCAGCTTGTAACCTGTAAAAAAGACACAGGTCTTCACATACTTAAGTACATCACTCTATCTTTCTGGAAATGGGTGTTTATGTTAGAACAAAACAGTTATCATGTCATAGACACCACTTAGCTGTCAATTTGCCAGACTGCTATGTGAAGGGAAAGCCAAGGGTCATGGAGCTACAATAGGCTTTTTCTTGAATAATAATTTTGAAATGATTTTTCTATTGCAAAATGGACCAAACACAGGAAAATACACAAAGTTTCTCCATATTGCCTGATTTTCTTTGCAGCCTGATAGCCCAAAAATGATAAGCCCTATCATTACTCACTCATGACTTTGACCATTATGTCCTGCAAACTCTCAGGAAAGCTGAAGCTAGACCACAATAAACCATAACTGTTGTTTCCTGGGAGCCTTCCTTTAGTAAAGTCAACAGCTCCTCGCTTTTCCCAGCTTAACTTGAACTTGCTACTCAGTTTTACAAAGTAAAACCACTGTGGTTTTTTTTGCACTGTATTTAAACAACAGTTCTAAATCTGCTCTGTATTTCCTGCTTCTAAACTCAGCATGGGTGACTTCTGGCTCTCCATGGAAGATCAAAGCTGAAGGACTGAGAGAACTGTGAAGGGTCTAAGATTTTACCCTACTTGCAAGCTAACAAGCTAGCCTGGTGCAATTTCACGGATGCTGCAGAAGACATGAGACTCTTGGATCAAAGACAAGGGACAGGTTACTCAGCAATAGCAGAAGCCATCAGCTATGTGGGTTAGAAATAGAAAATGCATTAATCACTTATAAGTTCATTGCTTTGTGCTTTGTACTAGTTTTTGTACCTGTGGCACTTGGTGCATAAAGGAGAACAGTATGTTGTGGTTATGCTGTTTCCATGACGTGGCTGTACTTACCTTGTTTTCTGTTGTAAGGACAAAATGCCCCAGGAAACTGGAGGCAGCTAGACAGCAAGTCTGAAAGAAAGTAGTTAATGATTATGTGGTATGTTTTTCCTTTGGAATGCTATTGTTGTTAATATTTGATAATCAGTAAATATGAGAGGTGCTCTCTCAGCATCACTCTTGTGCTGTTATGCCTTGAGTCCCCTGGCTGGTCCTTTCAGATCTTCGATAATTCATCACGTCTCCTCCCTTATCTGTGGGTCAGAGGTAGGGAGGGACCGACAAGTGGCGCCCGAACGGGGACCCTTGAAACTCAGAGCGGGGAAGCTCCGAAGATTGTCGATCCAGTAAGACTCCCAGGAAAGCGTACGAAGGGACAGGGTTGAGACGTCAGGGACACTATAATTGGCCAAAATAAAACTAAAGCAGCTAAACCGGAGGATTATTTAAAATAACTCCATGCCCTCCTAAAAACACCAGGAGTGAAAACGCCCAAAAAAGACTGCTCGACTCCATAAATATGTAAAAATATATTGTTATTGGCTGCCACCACAAGGAAGTCTCACGCTGATTGGGACAATGTTTTAAGAGATTTTAAAAGGCTCACAGACAGGGGAATGTTATTCCTGTGCCTTTCTGGTCTTTATGTAATTTAATCACTCTCACTTTACAGCTTTTACAGAAAATACAGGTGGCTGGAAGCCTGCCTTGCCTTTTAGTAAACTCAAACAGGGACTTAATGAACCATGTGTTGATTTTGTTGTGAGGTTACAAGATAACTTGAGAAAAACTGTAGTGCATCCAGACTTAAGAGATATGCTGCTGCAAATGTTAGCCTGTGATAATGCAAATGCAGAATGTCACCGGGTCTTGTGGCCTTTGAAGGCTGCAGAGGCTAGAATGGAAGATTATATCAAGGCCTGTGCAGATGTAGGTTCCCCTACATATCAAGCTAATTTACTAGCAACCGCTATGAGGGGAAAGTCGAAGGGAAATTCAAAAAAATTTTAATGTTTTGGTTGTGGCAAACAAGGGCTTATGAAAAAAGACTGCTGATCACAAAAGAGGACAAAAGAGCCAAATTTCAAAAATAAACCACCATCCGTTTGCCCAAAATGTAAAAAGGGAGACATTGGTCTAATGAATGTCGTTCAAAATTTGATAAAGATTGTAATCCTATCAGTGGGTCTCAGCCTTTAAACCTTCAACCAGGCCAGCCTCTGAGGCCCTAGAAAATAAGACAGAGGCATCTTCTCAGTTAAAAGAACACGGCATGATTTACAAGCAGCCACTAAAGGAAGTGCTGCTGTAGATCTTGCCTCTGCTCAGTCTGTATATTTACAGCCATCACAGGAGTCCAGTTACTTAATACGGGAATTTTTGGCCCTTTACCAGCTATCTCTGTAGGATTACTTTTAGGCTGCAGTAGTTGGACATTAAAAGGGTTAATTGTTAAGACCTGGAGTTATTGATCAAGATTATAAGGGTGAAATTAAAATAATGGTATCATCTGATAAAGAATTATATGTACCTCAAGGAGAAAGAATTGCTCAATTACTTTTACTTCCCTATCTCCCACCTTCAACAACACCTTATGAGAGGGGACAAGGTGGATTTGGAAGTACAGACAGACAAATATGGCTTAATACAAAAATTACATCTGACAGACCTCAATGTAATATCTGTATTCAAGGCAAGTCTTTTACAGGACTGTTAGACACAGGGGCTGATTTATCTGTAATTGCTCTTAAACATTGGCCAAAAATTGGCCCAAACAAGAAAAGCACATCAGGTTTCAGGCATTAGTACAGCCTCCCAAGTAGGGCAAAGTTCAGCTACATTGCATTGTTTAGGCCCTGAGAAACAATTTGCTTTATTAAAACCTTTAATTGTTGATGTACCAATTAATCTCTGGGGACAAGACTTAATGCAACAATGGCATACTACACTGTCTTTTGACGAACGTTCATCAGTTCAATCTTTTCCTTAAGGGTCATTGACGCATGGCTGCCAGCTCCTATACCATTACAGTGGGCCACGCAGACGCCTGTTTGGGTGGATCAATGGCCCCTTAATAAAGAAAAACTGGCAGCATTACACACATTAGTTCAAGAACAGCTTCAATTAGACAGATTAGAATTTTCTACTAGCCCATGGAATTCTCCTGTATTTGTCATTAAAAAAAAGTCAGGAAATTGGAGACTTTTACATGACTAAAGACAAATTAATGCAGTTCTCAAACCTATGGGACCTTTACAACAAGGTCTCCCTTCTCCGGCTATGATTCCAAAGGACTGGAACATGGGTATCATTGATCTTAAAGATTGCTTTTTTACAATTCCTTTAGCTGTAACAGATATAGAAAAGTTTGTTTTTACTGTTCCTTCTTTAAATTTACAAGCCCCTTCAGAAAGATTCCAGTGGAAAGTGCTTCCTCAAGGAATGCTAAATAGCCCTACAATTTGTCAGAATTCTGTACACAGGGCTCTTAGGCCTATACATGCCAAATGGTCTTCAGCCTATATTATTCATTATATGGATGATATTCTTTTTTTCTTTTTTAATACAATTTTTTTTATTAAGGTATTATTGATATACACTCTTATGAAGGTTTCACATGAAAAACAATGTGGTTACTACATTCACCCATGTTATCGAGTCCCCCGCCCATACCCCATTGTAGTCACTGTCTTTCAGTGTAGTAAGATGCCACAGAGTCACTACTTATCGTCTCTGTGCTACACTGTCTTCCCCATATCTCCCCAACACCATGTGTAGTAATCATAATTCCCTTCAATCTCCTCTCCCTCCCTCCCCACCTGCCCTCCCCCACCCCTCCCCTTTGGTAACCTCTAGTCCCTTCTTGGAGTCTGTGAGTCTGCTGCTATTTTGTTCTGTCAGTTTTGCTTCATTGTTATACTCCACAAATGAGGGAAATCATCTGATACTTGTCCTTCTCTGCCTGGCTTATTTCTTTTTATTTATTTAATTATTTATTTTTATTTATTTTTTACAATTTATTTTGGTATCATTAACCTACAATTACATGAGCAATATTGTGGTGATTAAACTACCCCCTTCATCAGGTCCCCCCACCAACCCTATTACAGTCACTGTCCATCAGCGTAGTGAGATGAGAATCACTACTTGTCTTCTCTGAGTTGTACAGTTCTCCCCGGGCCCCCCCCCACTTTATGTCTGCTAATCGTAATGCCCCTTTTACCCTCTTATTCCTCCCTTCCTGCCCTTCTTCCCAAGTCCCCTTTCCCTTTGGTAACTATTAGTCCGTTCTTGGGTTCTGTGAGTCTGCTGCTGTTTTGTTCCTTCAGTTTTTTTCTTTGTTCTTATACTCCACAGATGAGTGAAATCATTTGATACTTGTCTTTTTCGGCTTGGCTTATTTCACTGAGCATAATACCCTCTAGCTCCGTCCATGTTGTTGCAAATGGTAGGATTTGTTTTCTTCTTATGGCTGAATAATATTCCATTGTGTATATGTACCATATCTTCTTAATCCATTCATCTACTGATGGACACTTAGATTGCTTCCATTTCTTGGCTATTGTAAATAGTGCTGCAATAAACATAGGGGTGCATCTGTCTTTTTGAAACTGGGCTGCTGCGTTCTTAGGGTAAATTCCTAGGAGTGGGATTCCTGGGTCAAATGGTATTTCTATTTTGAGTTTTTTGAGGAACATCCATACTGCTTTCCACAATGGTTGAACTAATTTGCATTCCCACCAGCAGTGTAGGAGGGTTCCCTTTTCTCCACATCCTTGCCAACATTTGTTGTTGTTTGTGTTTTGGATGTTGGCCAACCTCACTGGTGAGGATGATATCTCATTGTGGTTTTAATCTGCATTTCTCTGATGATTAGTGATGTGGAGCATCTTTTCATGTGCCTGTTGGCCATCTGAATTTCTTCTTTGGAGAAGTGTCTATTCATGTCCTCTGCCCATTTCTTAATTGGATTATTTGCTTTTTATTTGTTAAGGTGCGTGAGTTCTTTGTATATTTTGGATGTCAACCCCTTATCAGATACATCATTTATGAATATATTTTCCCATATTGTAGGATGTCTTTTTGTTCTACTGATGGTGTCCTTTGCTGGATGATATTCTTATAGCTCTACCTAAGTGTCCCTTACTACTATTCTTAAAGAGACTGAAGTAGAATTAAAACAATGGGGCTTATAAATAGACCTGATAAAATACAACTCCAGTACCCAATGAATTACTTGGGGAATAAAATTCAAGAAAATTCAGTTATCCCTCAGAAAATTCAAATAAGGAGAGATCATCTTAAAACTTTAAATGATTTTCAAAAGCTATTAGGACATACCAATTGGATTCGAGTGTTATTAGGTATTCCTACTTATAAATTACAAAATCTTTTTGACATTTTAAAAGAACCTCCAGATCTTAATAGTCCTAGAAACTTAACCTCAAAAGCTGAGGAAGAACTCAAATGGATAGAACAACACATTCAAAAGGCTCAATTATCAAAAATTAATTTACACAAACCCTTAGTTTTATTGATTTACTTTACACCCCATTCTCCCACAGGATTGCTCTGTTAGTGTGATGGTTGGTTAGAATGGATATTTTTACAATGTCAAACTAAACCCTCGTTACAACCTTACATTGACAAAGTAGCCTCCATTATCCTTAAAGGACTACAAAGATTAAGACAGATGACCGGTCAAGATCCCCATTCCATTATTCTTCCACTATCTAAACAAAATCTCATACACTTATATCAAGAAAATACATGTTGGCAAATTGTGCTTTCGGACGTTTTGGGGAATATTGATTGTCATTATCCCAAAAATAAATTATTTTCCTTTTTCAGCATCATCAATGGATTCTCCCCCAGAGAGTTTCCATGCATCCATTAATACATGCTACTACTTGTTTTACTGACAGGACAAAATCTTTTAAAGCAGCCTATGTAACTCGTTCTGGTTTGTCAAAAACTTTTCACACATCTTTTACTTCTGCACAACAAAATGAGCTCTATGCTGTATGGCAAGCTCTGCAAGATTTTCCAGATCCTCTTAATATTGTTACTGACTCTACTTATGCTGCTTTTTCTGTTCATCTTTTAGAAACTGCAACATTAGAAACTACACACTCCCCTATTAACACTTTATTTTCTCAATTACAGGCATGTATCCGTCAATGTTTACACCCCTTCTTTATTACTCATATATGATCACATACTAATTTACCAGATCCTTTATCATATTATAATGATAAGCAGACAAGCTTGTTTCTTTAGTTAATTACTCACTGGCTCAACACTATCATGACCTGACTCATGCTCCCTCCTTCACCTTACAAAACCATTTTTCTCTCTCTGTTTCTGAAGCTCAAAATATCCTGAATTCTTGTCCAATCTGTTCTCAAATCAATTCTCCTCATTTGCAAGCTGGAACTGTTCCCAGGGGAACACGTCCTAATGCCCTATGGCAAATGGATGGTACTATTGTTCCTGAATTTGGAACTCTCAAACATGTTCATGTTTCCATTGATACTTCTTCTGCTTTATGGGCCACAGCTCTAACAGGAGAACGGTCTCATCATGTTGTTACTCATCTTTTACAAGCATTTGCGGAGTTAGGTATTCCAGCCACCATAAAAACTGATACTGCCTCAGTCTATATCTCCTCTATGCTAAAAAAATTTTTTCAGCTATATAATATCACTCAGAAAACAGGCATTCCTTACAATTCTACAGGTCAAGCTCTTATTGAATGTTGTCATCTTACTCTTAACAGTATTTATTAAAACAAAAAGGGGATTACTCCCTGACATGATAAAATTAACAGCTAACCAACGATTAATGCATGATTTATATATCCTTAATTTTGATCTTTTAAAGGATGACGGACGATCAGCTATGGAAGTGCATTTTTCTGACGATATTTCTTTCTCTAAAACAACAGCAGTTCCTGTGTGGTGGTCTCCAGTAGGTCCTTCACAGTGGTATAAAGGTCATGTCAAAGTGTGGGGCAAAGGGTTTGTTTGTATTGTTACAGAAGGTCGACGCCTGATTTGGCTGCCCAGAAAATGAATTCAGATACAATATGAAGATGAGCTCCCAGCATCACCATCTCCAGGACACCAGCAGACTCCACCCGCAGGGAAATGAAGTCTCACACATAAAGATGTTCCAATTCTTACTCCTGATGGTGATGTTTGTGCATCACACACTAGTCGAGCCTGGGAAATTACAGCTACTATCAGTAGTCCTCCATACTTAGGTCGTGGAGTAGTTCTTCATTGTTTATCTACTTGCTCCACTCCTGTGGGCCCTGTAATATGGAAAAAGAATGGTGATGAAATATATAGACAAACATCCAGAGGAAAATTTGGATGGTAAAATGCCACTGATCAATCTAAGAGAGATAATAATCAATATGATATTTATAAAACAGTTTTGACCCGAGAAGACATCGACAAATATACCTGTGAAAAATTCCAGAAGGGGACTCCTGATACATTATTTAAAAGCACCTATGTGTATTTAAATATATCACTTGCCCCAGAACATGAGTACTCCTCACCTAATTGGTGGTTACAGCTCGCGAGTCAAGGCTTACATAAATCATCTTTTTGTGTAGCAGGAGATTCTTCCATTAGTGGATTACTAAAAAAGAATTTGATAGGCATAGGACTTCGTTTTTCGGTATTCACTAATATTTCAGGCATAAATATAACTAATCCTCCTAAGACGCTTATTCGTGATACTCAATTCAATTTGCCTGTTGGCACTCCTGTAGCCTCAGATTGCTTGTGCATCAGTTGCACACAAATACCGTCCTACTGTAATTCCACTACTCGAGCGAAGTGGCCTTTTGGATATCGACTTCCAAATGGCTGGGTGTTTTTATGTAATAATAAAACATATCAAGTCTTTTCTTCCCACTATCAAGGCATTTGTGGCGTGGGATGCATTCTTCCGGCCTTGATAGATCATCCTGGATATAAGCATACAAGGTCACTTCGATCTTTGCCGTCTGGCTGTGATGACAACCTGAGGTTATTGGATCCTGCTGCTATGGCTGTTGCAGCTGCGCTTCTTTTACCAGGTCCTGGACTTGTTGCCGGAATGCAAAATGAAATATCTAAATTGGCGTGTGCTTATAGTAAAACCAAATTTGACTGCATCCATACTATCTGAACTTAATCAAGAGTTAGGGGAAGTATGAGTTGCAGTACTTCAGAATCGTGCTACTATAGTTTATCTGTGGTTAAAAGAACATATGGGATGTGAACAGTTTCCAGGAATGTGCTGTTTTAATTTGTCTGATTTTTCTCAAACTATTCAAAATCAACTAGATGATATTCACCTTGTTATTCATAAATTTTCTCAAATGCCTGGGTTACCTTCTTGGTTTTCTTGGTTTCATTGGGTATGGCCTATACTTATAGGTCTACTTCTGTTGTGTATTTGTATTCCTGTTCTCCTAATATGTATATGAAATTCAGTTGTTGATCTTCTGAAACCAATACATGCTTATGCTACTTTTCAAGAAATAATTTTAAAGAAATAAGCTCTTTCTTCTGAACAACCTTTTGAAATCATATGCTAACTCTCCATTTGCATTTGCTGCAAGCATGTAATCATGTATATTAAAATTTTACCCAGATTTTAACTGCTGGCTGTCCCCTCCTGTATTTCATCTCCCTGCTTGGTCCCAGGAGATGACTGGTTAGCCAGAGATGGGTAATATTCCTCATGGGAGGAACAACCTAAGAGAGGCACAGTCGCAAGGGACCTCAGGTGAGCAACATGGGGGTCAACTGAGGTGAGGCATAGAACCTCGCAGCCCCAGGCGAGTGGGACATTCCCTGTGACAAGCTGTGTCACAGGTTAAGCCTAGCTAATCACTATTCTGGTGCCCTTCCACAAATCTATATTTCTTTCATTAAAAACAAAGGGGGAAATGTGGGTTAGAAATAGAAATTGCATTAATCACTTATAAGTTAATTGCTTTGTGCTTTGTCTAGTTCTTGCACCTGTGGCACTTGGTGCATAAAGGAGAACAGTATGTTGTGGTTATGCTCTGTTTCCATGACGTGGCTGTACTTACATTGTTTTCTGTTGTAAGAACGAAATGCCCCAGGAAACTGGAGGCAGCTAGACAGCAAGTCTGAAAGAAAGTAGTTAATGATTCTGTAGTATGTTTTTCCTTTGGAACGCTATTGTTGTTAATATTTGATAATCAGTAAATATGAGAGGTGCTCTCTCAGCATCACTCTTGTGCTGTTATGCCTTGAGTCCCCTGGCTGGTCCTTTCAGATCTTCGATAATTCATCGCGTCTCCTCCCTTATCTGTGGGTCAGAGGTAGGGAGGGACCGACAAGCTATCGAGTTTTTTGTTTTTGTTTTTTTTTAATATATGCGCTGGTTTCCAGATATTTAAATCCACTAAGGGATGTGTTACAGGAGAACTATGAGATTAGGGAAACTGAATCTTTATTAATAGACAGTAAGCATGTCTGTCTGCCCTTTACTCCTGGGAAGACACTGTCTTTATATTTCAAGGCTTTATGCTACAGAAATATCCTTAAATAGATAAGTCTACAACAAGGAACAGTGTTTTGCTGGGAAGATGTGCAGAAACATGAGTGACCTAGAGAATATGGTCTTTCAACATTCCTGTAGCTGATCCAATCTGATCTCAATGTTCCCTCCCCACTACTACCAACTGCATCAGGTTCTAATTTCATGGATACAAAATCTTTTCTTATCCTTTTAATAAGAGGTTTTCTTCATCCTGCAGAGTTTTTGCTTTCTCCAAACTGGTTTATTTTCTCGGTTTTTTAAATTAAGGTATTATTGATATACACTCTTATGAAGGTTTAATATGAAAAAACAATGTGGTTACTACATTTACCCATATTATCAAGTCCCCAACTATAGCCCAATGCAGTCACTGTCCTTCAGTGTAGTAAGATGCCACAGATTCACTATTTGCCTTCTCTGTGCTGCATTGTTTTCCCCGTGATCCCCCACACCATGTGTACTAAACATAATACCCCTCAATCCTCCTCTCCCACCCTCCCTACCCACCCCCCACACACACCCCTCTCCTTTGGTAACCACTAGTTCCTTCTTGGAGTCTCTGAGTCTGCTGCTATTTTGTTCTTCAGTTTTGCTTCGTTGTTATACTCCACAAATGAGGGAAATCATTTGGCACTTGTCTTTCTCTGCCTGGCTTATTTCACTGAGCATAATATCCTCTAGCTCCATCCATGTTGTTGCAAATGGTAGGATTGTTTCTTTCTTATGGCTAAGTAGTATTCCATTGTGTATATGTACCCCATCTTCTTTATCCATTCATCTACTGATGGGCACTTAGGTTGCTTCCATATCTTGGCTATTGTAAAAACTGCTGCAATAAACATAGGGGTGCATATGTCTTTTTGAATCTGAGAAGTTGTATTCTTTCAGTAAATTCCAGAGAGTGGGATTCCCAGGTCAAATGGTATTTCTATTTTTAGTTTTCTGAGAAACTTCCATGTTGCTTTCCACAGTGTTTGAACCAGCTTACATTCCCACCAGCAGTGTAGGAGTGTTCCCCTTTCTCTGCATCCTTGCCAGCATTTGTTGTTCTTAGTCTTTTTGATGCTGTCCATTCTTACTGGTATGAGGTGATATCTCATTGTGGTTTTAATTTGCATTTCCCTGATGATTAGTGATGTGGAGCATCTTTTCATGTGTCTGTTGGCCATCCGAATTTCTTCTTTGGAGAACTGTCTCTTCATATCCTCTGCCCATTTTTTAATCAGGTTATTTGCTTTTTGGGTGTTGATGCATGTAAGTTCTTTATATACTTTGGATGTTAACCCCCTGTCAGATATGTCATTTACAAATATATTCTCCCATACTGTAGGATGCCTTTTTGTTCTGTTGATGGTGTTCTCTGCCATACAGAAACTTTTTAGTTTGATGTAGTCCCATGAGATAATTTTTGCTTTTGTTTTCCTTGTTCGAGGAGATACGTTCAGGAACAAGTTACTCATGCTTATTTATATTCAGGAGATTTTTGCCTATGTTGTCTTCTAAGAGTTTTATGGTTTCATGACTTACATTCAGGTCCTTGATCCATTTCGAGTTTACTTTTGTGTATGGGGTTAAACAATAATCCAGTTTCATTCTCTTGCATGTAGCTGTCCAGTTTTTCCAACACCAGCTGTTGAAGAGGCTGTCATTTCCCCATTGTATGTCTATGGCTCCTTTATCCTATATGAGTTTAGACTGCTCACATGGGATTGTTCTTTCCTGAGGTAGGCCTGTATTGCAATATACTTTCCTCTTAGCATAGCCTTTGCTGCATCCCACAGATTTTGTGGTGTTGAATTATTGTTGTCATTTGTCTCTATGTATTGCTTGATCTCTGTTTTTATTTGGTCATTAATCCATTGGTTATTTAGGAGCATGTTGTGAAGCCTCCATGTGTTGTAGGATTTTTCATTTTCTTTGCGTAATTTATTTCTAGTTTCATTCCTTTGTGGTCTGAGAAACTGGTTGGTACAATTTCAATCTTTTTGAATTTACCAAGGCTCTTTTTGTGGCATACTATATGATCTATTCTTGAAAATCTTCCATGTGCACTTGAGAAGAATGTGTATTTTGCTGCTTTTGTGTATAGAGTTCTGTAGATGTCTGTTAGGTCCATCTGTTCTATTGCGTTGTTCAGTGCCTCTGTCTCCTTACTTATTTTCTGTCTGGTTGCTCTGTCCTTCAGAGTGAGTGGAGTGTTGAAGTCTCCTAGAATGAATGCATTGCATTCTATTTCCCCCTTTAATTCTGCTAGTATTTGTTTCACATATGTAGGAGCTCCTGTGTTGGGTGCATAGATATTTATGATGGTTATATCTTCTTGTTGGATTGACCCTTTTATCATTATGTAATGTCCTTCTTTGTCTCTTGTGACTTTCTTTGTTTTGAAGTCTATTTTGTCTGATACAAGTACTGCAACTCCTGCTTTTTTCTCCCTATTAGTTGCATGAAATATCTTTTTCCATCCCTTCACTTTTAGTCTGTGTATGTCTCTGGGTTTAAAGTGAGTCTCTTGTAGGCAGCATATAGGTGGGTCTTGTTTTTTTATCCATTCAGTGACTCCATGTCTTTTGATTGGTGCATTCAGTCCATTTACCCTTAGGGTGATTATCGATAGGTATGTACTTATCGCCATTGCAGGCTTTAGATTCATGGTTACCAAAGGTTCAAGGTTAACTTCCTTACTATCTAAGAGTCTAATGTAACTCTCTTAATATGCTATTACAAACACAATCTAAAGGTTCTTTTTTTTTTCTTCCTCCTTTTTTCTTCCTCCTCCATTCTTTATATATTAGGTATCATAATCTGTACTCTTTGCCTATCCCTTGATTGACTTTGAGAATAGTTAATTTAATTTTGCATTTGCTTAGTAATTGGCTGTACTTTATTTACTGTGGTTTTATTACCTCTGGTGACAGCTATTAAACCATAGGAACACTTCCATCTATAGCAGTCCTTCCAAATACACTGTAGAGATGGTTTGTGGGAGGTAAATTCTCTCAGCTTTTGCTTATCTGGAAATTGTTTTATTCCTCCTTTAAATTTAAATCATAATCTTGCTGGATAAAGTAATCTTGGTTCAACGCCTTTCTGCTTCATTGCATTAAATCCATCATGCCACTCCCTTCTGGCCTGTAAGGTTTCTGCTGAGAAGTCTGATGATAGCCTGATGGGCTTTCCTTTGTATGTGATCTTATTTCTCTCTCTGGCTGCTTTCAGTAGTCTGTCCTTATCCTTGATCTTTGCCATTTTAATTACTATATGTCCTGGTGTTGTCTTCCTTGGGTCCCTTATGTTGGGAGATCTGTGCATCTCCATGGTCTGAGAGACTGTCTCCTTCCCCAGATTGGGGAAGTGTTCAGCAATTACCTCCTCAAAAACACTTTCTATCCCTTTTTCTCTCTCTTCTTCTGGTACCCCTATAATTCAAATATTGTTCCGTTTGTATTGGTCACACAGTTCTCTCAATATTCTTTCATTCTTAGATATCCTTTTTTCTGTCTGTACCTCAGCTTCTTTGTATTCCTCTTCTCTAGTTTCTGTTTCATTTATCATCTCCTCCACCGTATCCAATCTACTTTTAATATGCTCCATTGTGCTCTTCAATGATTGGATCTCTGACTGGAATTCATTCCTGAGTCCTTGAATATCTTTCCGTACTTCCATGAGCATGTTAATGGTTTTTATTTTGAACTCCCTTTCAGGAAGAGTAATGAGGTTGATATCATTTAAATCTTTCTCAAGAGTTGTACTAATAATTTTGCTCTGAACCAGGTTCCTTTGGCGTTTCATTTTTGTTTATGGCGCCCTCTAGTGCCCAGAAGCTCTAGTCTCTGGAGCTGCTCAGCCCCTGAAGCAATGTCTGGGGTCACAGGGGAGTGGTATTGGTGCCTGGGGGGAGGAAAGAGCTGTTTCCTGCTTCCCGGCTGCTATGCCTGTCTCCACTGCCTGAACCAGTGGGCCGAGCACACAAGTATAAGCCTCTGTGCTTTACGTTTTTAATTGCTGTAGATAGATCTTCCCTCTGGCTGGCCTAACACCAGGGTAGGGTTTGCCGATTTGCGAGCCTGGTAGGGCTGGCCGGGAGAAAGGCACAATAGGCTGTGTATCACGGAGGGGGTTCTTGGAGCTGTGTAGGCAGCCAGGGAGCTGGAGCGCCTGAAGATCATCTAAGGAGGAAGATTTCTTTTTCCTCCTTGATATGAGAGTCTATATGGCAAAGGTCCCAACGTGCTGGGAAGAGTGCACCCGGGCAATTTTGTCTACTTGTCCTCTCTCCTGAGCAGTAAGCTCTGTGCAATCCTTGCCCCTTTAGCAGCCCTCTTGCTAAGGGCTTCCTTGTTAGGAAGTCTCTTGGGCTGCCTGCCTTTCTTTTGTCCCAGAGTAGCTGGATATGGATCCCTGCTCTCCACAAGCAGCTGGAATCTCAGTCTCTCCAGGAATTCTGCCTGTCTTAGCTTTCCAACCTCATAATCACAATAGTATCATGCAAGCACCATGAAATGTAGGTTTGCACTCCCAGATCAGATCTCCGGAGTTAGGTATTCAGCAGTTCCAGGTCTCCACTCCCTCCCTGCTCCGTTTCTCTTCATCCCACTGGTAAGCTGGGGTGGGGGCAGGGCTTGGGTCCTGCCGGGCCACAGCTTTGTTATGTTACCCTGTTCTGTGAGGTCTGCTCTTTTCTCCAGGTGTATGTAGTTTGGCACAATCCTCTTTCATGTTGCTCTTTCAGGATTAGTTGTTTTAATTATATTTTCATATTATATGCGGTTTTAGGAGGAAGCCTCTGTCTCACCTCTCACGCCACCATCTTTCTGGTTTATTTTCATTTTATTGCTTTGTGTTATCTGTAGTCTTTATCTTCTACATTGAGAACTTTCCTTGGCTTTATTTTCATGATTAAGGAGAGAAGAATAAATAGCTTATTGGAAGCTCTGGAAACATATGCAGGACTTGTTGACCATGGATTTAACTGTTGGGTGATCTCCTTGAGCCATCTGGAAAAAGCACTTGATGTCAATATATTTAGGTCTTTCCTCTAGGCTAATCAGTTTCTGTAGATAAATTTCTTCCAATTTCTGCTTGGGCGTCAAGAACTGACTTTCAGGGTTCTGAGAATCTAGTGGTATAATTCATGGGATTCTTAGCATTCAGCCATAGAGTAACAGTCTCCTCATGTAAGTGACATACTCCCCAAATCACACTTCTCTAATTCTAAATAAGGTTGAGTGTATTTTCTTGTATTTTGGTGGTGTGCTTTCTTATCTGTGAGTTTCCTGTTTGTGAGTTTTGCCCATTTTACTTTGAGTTGTTAGTCTTTTTTATTTTAGCAGTTATTTGCCTGATCCTGATCCAAATCCTGTGTCAATTATGTGTGTGTACTGAGTGCCTTCCTCTAGTGGGTAGGTCTTCTTGTCCTTGCTTTCTACTTCCACTGAGCAGTTCCCTCAATTTATAGCCTTTCCTGATCCTTAGCTTTTTTGGTGTGTTCTTTGGTCCAACACTCTACCAATGTGGGATCAAGGTCTAGTCCCCAGCACCACTCCCATCCCTACTGCTCCCCCTAGACCCTGTGTTCTTAGAGGTCAGGATGGTGTCCTTCTGTCATTTAAAATAATATTTAAAAGAATTCATTTATTCATTTAAAAGAACAGGTTATTTATTTTTTCTTGCATTTTTTTTTGTGTTTTATAGCCAGAGTGTATAGTGATCTCTGGTTTACCTTGTTGCCAGAAATAGAAGTCTATAGTGAATTTATATTTGCTTTTCCAAACATACCATCCATTCTGGTTAGAGTTTTATAGAAATATATTTCTTCTAGCCAGGATTTTGAAATGTAAAAGTAAGTTTCTGCACTGGATTTTAAAGAATTTTTTATTTGTAGAAAGAAGGATGCCTGATTTTAAGGTAATCTCCACATCATTTTTAGCGTGGTTGAGTTAATTAGAACTAGATCTTTAATGTTGTAGCTAATGGGTAATCTTAGTATAGTTGGTGGCTAAAGTTAATTTTAAATGAACATACTTTTTCTTCCAGTAACATTTTAACCAATGTTCCCTATAATAAACCTCAGCTTCAAGATAACAAATGGTAGTCTGTGGTAATATTAAAACAAACTTCCCATATTGCACAGAAGCACTTTGTCTTTCCAAGAAAAGAGTCTATGACATAAACTCAAATTTAATTATTTTTATGTTTATGGCAACTTGTTGATACATGTTTCTAACCTTCTCCTTATCTAAGAGGACACAATAACTGCCTGCCTTGTCTTCTCAAAGCCAATGTGTCTCAAATGTATCAAGTTTCTCATTATTACAAGAGGCTCCCCATTAAACTTCCTTGTAGAACAGTTATATTTTCTAGCCAAGGCTGAGTTAAAGACTATTAGGCTTATAGTTACTTGTTTCCATATGAGAAATAGATACATTAAAAAAAGAAACTCCTTCCTGAGAGGAAAAAAGCCCAACACAGGTTAAGGCAGCTAAAGGTCAAAATGCTAAACTCGCAACAAGCCTGAATATAAAAGCGCTATGATTTACAAGATAATTTAACAAATTGTTTAAACAAATCTTACCTCCATTTCTTTCAGAAATTCATCTCAGTGAATTATTAAAACAAAGGAAAATGACATAAATCTTATTTATATTCCTTACATTTGACAAATTGTAGGACGTTTTCATTTCACAAAAAATTTCTCTTTAAAACTGGAAAATGAATCCTCAGCAATGGTCCCCAAGTTCTTTCCATTGCCTTTGGGCCCCTAATGCATGAGGTTAGCGCGCATCCTGCCATTGCTGTTCACTTAGCACAGTACCTGACGCTGGTAGAAATAAACCATTGTGGGGCTGAAAGCTACAAAAGACCAACTCTTTGGCGATACAAAAATATGCATCCTCTTAAGGCAACAACGTACACCAATGAAATAAAATAGATGACTGGGTGTTTCTTAAACATGAATGTGCATAGAAATCATAGACTTGCATTAAAAATGCAGATGCTGAGGCCCCTACTGCCAGAGACTCGGATTCACTTTGAAAATGCTGCAGGTAATTCATTTTGAGGAACCTACAATTGGAGCTTATAATCAAGAACTCAATAAAGGCTATTTTAGGTCAAATACCTGTCAGAGAAGAATTTGAGGAAGAGCTGAGGGGGGTCTGAAGGTATGATGTGGGTTTATCTGTCTAGAAAGGAGAGATGAATCATTCACATGAAAAAAGGGTCACAAGCCAGGGCCTGGAGGGGGAATGGGCCCGATGAGAAAGGACCACGAGGAGAGATTGTCCGAGGCACAGAGGTTGTGCTTTAGGGGATGACTGAGAAGACTGGGAAAGGTAGGTGGTCAATAAACACTTGTTGTATAGAACTGTTGGCTTCGAGGGACTACTGCCAACCAGCACAGAAAGAGCAGATGTGACATGCGAAGGGAATTTACCCAAATAGCCTTAGTCCTGGAAGCTCATCATCTGGGGAATTTACCCAAATAGCCTTAGTCCTGGAAGCTCATCATCTGGAGAGTCAAAGCATTAAGTGAAATTTTTTTCTTCTCCATCCCATTCTCTATTAAAAGCCATTATCTCTCTCCTTGTTTCTATGCCTCTTTTACAGAAGTGTGTACTTCCTATCTTACTTTAATTCATGGGTCCACCCTATCTTCCTTATTAGATTCCAGGCTTTTGGAAGGCAGGTCCTTAATACATTCCTCTGTGTTGTTTTCTTTTTTTGAAATTCATCATACAATGCTATGCACATGGATGGTGCTTAAAATATTTCAAGAATCAATTGATGACATTAACAATGAAACTCAATGACATCAGTTGGTTAGTATATGTCATGTACCAAACACTATGCTAGGTCCTTTGTATAGAACATCTTGGTTTTTATAAGTCTAGTACAAGTTAGGCATTGTTACTCACATATTACAGGAAAGGACTAGGAGGCTTGGAAAGTCAAGCACTTGTCTATAGTCACACAGCTGCTAAAGGGCAAAGGTAGAAGTAGATGTAGGACTAGAAACTATCTGACTCAAAAGGTGTACTCTTTCACTGCTGGATAAATGAAGAAATTAATGAATGAGTGAGTGAATGGGAATGTAAAGGTAAGGAATTAATCCTAGATGAGTGAGAATAAATGAAATTTTAGTTACTTATAAATTACAATCTGCTTATTCTAGAAGTGGAAAAGAAGGTAGGTAAGGGTCTTTTCTATCCAGTTCTGAGCTCTTTGGAAACAAGTGTGGTTTTTCTGGCAGGGAGAGGCAGAGCATGAAGGTGCCTGGAGTGCAGAGTGGGGCCTTCTGCATATTCTGTACCTGAGTTGATAGGGAGGGAGACCCATCTGTTGACACAACAGTGTTGTGTGACCGTGTGAAAGAGGAAGAAAACAATTCCTTTGATAGAGTTGTTTTTGGGTGAATAATCACACAAGTGATTGGTAAAAATACCCACGTTCAGGTCTCATCTCCTGAGATTCTGATTACATTCACCTGGGGTGAGTCTCAGATTTTTTTAATGTAATGTGCAGCTCAGGTTGCAAAATTACTATTTCCGGATTTTAGTTCCTGAACTAGTATTTGGTATCGCTGATTTTACAGTTCTGCCTTCTACAGATGTCCTTCACGGTAATAAGCCATCACCCTGAGGTTACTGGTCTCCTGATATTGCATAAAGCAATGTGATTATTACCAGGAAACTGCTTTGTTCTCATTAGATGGGAGCCATCTTTTTCTGAGCAAGTCTTGCATTCCAAGTGATTTTGCTTCTGGGACCAAATTATGTAGTCAATGGCATCAGACTGGCTTAGTAAAATTAATGGAAACATAATTAAAACAAGTTTCTCTCAGCTGTGCCATTTGAAGAGCCCTTAAAATTAAAAAAAATAAAATAAAGTAGTAAGATGACAAATTAAGGAAATGATCATTTAAATTGCAAGTTAGGCTTTTCAAATTAAACTCAAATTATATCCCTAATAAAGTGGATCATTAGTGATGAATTTCAAATTATAAAACAAAGCTTCGGGAATACAGTATCTCCTTTGAAGCTGGAGATCTAGATCTGAAACATAATTGTGCAGTGGTAGGTGGATAACTCTAGAAAGGACACTTCCCTTGCATAAGGCTGAGTTTGCTTATTTATAAGGTAAAGGTAAATCCATGCAATGGTATGTTGGCAAATGCATAACCATCAGCTCCATGAAGGGAAGGTTGATTTGTGGCATTTGTCAATTTGTGATTTGTAAAACTCCCACCATGGCAGATTTTAGGTTCCCTACAGAAGTGGCTCACACATTTCCTGTAAATCTAACAATGGGCTCTTGTTACCACTGAGATACAATGATAAAATGAGTTATAACAATAAAATGAAGCAATGTGTCAAACATCTAACTCAGTGGTTGGGCCAGACTTGCCCAATTTATAAAGTGTTCCCAAATTCTGCAGTTTTCAAAAATTTCAAATACTACTGTATTAATATTAACCACATTTTGAGGGCTCAGGACTTGGCTATATACTATAAACTATGGCAGCAACTTCTCTGAAAGGCAAGATTTGCATGTGTGAGAGTCTCAGTGCCTTTCCTTGCCTCTTCCCCACTCTCCATACAGTCACACCCTTCTACAGCCTGTTTTTGGTTTTTCCCCACTAAGGGACACCACTAGGAAAATACTGGTTAAATCCAGGACAAGAGGTGAGGCTGGGGAGCTTTGGGGGAAACCAGATAATTGGCAGTATCACAGGTGGGGCTAAAGCCGTACATTATCCTGACCTTGGCAAGGGGCTTGGTGCCATGAGATGGCATCCGTGCGGGTCATTCAAAGCTCTTCCCCATCAAAGTGCCCAAGTTCCTCCCTGTTTCTTGAGTCCCATGCGGAGGAGAGGCGCAGTTCACAGCCATCACCCATGCTCACTTCCTTGTGTAGGCCTCTTTCTCTGGGCTGATTCCCACGGTTCTTGCCACAGGCTCTGAATAAAACCAGACTGTTACCAAGGCCTGAATAACTCTGCATGATATAACGCTGCCCACTGCGCCGGTAATACCTCCACCTCGCATTCACTGAGTGCTCACAGTGAACCAGGCAGGCGTTGCTCCATGCCCTGAGTGGAATTCAGTCACATAATTCTCGAAACACTCCTTTGCGTTGTTAATCCTGCTTTCCCAATGAGGAAACTGGGGCCTTAGTTTAAATCCCTTGTCTGAGGTCACACCAGTCCAGAGTGACAGCGGTGGGATTTAAATAGAGGCAGTGTAGTGAGGACACCTTTCTTAAAGCACATGCTGTAAGGGCAGTTCTGAGCAGGCCACGCCTGCTGTCCAATGGGGCAGCAAGGGTAGTCCTTCCAGAGGGAGGGGTGCCAGGGAGGGGCCAGGAGACGGGCAGAGACAGACTTTGCGTATGTCACAGTATGGAAGATATGCAACAACAGCAAATGAAAACACCTGCAGTAGTCTCTTTCCCCACTGCTCTCCATTTAAAAATTAATGTTTAAATGGAAATACACATAGAGAAAACCACCCAAGTCATACGTGTTCAGCTTAATGATCTTCCACAGCAGAAACAGATGCAGGTAACCAGCACCCAGATCAAACAATGGATAATCACTAGCACCCAGAAAGGCCCCTTACACCCTTTCTCATTCATTTACACTATCTTCTTCAAAGACAAACACAATCCTGACTTTTCTCAGTATAGCTGTCTTTAAATTTTACACAAGTGGAATCACATATATGTACTCTTTCTGGTCTGGTTGATGTTTCCCAGTTTTGTTTCTGAGATTCATCCATGTTGTTTTATAGAGCAGTAATTCATTTGCTCCTACTGCTGTGTGTAGGACTCCATGCTCAAACACATCATGATTTGCTTGTCTGCTCTATTGCTGGTGGACGTTAGGGTTGTGTCTAGTTTTCGGCTATTATGAATTGTGCTTCTATGAACAGTTTATGCCCACCTTTTGGTGCCCATACATATGTATTCTGTTGGGTACATCCAGAGGAGTGGAATTGCTGGGCCCTAGGATATGCATACATCCAGCCTCAGCAGATAATGCCATATGATTTTCCAAAAGTGGCTGCACCAAGTTATACTGCCACCAGCACTATTTGACAGCTCCAGCTGATGCTTCATGGTGTCCTTATTCTCTTTCATTTTGGTGAATGGGTTTGGTTTCATGGTGGTTTTGATGAGCAGTTTCTTCATAAGCAATGATGTAGAGTACCATTATGTATTGGCCACTCCCATATCCATTTTTATGAAGCAACTGTTAAGCTTTCCACCCATTTAATTGGATTGTCTTTCCCCTATTGATTTGTAGTTTTGAAAATGCATCTCATCAGTCTATTTTGCAAGGATTTAAAAAATCTATATATAATTAGCCAAATATAGTTTCTTTGTATTCAAAGCTAAGAGTAGTATTTAATACTTCATTAATTGTTGAAATAGTAACTACTTATTTATTTAGCAATGTGGTCCCAGATTTGCCTCCTTTACATATATGGCATTCCTGTACTAATGATGGTAAGACAGGTATTCGAGGAGAGAGCTTGCTTTCCCTCTTTTATCCTCCTCTTTCTCCCCCGTATCCTATCTCCTCCCTCCCTCACCTCCTTTTTTCATTCCCACTCTTCCTTCTTTCCTAAAACAGTTTATATTATGTAAAAATTTTATATTAAGTTTCTTTTAGAGAGTTTGTTCTCAGTCCATAGTGTCCCCCCTTCTTTTCTGAGAACATTGTATAAACAGCTGGGACTCAATTTTATGTAAATAACCATATCAGAATTACCTTACGATACTGCTTTGTGAGTACTATATTTCATGAGAGTCAGTAAAAATGCTTCAAAAATTCTTTTGAAAGAGAGAGATCCAAACATACACTCATTACAGAATTTCAAATGAATCATGTAATGCACCCGGAACACCTATAAAATATAGAGTAACAAATCACGCTGTTCTTCCTACACAGGTGCTCGTGTAAAGCACACGTGACACATGAACACTTAGAGCTGCACAGAAGATAAATGCTTTTGTTACAAAAGCATTCCACTATAATTCATATAATGCTCTTTTGTGCCTTTATGTTCCTTTTGCTCATTGTGTTTCATCTTTTTTTTTAAATAGCAAGCTCCCCAACTATGCTTAAAACAATTTTATTTACAGAAAATGATTTATACATAAACTTTACAGCCAAATATTGCATCAAATAGGCTCTGTCTGTAGAAAAAGGACACTTCTCAGACATTCCTGACAGGGAGCTTCCTTTAAGTGCTTTCTCTCAGTTGTGGTAAGTGGGTTTCCACTGACTGCTCCATACCCTCAACTCTGGCATCATGAAACATTGGCAAAATGGCAGAGGGTGGCCAAGGAATCAACAGAGTTCTACTCTTCCATCCAAGGATGAATTCGTGTACTTTTCTGGTAAATTATAACTTAATAGGGGGAAAAAACAAACAAAGAAAAACCAGCCACATCTGAAAATTACAATCTTAAGCTCAATCTGCTCAAAGAAATAGCCTGAGGTTAACAGGTATTAAGATTGTCTCCATACTTTAAACCTCAGTTCTGGTAGAGAATATGGAAGGGATTTACCAAATGTCGGGGAGAATACATGATTCATCTGCTGCGTTTTGCTCTAAAGGGAAACAGACCTGGCATGGTAGGTGGAGGGGGCATGGAGTCAAGAAACGATCGTTCTTAAGGTGGAAGAAATGAAGCATATTTGTGTGCTTCTGGGGATGGGGGGAGAGGGGAAAGCTGATGATGCTGGAGAGAGAGGAGATGACGGCCGGACTGACATCCTTAGCACTGAGAGGAGATGGGATCCTATGTGGAGGGGAGGATCTGGCTTTACAAAAGGAGCAGAGCCCGGGCTCAAACATGCTGAAGGAATGACTGACAACACGTAGGGATTTATTTCCATTTTTATACAGTATTAAATGAGACCACAATATGGTATAGTGATTAAAAACAGGGACTTAGAATCTAAGAGACCCTGTGATGTCTTGGGCAAATGACTTAGAATCTCTCTGACACAGTTTATGCATCTGTAAAATAGACATAATAGCCCCTCCTCATTGGCTGTTAGCTCTATTGTGACAAAGCATGTGACTGGCCCAGCAAAGTGCCTGGCACATGGGCAGGGCCCAGATGGCAGCTTTACTGTTTCATGCCTTCGTCTTGGTCCCCAGAGCGACAAGTCTGAGGGCATGCCACACTCAGCCCTGCGCTCCCTGAGAAGAGCAGGGGTCCCTCTTCCTTCTCTGGCATTTAAGCCGCAATAGTGCAGACCCTGGACACTATTCTGGAGGAGGGGTTCAGGACAGTGATTTCCCCTTCCTCTGGAGCCTTCCCTGGAGTAGCACAGATGGCAGCCCTGGGGGAACCGCCAGAGAGCAGGAAGGGGCAAGCAGGGAGAGGGAGATGAATTCTTTACCGACGTAACCAAGACTGGCCTGAGCAGGTGCTCAAAAACATTTTTACTGCATCCCAAGGAATCTGAAAGCCCATGCAAGGGACGAGGAAAACCTGAAAATTAATGAACAGTATCAACAAAGATGGGCTAGATTTTAGTCCCTTAGTATAACTGAACAGATATTTACGATTTGCCCAAGTGTATCTCCTAGCCTGTCAAGCAAGATTCCATGTCGATGGTTGTTAGAGATGTTGACAGACTGTGTAGTAACACCGAAAACACTAATTTAGCTGTGACTAACCCTTCATGGTTGATAACGCTGGTTGCTTTGGGGGCAGTATTAGGGAAAAAGAAGTTATGGTCATTTGGAACCCATGTTGAACGAGTTTATTAAGTATAAGTAAGGTTCACATTCTGGGGAAATATCACTGAGAAAAGGATACCTGGGGTAGGAAAACTAGAGGAAAGAGAAAATTATGGCCTAAGTTTCTTGATTTAAAAAAAAAACAACTTAAACAAGAGTCACTGAGAATAAAATGACATAAAATTTCCATGACAACATCCCAAGGGCTAAAGTCCAGGGATGCAATTAATTCAGAGTATTCACCCTTTCTGATTCTCGTATGACTCTCGTGCCTGCGAGTCAGTGAGTGTCTCTCCATTCAGTAACTGTGAACGGTGCCTTGCAAATTGTAGATACTCAGCAGTATTTCATTTGTCAAGCTTCATGTCTTAAATCTACCTGAAGGCTCGTTTTTAGTTAATACATTCACACAGTTAATGTCATGATCAAGTCATCGGATCTTTCTTTTATTATTACTTTTTGCACTTTTATGAATTTTTTGTTACTTTTTTCTGGGTTTGTTTTTTAGCTATAATATAATTGTCTTGATTCTTTCCTTTCATCTATATCACATCATAATACCATGGAAAGATAATATCTAAAGATGATTTTCATGGCTGATGGTCTTTTACTCATTACTAAGTTGTACATATTTTGATACTTACCATAATATCACAGGTTGGCCAGTTCTTGAAGGATCAAAGAAATAGCTACAACTGGAACGCGGCATCGGTGATGGGTTTATTATGTCCCCCAAACCTGGCTCCTGGACTGCCTTCAGCATAATACCAACGGTGGCTTGGCATTTGTCAGATTCCCCTCTGGTCAACTGAACAAACATGTATTAACTGTGCAGGGGTAGGGTCTTTCATGTATGTTATTTATTTCTATCAACCATCCCATAACATCAGTATGATTAACTCCATTTTAATGAGCTAAGAAATGAGCAAACAGGCTCAGAGAATTTAAGTGAATGGCTTGTCCACAAAAGCAGCAAAATTGGGATACAAACCACGGTTTTCTTACTCCAGATCCAACACTCACAGTTTCTGTTGTGTTAGCCACAGGGCTCACTCTTTGTCCTCGAATAAGACCACCTCCTAGTGCCTCAGATTTCCTGTCCTGCTCTTGGCTTTTGGTTGATTTGCTCATTCACTTATTCATTCAACAACTGTACACTGAGCACCTACTAAGTTCTAGGCGTTCTACTATTCACTGGCAATACAGCAATGAATATGAGCTACATGGTTCCTGCCCTCATTGTGTTTATGTTCTAGTGGGGATCAAACACCAAAGAAGTGTCACATGACATGAGTGTTGCCAGGACAGTGGGGGAGAGGTTGAGATGCTGTAATGGGGGACCTGGTCCAGGTCATCTCTAAGATGCAGTTGGAAGGCTCACATCATGACTGTCTTGTCATGGTGTTGTGTTTGCAGAAATATCAGTCTGGCTTCCAAAAATCACTGAAAATTAATCAAAATTTTAGTGTAGTTTCTTGAAAAAATGATAAAGAAGGATTTCCTACAGGACATAATAGGAGTCACTTGCTAAGCCCATACCATGTGTGAAGCATAGAAACCTTAAGTGGTAGAGACTGTTGATGCCTATTTTATAGATAAAGCCACCGAGCCACAGGGAGATTAAATAACTGCCTGAGCTCACATAGTCAGTAAGTAATGGAAATTGGATTTAAACCTTAATATTCTGACTCTTAACCACTGTGTTGTTTTACCACTTAGAAAGCAACATTTCTTAAAAATCTGTTTTTTTCCACTCTACCTTGTACATGTAAAGATAATCCCCTAAAATTATTCCCTAAACTTAACCCCCTAGTTTTCCTGACTCCTCCTATCTACCTTCTCTAGTTTATAGACTTTTGAAAGTAGAACATGTTATTGCCATTGGCTTTTTTTAACCCATTGTCAACTGACCCATTACCCCAGTTGCCATAGGAAATGGAGGGCAGAGGACTGGCCCAGTAAGAGAGAGCTCTCCCCTTGAGAAGGTGTATGTGTGAAAGGTGTGCGGGTATGTTCTCCCTCACACAGGAAGAAAGGGTGTCAGTCTTGCCACTGGCAAATCCTTTGTAGCCTCCTCCATTTCGTCATGGTCCGAGACGAGGTGGGGTTACTAGGCCAGGAGTGAGGAGGAGAGTGGTGGAGCGGAGGGAGAAGCATATGCCAAGACCCTGAGGGCAGAGAGAGCATGGAGTCTGTGAGGAAATGAAACCTGCCCAGTGTGCCCAGGCCTAGGGGAGACATTAAGGTGAGCAACAGCCAGATGGTAAAGAGCTTTACATGCTTTGGAAATGATTTCAGACTATCATGTTTGTACTTGGTATGGAGAATCCAGCTAAGAGGTGATTGTGGAAATTAAACCCAAAGTGATGGTGGCTTGGGCCTCGTGGTAGTGGCCCCAAGGGAATCAACAGTCAAGAGGCCTAAGTGAAAGGGCTTGTGATGGATTAGCTACAGGTGATGTGGGAGACGGAAGAGTTGAAGATGACCCTCCAATATTTATGACTTCAAGGTCTGGGTAGAGGGTGGGCCTATTTAAACATGGGAACCCTCAAATGTGAAGCCAAGTTTGTCGGAAGTGTGGGTGGCCTGGGGACACCTAGAACCTGCAGCTGGCATCTGAAGTGAGAGCCACCTTGTGGAGGACATGCCCTTAAACTTGTGGAGTCAAACTCTTGGGAGTTAGTGACACAAGTCAACCGCAGGAAACCCAGGTGGGGTGGAAATGGCGCCGAGGCCCAGGGAAAGGACGGCAGTAATAAGGCAATATTCAGGAAGGCCTTTTAAAACCAAAGGACTTGTAGACCTTCTCTGTGAAAAGCCATGGTCCTCTTTTGCACCAAAAGGGGGCTGAGTTGGAGGCGACAGCACCACCGGGAGAGGAGCAACCCTGCTCCTTTGGTGGGCTTCCCGGGACTCCGGGCCCTCTGTGCTGTGACATGCACACCGGGCTCCCCTCAGTCCCTGCATCTCACGTACTTCGTTTCTGTGCAGATGCCTAAGCTGCAAGCTGTTGGCTTTTCGTTTTGTTCTTCCAGCATCTAGCTTGCTCCTGGCACCGACAGACCGTGCTGCCCTTTTCCCTTGGGGGACGGAGTGGCTGGTAGTGGTTGTGGAAGGTGCTGGGTGGCCTGACAGTCAGTGGGGGACTGTGAATTGTATTGCTTAGTTCTTCCTCACAAAATAGCTTTTCTGAACAAATGTAGAATGCAATTATTCAGTTAATTAAACAAAATGCATAGTGATTAGTTTGAGGGCTTCCCTGGAGCCATCTGGGGCTTACACTCAGCCCTTGAATCTGGGAAAGTGGTTTGTGAATAATTTAGAATATTAGAATGTTACCTGAAAACTAAGACTCTGGACTGCCAATTAGTCACCCGGAGCCAAGAAGCTTTTTGTGTCATTCTTGCTATTTTCATAAAAGCATGATCATGCAAGACAATTTCCCTGTAGAATGAATATCTTTAGCCATATTTTAGGATATTCTGTGTGGGCTTTTGCATGTAAGTGGCTGAGAGGCAAGAGGTATTTAGATGTGAAATTAACTACAAAAAAGGAAAGATTAGAGAAGGAATGTCTGTATGTGGGCTGCTAGGCGTCCTGAAAGATTCTGCAGTCGGAAGACAAACCAGTCCCTGAAAGGACAGTCACCTGGATGAGTCCTAATCTCCTACTTGTCCACGTAAACCACTGGGGGTTCTTAACAGTAAGTTCTCCCCACTCAAACTGGGTTGCTGCCCTGTGTCCCTGACTGCCTGCTTTCTCTGCCTGGTCATTGTGAGGAATTCAGGCATCTTGCTACTAAATATTGGCTGCCAGCAGGTGGAAGTGGTGCCCCAGCTCCTCACTAGCTCTGTGTCCATAAGATCCTTCAGCCCAGACAATTGCTCACTCATTGACCCTTGACCCTGCCCTCCCACCACCAGCATCAGTGTTCCTCTGGAATTCTGGTGTTAGTGGGGGAAAAGGGAAGCCACCTGGCCATTACCACCCACTAGCTGTGTGCCTCTACCAGCTTACCAGCTTCCCTAAGCTGCAAGTCTCTCCTCTGTAAAAGTGGATAAAAATGGCCTCCTAGGTTTGTGGTGAGGATTAATTATAAAAATGGACATAAAGCTCTTAGCACAGGGCCTGACAAATACTAAGAACTGGTAAATAGTAGCTAATAACTTTATTTTTTATGTCATGCTTATAAACGAGCCATCAACAAACAATTTTACTCACAAGGCTATGTAATTCATGAAAAAGATAATTTACAGAGCGTAGTTAAATTGCTTACAGTGCTATGAGGACAAGAAAGATTGAATTACCTTCCTTTCTGCTCCATGGTGGCCATAGAATTCTTGTTCTGGCCAGACACTGGGACAGGCTCTGTGTGCATAAGAACTGGTGTCTGAGAAGCAGCCCACATCTCTCCTAGAGAAATCATTCCTGATACACAGTTCATTGCCTAGTAAGTTTTAAAGACAAAGCTTTTTTTTTCTTTCTTGAAGTAGCCTAGCATCCCAAATCAGAAATAGGTCTCCGTTAGTACATTTTTTCAGCCTCAGTAGAGGGACATTTAGTTGCAAAGAGCCAAGCCAGGATTGGCTCAAGCAAGGATTCCTAAAGACAATAAAGGGAGAGGAATCTGAAAACAGGAACTGAAATACAGCAGCTTCACTGGGCTGGGCCTGGCCTTCTTGTTGTTCTTCAGACACAATAGGAGTATACCTGCCCCAGGGCTCCTGCACTTGTGCTCATGTTTCTTGGGATGCCCAGATATCTATATGTCTCCCTTCCTCCCCTCTTCAGGTCTTTACTCAAAAGCTGCCTTCTCAGTGTGACCCTTCCCTGGCCATTTAAATGTAATGCCCTCCTCACCATTGAGACACAAATCTTTTTATCCTCTTTCCCTGCTTTATTTTTCTTCTTAGCAATGATCATCACTAATGTCTATATATTTTGCTTGTTTATTTTGTTATCATCTGTGTCCTCATTAGATGGGATTCCATTAGAGCTGGGATAGTTTTCTTACGAGCCCCTGCTCTGTACTGCTGAATTCCTAGCCTGAGAACAATTCCCAACATATAGTAGGCTCTCAATAAATATTTGTTTAATGAATATAAAAATAAATGGAAAAACAAAAACCTCAAGTTTTTCCTTAATAGGGTTACTGTCCTTCCTAGTTTGCTTGCTTTTCTGTTGGGTGTCCTGCAAGGTCTGTGATGGGACAGTTTATCTACCAGAATGCGGTGGTACCAGCATGGATCGGAGGGCCCAATTTCTTTGGCCAAAGATACAGTTTACATTGTGATTAAGTCAAAGTCATGGGAAAATTATACTTCTCAGGGAGAGAGATAATCTTGGAGTTCTCTTGGAAAGTGTGGGAGCATCCAGGGCCCCTCAAGGAGATGGAATTAGGTGCACCTTTTGGTCTTACAGATGACCACTGCTGATAACAAGCTGGGCCACTAAGACAGGACCTGCGTCAACTCAGACTCATTCCTTCCCCTGGAAAAATGGCTTAAGGCACTTCTGATTCCAAGTCTTGAGCAGGCTGCCCTGGCTTGTTGGCAGATCCAGCACATTCCAGAGAGTAATGCTTTGAGGGAGGATAAGGGGACCTCTTGCTCAAAATACACACCTTCCATCTCAACTTTCATAGTATCTAGAATTTCACCATTAGGAATCTATCCCTATTAGAGACCTAGAAATTTTTTGTTGTTCTAAAGAGTATCCTCTTGAGATGCTCTATGCCCAGAGCACATAGTATGTAAACTAATACTTTCTGGGAAATGTCCATCCTTAAAAGCTAGCTTTTAGAAAAATGGCAGAAATTCATCATTGGCTAAGTGCCTAGGAGGAGGAAGGGAAGAATAAGGATAGATGAAGAAAATCATCCTGAGACAATATGATAGAAAACTTAACTCCCAAAAAAGTATTTCTGTAGCGCATGTTAGGTCATAGGTGTACATTTAATCCAAGGTACTCTACTGGAAGGCAGGCCTTTTCTGCTGAATTATTTTTTGATAAACAAGTGACACTGAGGCCTTTTGTCAAATTTGCTTTGGGAAGCATCTTCAAATCTTAATCCCCAGATCAGGAAGGCACATGTATACTCTGTCATCTGGAGTGAGTCTCAGGCAGGTGTTGTGTCCATGCACTGAGAGGCCTGGCCAGTTAAGAGGACAAGGTAGTGCTAGGCAGGAAGGTGGAAATGAAGCGGGCTTGGCATCTGGGGAGGTTTTTGCCTTGCATAAAAGCTGTTTACCTCTAAGAGGCACACGTAACCCCCAGGGGCTTCTGTATGTGTTTGCTTTGTTTTCCCTGAAGATACATATTTTTATCTCTTAACTAAAAGATGCTGTTCCCTGTGGGGCCTGAAACTAAGAGGCACAACTGGAAATTGGGCCTTTGGAGCATGGATGGGCCAAGCCTGCTAGTGAGTTCTTCGAAGGGCAGGGCTGCTCTCCCTCCCCCACTTGCTGATAGGGAGGGACAGGGAAAGGGGAAACACTGGGGGATAGCAGAGAATTCTCTGCAGGATGATGGTTTTACCTAAAGAAAAAGGGACAGGTATTTTGTAATTTGACTCCTTCTACCTCAGTCAATAGCCACTTCATTTTTTTTTTACATCAAATGTGAGATTCAAAAACAGTATTTTTTTAAGGTTACTGGTATTTGAATAGGCTGCAGAAAAACTCTCCCCTAACCTACATTTTTAAAATAAATTTTAATCTCTCTAATTACTTTAAAAGCGACACATATTCATGCTTGAAAACTTGGAAAATACAGAGAAGTATAAAGGAAATAAAAATCACTTAGTCCCATTACATAATAGTTTGATGCTTATATTTTAAGCTTTTTCTATTCATATCATACTCTAAAAAGTAATGCAATCATACTGTATATCCTATTTTGTGATTTGCTTCTTTCACTTAATTTATCATGTACTGTAGATTTTTCCACATCTTTAAATGTTTTCCTAAATAATTTTTACCAGCTACCTAGCATTTTAACATATGTGGTCATTGATATTTATTGAACTATTCTCCTGTTGCACAGATTTTCTTTTTATTGCAATGTGAACATTTGCTTTAATTTTAAATAAGTATAAAAAACTGCATATGCATTTTTAAACAGTTTTAATTTATTCTAAAACCTTAACTATTAAAAATTCAAAAGGTATCCTGGCTGTTGCCTGAAGGCAGAAACCTTTCTTGGCTGTTTTAGGAACTGGAAAGGGCTGCCTGGACAGTTTTCAGAAGGGAAATGGAGCAGGGTGAGGTGGTTCTCTAAGCAGTAGTCATGGAATTAAATCTTAATGCTTGAAATATTCAGAAAGCAAAGTTATGGGTACATAGATTCTAATGTGTGTGTGTTGTGTGTGTGCGTGTGTTTGGCAAGCAGGACAGGGTTAGTTAGTGGTAAATA
The DNA here is from genome assembly GCA_029783875.1 of Phataginus tricuspis. Classification (NCBI taxonomy): domain Eukaryota; kingdom Metazoa; phylum Chordata; class Mammalia; order Pholidota; family Manidae; genus Phataginus; species Phataginus tricuspis. The sequence goes on from JAQQAC010008880.1 coordinate 20,863,763, forward strand.
TGAATTATTCAGAACAGAAATTAATATGCTGAGGTTTAAGGTGAGTTGGATAAATCCTATTTTTTTTGCCCAGTTTTATCAAGATATAACTCACCAATAACACATGTAAGCTTAAGATATACAATTGGGGACTTGATACATGTATATATATTATGAAATGTTTATCAGAGTTAACACATTCCTCCCTTCACATAATTGCCATGTTGCTGCTGTTCTGGAGAGAACATTAAAGCTCTGCTCTCAGAGCTGCTTTCAAGTATAACAGTACAGTACTTTAATGATGGTCACATGCTGCCCATTACATCCTGGAACGTACTCATCTCACACCGAAGTTTGTGCCCTTTGACCAATCTCTCCCCATTTCCCCCACCTCCCAGCCCCTGGCAACCACCTTTCTACTCACTGTTTCTATGGATTTGATGTTTTTAATTATTTGTGTCCCCAGGGGTTGAGAGCACGAGCTTTGTCACATTCACTGCTGTGATGCTTATGCCTGGCATGGAGTCTGCCATGGGTGTTGGGTAAATATCTGCAGCAACATCCATGGAATAGGATAAATGAGAGCCCAGGAGATAAGATAAAGCTCTTGGACTACATATACTTCCTCCTCTTTTAATTTCCTTCTGTTTGTTGTTTCCATTTTCTGTATCAATTAGTCAAGGTTAAGATATTTAAATATTTAAATATTTATTTGAGTCTTTACATTCTTAGAAAAAAAGCTGTAAGAACAAAAACCAATTAAATATATAACATTGAGTGGATGGATCATGTTAAACATCAACTATAACCAATAATAAAATAATATAAACATCCCTGATTTAAATCTCAGCAGATCAAAGGCTGGCCATTTTCTGTGGGTTATTCTTTTCTCTGGACACGTCCACATGTCTAGGTTTATAAAAGAATTGAAGGTAGGAAGACCTACCATGTATAGGATTAATTCTTGTGTTAGGTGAAAAGAATTTCCTAGTGGGTATAAGTGCTTTAATGTCTATGAGGAATTTTGCTGCTAGATTTAATTGAATTTGTTACTTTGTACAGTACTTGAAGCTCACGGGAAATCTTGGTTAATAAATCAGAGAAACAGAAATTTATGTAAATCCCAAGTAATCTGATGAACACATAGTAGAAAACATATCAAACTCTTATGCTTAATTCAATAAACGTTCATGGGACACTTATTAATGTGAGGCACACACAAGACAGTGGGGGTTCTGAAGAAAGGAAAGATGGCTAAGAAGCTTTAAGAGTTCAGTTATACTCTTACATGTAAATTACTATTTAAAATACACACTGTGATGAAATAAGGACTAGGTATGTTTTCCTGACCCAAACATACACTTTACAAATGGAGAACATGAAGCACTGAGTGGGGAAATGTCCTGGAGGGGCCCAGCGTGGCTCAGGATGGCCAGTGCCCCTGCAGTGGGCTGGGCATCCTCACGGCGCTGTGACAGGTGCACCCCTTTTTATCCACTGCCAACACTCCTATCCTGGCCTTTCTCCTAGCCTCCACCACACCTCCCACATTTAAAATTCTGAATAGTAGCAAAACCTCTGAGAATAATCTAATATAAAGTACCTATTCCAATGCTGATAGGAAGCTTTTGTTTGAAATATAACTTTTCATATGGTAGATAGACTCAGGAATTTGTAAATGCAATGCAGAGCAGTGCAAAATGATCTGTATTTTGAAAATGAAGACTTATTTGTGATGCAGGAGAGGAAACTCCGTTGTTGTTCTGTTATCCTTTACCCTCATGCTATTCCTTCTCACCTTTCTTAATCATCCTTCCGGAGCAACATTTGAGCTCAGGCTATTGATATGGGAATTAAGTTATTTCCTGTCAAAAGGAAATAGCTTTTCCAAATGCCAAGCAAAATTCATGGGAAAACAACCCCTCAAGCTAAGTAGTAGTTTGGAAATGTGATCTTTTAGAAAACTTCGAAGGCCTTTAAGAAAATAACCTGATTGTTTTGGTTCAAATCTGATTTGTTATTAAATGTATGTATCTACTATCTCAACCATTGTCTATGTAAACTTTTTTTCCATAGCCTAAGTCAAGCAGGCAGAAATGGCCTTCCTCAGAAATGCATTAATAAAGAGTTTTGTTTTATTTTTTAAATGATGAATTCGATCTCACATTGATTTCCTAATTTTCCTTTCCACAGGTCCCCCAAACCAAGGTTCTGAATATGGGGGATCACAGAGGGACAAGTTTGAAAATCCTCAACATTCAAGATATAGAGATATCTCTAAAGAAAAACTGCTATGAAATATAGTTTAGTTCGTTACAAAGAGTTGATGTATCCGGCGGAGTTACATTCCTTGGCAGTACTTTCATAGAGTTCCAGTCTCCACACACAATTCATGCAGAAAGATGCAATCATCTAGGAAATGTGTCCTGAGGCCAGGGCCCTCCATCAGAGTCTATGTGCTCAAGGCTCCTATAATAATTACCGAAGAAGTCCTCGACCTCAATGGGCTGCTAGGAAAAGTAAGGTTGAGAGAATCAGCTGTTACCCTAGCTTATTAGAAACAGCACGGATGTGGCAGACACTAATTTCTCCTTAGTGCCCCGTCTTCTCATTCCTCCTTTCACAAACAGACTCGATACTCCTGTTTAGTTGGTCACACAGTCACCCATGTTGAGACTGTATTTCCCAAGTCTCCTTGCACTGGGCATAGCCCCTAGGATAGGAATGGAAGTATTGTGTATAAGGTAATTAAATATGTTAAATTTATAAATGCAGGTTAAAATAGCTAAAAGACCTAATTAAATCAGTCTCTAATTGGGACCAATCATTAATCAAAAAATCTTAAAATTATTTTTAAACTTTGCCAGGTTTGTAATGTAAGTTTGTAAGGAACTTAAAATCGTAAGAAATAACTAGGTTTTGAATATATTTATTTTATTAATGAGTAAATTTAGTGTCAAGTGACTGATTAAAATGTAATTTGTGTTAAGGGATTCAAGCCTATTTTGGGTATTCTACACTATTAACACTCCAGATTTTCGGCCAGGCATGAGAAATGGTATGTGACCTCCCAGTAGGTCTGAGTCACTGGCTAGTTCATTGATGCCCACACTTTTACATACTTTATCAAATCCCCAGGTGGATGACAGCGACCCAAGACAGATAATAATAAATTGTTCTCCACAAACACAATTGAAGCTGTATACAGTGTCAACTGACTCATCTTTTCTTTGTTCCTGGAAAACAAGTGGGGGGTTTTCAGTTCAGAGATCACAGCAGCATATTTCTGACGTCTTTAATAATTTCAGACTGATCACGGACACCACATTCTTTGATTAACTTTGGCCTTTAGCGAAGAGAGAGAACAAATGAACAAATATGAATATGGGTGGCAGTTAAAATAACTTAGGCATTTCGTTTCTCATATACATGATACACAGTATTGATCAGAATGTGAAAATTAAATCATATAGGGGTGAAAGAATTTCTGAGTGCCCTGCTGTCTTCTTTGGGTTTTGAGCCATGGCTTAGCTCACTGTAATATTGGACATTAATGTACATTCTTTTTTTTTTTTTGGTATTGTTAATGTACAATGACTTGAACATTATGGTTACTAGACCCCCTATTATCAAGTCCCCCCCACATACCCCATTACAGTCACTGTCCATCAGTGTAGTAAGATGCTATAGAATCATTACTTGTCTTCTCTGTAAATACTGCCTTTCCCATGTCCCCCCTCCACTACATTATGTATGCTAATAGTAATTCCCGTTTTTCCCCCTTATCCCTCCCTTCCCACCCATCCTCCCCAGTCCCTTTCCCTTTGGTAAATGTTAGTCCATTCTTGGGTTCTGTGAGTCTGCTGCTGTTTTGTTCCTTCAGTTTTTTCTTTGTTCTTATACTCCATAGATGGGTGAAATCATTTGATACCTGTTTTTCTCCACCTGGCTTATTTCACTGAGCATAATACCCTCTAGCTCCATCCATGTTGTCGCAAATGGTAGGATTTATTTTCTGCTCATGCCTGAATAATATTCCATTGTGTATATGTACCACATCTGCTTTATCCATTCATCTACTGATGGACACTTAGGTTGTTTCCATTTCTTGGCTATTGTAAATAGTGCTGCGATAAACATAGGGGTGCATATGTCTTTTACAAACTGGGCTGCTGCATGCTTAGGGTAAATTCCTAGGAGTGGGATTCCTGGGTCAAATGGTATTTCTATTTTGAGGTTTTTGAGGAACCTCCATACTGCTTTCCACAATGGTTGAACTAATTTGCATTCCCACCAGCAGTATAGGTGGGTTCCCCTTTTTTCACATCCTCGCCAACACTTGTTTGTTTTTTGGATGGCGGCCATCCTAACTGGTGTGAGGTGATATCTCATTGTGGTTTTAATTTGCATTTTCCTGATGAGTAGTGATGTGGAGCATCTTTTCATATGCGGGTTGGCCATCTGAATTTCTTCTTTGGAGAAGTGTCTGTTCAGCTCCTGTGCCCATTTTTTAATTGGCTTATTTACATTTTGTTTGTGGAGGTGCGTGAAGTCTTTATATATTTTGGATGCAAACCCCTTATCAGATATGTCATTTATGAATATATTCTCCCATACTGTAGGATGTCTTTTTGTTCTACTGATGGTGTTCTTTGCTGTACAGAAGATTTTTAGTTTGATATAGTCCCACTTGTTCATTTTTGCTTTTGTGTCCCTTGCCTGGGGAGATATGTTCATGAAGAAGTTGCTCATGTTTGTGTCCAAGTGATTTTTGCCTATGTTATTTTCTAAGAGTTTATGGTTCCATGACTTATATTCAGGTCTTTGATCCATTTTGAGTTTACTTTTGTGTATGGGGTTAGACAGTAATCCAGTTTCATTCTCTTACATGTAGCTGTCCAGTCTTGCCAACACCAGCTGTTGAAGAGGCTGTCGTTTTCCCATTATATATCCATGGCTCTTTTATCATATATTAATTGACCATATATGCTTGAGTTTATATCTGGTCTTTCTATTCTGTTCCACTGGTCTATGGATCTGTTCTTGTGCCAGTACCAAATTGTTTTGATTACTGTGGCTTTGTAGTAGAGCTTGAAGTCAGGGAGCCTAATTCTCCCAGCTTTATTCTCCCTTCTCAGGATAGCTTTGGCTATTCAGGGTCCTTTGTTTTTCCATATGAATTTTAGAACTATTTGCTCTAGTTCATTGAAGAATGCTGTAGGTATTTCAATAGGGATTGTGTTGAATCTGTAATTGCTTTAGGCAGGATGGCCATTTTGACAATATTAATTCTTCCTAGGCAAGATCATTGGATGAATTTCCATTTATTAGTGTCCTCTTTATTTTCTCTTAAGAATGTCTTGTAGTTTTCAGGGTATAGGTCTTTCACTTCCTTGGTTAGGGTTATTCCTAGATATTTTATTCTTTTTGATATGATTGTGAATGGAATTGTTTTCCTGAGTTCTCTTTCTGATAGTTCACCATTAGTATATAGGAATGCAACAGATTTCTGTGTATTAATTTTGTATCCCGCAACTTTGCTGAATTCAGATATTTGATCTAGTAGTTTTGGAGTGGATTCTTTAGGGTTTTTTATGTACAATATCATGTCATCTGCAAACAGGGGCAATTTGACTTCTTCCTTGCCAATCTGGATGCCTTTTATTTATTTGTGTTGTCTGATTGCCATGGCTAAGATCTCCAGAACAATGTTGAATAAAAGAGGGGAGAGTGGGCATCCTTGTCTTGTTCCGGATTTTAGGTGAAAAGCTTTCAGCTTCTTGCTGTTAAGTATAATGTTGTCTGTGGGTTTGTCATATATGGCCTTTATTATGTTGAGGTACTTGCCCTCTTTACCCGTTTTGTTGAGAGTTTTTATCATGAATGGATGTTGAATTTTGTCAAATGCTTGTTCAGCATCGATAGAGAAGATCATGTGTTTTTTTTCCTTTTTGTTGATGTAGTGGATGATGTTGATGGATTTTCGAATGTTGTACCATCCTTGCATGCCTGGGATGAGTCCCACTTGATCATGATGGATGATCTTTTTGATGTATTTTTGAATTCGGTTTGCTAATATTTTGTTGAGTATTTTTGCATCTATGTTCATCAGGGATATTGGTCTGTAATTTTCTTTTTTTGTGGTGTCTTTGCCTGATTTTGGGATTAGAGTGATGTTGGTCTCGTAGAATGAGTTTGAGAGTATTACCTCCTCTTCTACTTTTTGGAAAACTTTAAGGAGGATGGGTATTAGGTCTTCAGTAAATTTTTGATAAAACTCAGCAGTGAAACCATCTGGTCCAGGAGTTTTGTTCTTAGGTAGTTTTTTGATTACCAATTCAATTTCTTTGCTGATAATTAGTCTATTTAGATTTTCCGTTTCTTCCTGGGTCAGCCTTGGAAGGTTGTATTTTTCTAGAAAGTTGTCCATTTCTTCTAGGTTATCCAGTTTGTTACCATATAATTTTTCATAGTATTCTCTCCTATTTGTATTTCTGTGGTGTCTGTAGTGACTTTTCCTTTCTCATTTTTGATTCTGTCAATGTTAGTAGACTCTCTTTTTTTCCTGATAAGTCTGGCTAAGGGTTTATCTATTTTGTTTATTTTCTCAAAGAACCAGTTCCTGCTTTCATTGATTCTTACAATTGTTTTATTCTTCTCAATTTTATTTATTTCTGCTTTAATTTTTATAATGTCCCTCCTTCTACTGACTTTGGGGCTCATTTGTTCTTCCTTTTCTAGTTTCATTAATTGTGAGTTTAGACTGTTCATTTGGCATTGTTCTTCTTTCCTGAGGTCAGCCTGTATTGCAATATATTTCCCTCTTAGCACAGCCTTTGCTGTGACCCACAGATTTTGTGGTGTTGAATTATTGTGTCATTTGTCTTCATATATTGCTTGATCTCTGGTTTTATTTGGTTACTGATCCATTCATTATTAAGGAGCATGTTATTAAGCCTCCATGTGTTTGTGGGCTTTTTCATTTTCTTTGTGTAATGTATTTCTAGTTTCGTACCTTTGTGATCTGAGAAGCTGGTTGGTACAATTTCAATCTTTTTGAATTTATTGAGGTTCTTTTTGTGGCCTAGTATATGATCTATTGAAAATGTTCCATGTGCACTTGAGAAGAATGTGTATCCTGTTGCTTTTGGATGGAGTGTTCTATAGATGTCTGTTAGGTCCATCTGTTCTAATACGTTGTTCAGTGCCTCTGTCTCTTTACTTATTTTCTGTCTGGTTGATTTGTCCTTTGGAGTGCGTGGTGTGTTGTTGAAGTCTCCTAAAATGAATGCATTGCATTCTATGTCCCCCTTTAATTTTGTTAGTATTTGTTTCACATATGTAGGTGCTCCTGTGTTGGGTGCATAGATATTTATAATAGTTATATCCTCTTGTTGGACTGACCCTTTTATCATTATGTAATGTCCTTCTTTGTCTCTTGTGACTTTCTTTGTTTTGAAGTCTATTTTTTCTGATACAAGTACTGCAACTCCTGCTTTTTCCTCCATATTAGTTGCATGAAATATCTTTTTCCATCCCTTCACTTTTAGTCTGTGTATGTCTTTGGGTTTAAAGTGAGTCTCTTGTAGGCAGCATATAGATGGGTCTTTTTTTATCCATTCAGTGACTCTATGTCTTTTGATTGGTGCATTCAGACCATTTACATTTAGGGTGATTATCAATAGGTATGTACTTATTGTAATTGCAGGCTTTAGATTCGTGGTTATGAAAGGTTCAGGGTTAACTTCCTTACTATCTAAGAGTCTAACAACTCAGTATGCTATTACAAACACAATCTAAAGGTTCTTTTTTTCTCCTCATTTTTCTCCCTCCTCCATTCTTTATATATTAGGTATCATATTCTGTACTCTTTATCTCTGGATTGACTTTGGGGGTAGGTGACTTAATTTTGCATTTGCTTAGTAATTAACTGTTCTACTTTATTTACTGTGGTTTTATTACTTCTGGTGACAGCTATTAAACCTTAGGAACACTTCCATCTATAGCAGACCTCCAAAATACACTGTGAGATGGTTTGTGGGAGGCAATTCTTTCAGCTTTTGCTTATCTGGAAATTGTTTAATCCCTCCTTCAAATTTAAATGATAACCTTATCAGTTAGAGCCTTCTTGGTTCAAGGCTCTTCTGCTTCATTGCATTAAATATATCATGCCACTCCCTCCTGGCCTGTAAGCTTTCTGCTGAGAAATCTGATGATAGCCTGATGTGTTTTCCTTTATATGTGATCTTACTTCTCTCTCTGGCTGCTTTTAATACTGTGTCCTTATCCTTGATCTTTGCCATTTTAATTATTATATGTCTTGGTGTTGTCTTCCCTGGGTCCCCATAGAGGTCTTGTGTATTACTGGTTAATTGAAAAATATAGCTTTTTTTCCATTTTGTTGAATGGTGCTGTATTTTTAAAAATTATATTCTGTAGTTGGCTATTTTTGTAAATAATGACAGTTGTTTCTTTTCCCTTCCTGTCCTCTTTTTATTTCTTTTTCTTTCCTTATAGTATTTTCCAGGACCTCTATGCTAATCAAAAGTGATCTGTTGTAGTGTTTTGGTACATATACTTTATTAAATTGTGAAAATTCTATTCTATTACTAGTTTGCTAGTAGCTTTTAAAAAATCATAAATAGGCTGTTGGATTTTTTTCAGTTTTTTTTCCTACATTGATTGAAATGTGATTCCCACCCCCCACCCCCTTTTAGCCTATTGAGATTTTCTGAAGTTGAGTCATTCTTGCAAGACTGATGTCCTTCTGGCACCTGCCTGCAGGTGCAGGTCAAAGTGTGTTGCTTCAGACATCCTACTTTAAGACATACTTCCCTCTGTCATAATGTACTGATTTTGCCTCCATCTGCTGGAACACTGTCGTACTGGCCTGAAGTGGGGATGGGAGCAGTCACCCTTGCTTCCTGAACCCTCTGATCACCATGTATTTTCTTAAATATGCTGTTTGATCTAGTCAGCTAATATTTGATTTAGAATTTTTGCATCTATGTTTATAAGTAAAATGAGCCTATAATTTATCTTGTTATCATCCTTCATCTGGTTTGGAATGAAAATTACACTGGCCTCATAAAATGGCTTAGGCAATTTTCACTTTTTTTTTCTGTTTTCCAGAACTTCTGTAAAAAAATTAATATTTCCTGGAGAGTTTAGTACACTCCACCTGTAAAAACACTCGGACTGGGATTGTGGAAAAGGAGGTCTTTGACTAGCTTTTTAATTTCTTTAATGCTTGTTGGTCCAAATTCTCTGTTGCTTTTTGTGTCAATTTTGACATATTTAAAATTTTTCCTAGTAACTGATGTATTTCATCCAGGTTTTCAAGTTTGGCAGTCCGTCTGATTTCTTAAACTTTGCAATATCAGGATCTTCCCTCACACGGGCAGGCACTCTAGCTCATGCCCACATCCTTTTGGTTTCCCCCCCAACATCACAGTTTAGTTCTAACTTTAAAATTTTTTAAAAAGAGCAATTAGGTTCACCAAAGCATTTCATCACCCCTTCTTCCCATTTCTTTTCACAGCTTCTGGATTGCTTTCCTTCTTACTTTCTCCAGCCGTGTCTTCAGGGTAGGTCTTTGTGTGGTGATCATTCTGAAGTCTCTTAGGCTTGGGAACATTTGTTTTCTGCTGTTTCGTTTGAATGGAAGTTGGGCTGGATATGAAATGCTAGACGGAAAGTTCTTTTCTTCTAACATAAAATATTCTGTTGTCTTTTTGCATCCATTTTTGTTAAGAAACCTGATTTCTGAATTTTTTTTCTTTCCTGGGTAATCTGTTCTCTCTCTCTGAAGCTTTTAGAATGTTCTCTTGGTCTTTGATATTCATAAACATACTGTCACTGTCTTGGTGTGATTTTCCTTATTTCCTGTTTGGCATTCAATGAGATGTTTCAATTAGAGGTTTACAAGCTTTTTTCAAATCTGGAAAATTGTTCCTTTAAGTATTTCCTCTCCTCCCTCACCCCTTGTCTGGATTTTGGCACTCTGGTGCTAATTCCCCTTCTCTCCTAGTCTCTCTCAGCCCTTTCTTGCTGTCTTCTGGAGCCACCAGGCCTTCAGCCAAGTCAGTCCTCATGTTTATGTCACCTACTATGTTATTCCTTTCAACTATTACAGTTTTCATAATTTATTTATGTTTTTCCCTTTGGTTCTTTGAAAAAAAACAAGTTCTTGTTCATGCTTCACATTACTACCTTTCCTGTCCCTGAGGCAATTGTGTCCATCTGTCCACACAGCTCTCCTGGCACCTGTGGGTGGCTACCTGTCACCGTGCACCCTCAGCTGTGGAGGTAGTGGGCCTGTGACCTCGCATCCACCAGGTGGCCTCTTGGTCAGGTCCCCTGCTCAGAGATGGGCTGAAAAGCAGGCTCTGCCCAGCAGGTTGGGACAGGCAGCTTGGCCCTGGGCAGACCACTCCTGATGAGGCTGAACCCTTCATGACCCCTGCACTGAACCCTCAACTCCAACCCCAACCCTGAGGGTGAAAAGGCGGAGGCGTGGGTGCTAGGGCTGGGAAGGGCTGGTCAGGCCTTCCTCTCCTGGTTTGCCAATTGTCCTATTTCCTCTGCTGCCTGAGGCCTGGGTCCATAGCCTGACTGGTGAGGCTGCCATAGTGGCGCCCCTGCCCAAGGAGGGGGGAGGGGTGACTCCAAGGTCCCCTGCCCTCCCTGCCACCTCTCGCCGCCTTAGGTCCCCTCCCCTCCCCTCCCCTCCTGTCCTCTCCCTCACAGGGCTCAGGGCTGCCTTTAGGCTCCCCTGTGGCTTGGGTTCCTAGGACTCAGGAGTCCTTGACTTTTAGTTTCTTAGGGGTAAAAGGAGAGGGCAAATGGTCCTAGTAGGTGTCACCCTGCCCCAAATTCTCTGCACTCCAAGATCTCAGGCTAGTAGGTCCTACTCCCTGGCCTGCGGCTGCGGCCCTGCTCCCTCCGGCCTAATTTGACCCTGGCCAGGGCAAGGCGCCCCTGTCCAGAGGTCACCTGCCCGCCCCGAGGCCACGGTCTTCCCCGGGACACGGGGGTCACGGGTGGCCACGGAGTGGGACCCTCTGACACCCTGGACCACCCCTTAGCCAACTCCTGCAGCACCTGCCTCTAGACGGCGAATTAGTGCTGGCCCAGGGAGCCGGATTCAGTGAGCTGGACCCCAGCTCGGACCTGGACTGTGGTGCAGGTGAGAGGGCTGCGCCGGCACTGGCCCGGCTGGAGGGGCGCGTGGGCGCAGGACGCGTTCCAGATTCCGGAGGGTGATCAAGGGCCCGGCCGGGCTGGACCTGCCTCTCCGTGTAGTCTGGGAGGGGGCGCGCCTCGGGGCTGGGCCGGCTGGAGGGCGTGCTCGCCCAGGCACCACCGCGTTCTTCCTCGACCCCGACCGCCTCTCCGGGCACGACCCGCGCCTGTGGCGCTCCGCACTTGGCGCGGGGCCTCTTCTCCATGGACGCCGAGCGCGTGCCCTGCCGCCACGACGACGTTGTGTTCCCGTCGGACGCCTCCTTCCGGGTGGGCCTCTGCCCGGGCGCCGGCACCACGCGCGTGCACAGCGTCTGGGCTCCGGGCCAGGTGAGGCGGCGCGCAGGGGCGGAGCGGGAGGGGCTCGGCCCCATCTCAGCGCGGCTGCCCTGGTGGGGCCGTCCCGGGGCGCCTCCCTTCCGGGTCTGGACACGTGGCTCCCCAGCACTCAGATGTCGTATCCTCTTCGCACTGGCCGATCTGGTGACCTGGCCACCCGCGCGACGAGGACCTGGCTGCTTTCCTGGCGTCCAGCGCCGGCCGCCCACGCTCCCACGGGCCGGGCGCGCTAGGCGTGGGCCCCGAGGTCTGCGCCGACCCGTCGGGCTGCGTCTGCGGCAATGCCCAAGTGAGTGCGGCCCGCGGCGGGGGCCAGGCCTCTCAGGCCCGCTCGCTCCCGGGCGCGGGGCCCTCGCGCTGAGTCTGCCCCTTGCCCGCTCCGCGCTGATGGCCGCCTGAACCGTCCACGAGCAGCCGTGGATCTGCGCGGCCCTGCTCCAGCCCCTGGGCGGCCGTTACCCTGCGGCCTCCTGCCAGGGCGCCCTCCGGCCCGAGGGGCAGTGCTGCGACCTCTGCGGCGAGCGCCCCGGCTCGCACCAGCCAGTCCCCCCGGGGGCCGCGCCCGCGGCGCTGACCCTTGCCCCCCGCCGCAGGAGCCGTCGTGTCGCTGACCCACGGCCCCGCCTTTGACCTGGGGCGATACCGGGCGCGGCTGCTGCACACCTTCCTGGTAATGGGGCCGCGCTCGCCCGCCGGCCCCTAGCGTCCCCTGCGCTGGGACCGCGGGCCGCCGAGCCGCCTCGGTGACACATTCCCTCTCCGTCCTCCTGCCCACCATTCTTCCCTGCGGCCGTCGTCCCCGCTGGTTGGAGGGACGGAGGCCCTGGGCCAACCCTGCCCCGTTCCCTGGCCCCAGTACGACGGACTGCAAATGGCTGTGTCCAAAGTGCCGCGCTCGACTAGACCCCGCGAGGCCGCGGCCGCGGAGACGGACACGGAGATCCAGGTGGTGCTGGTGGAGACCGGGCCCCAGCCCGGCGGCGCGGGGCGGCTGGCTCGGCCCTCCTGGCGGACGTTGCTGAGCACGGTAACCGCGGCGACCCCTTCCCGGGCCCCGGCCGCTTCTCCCGGGGAGACTGAACCGGCGCCCTCCGTTACAGGCGAGGCACTCGGGGTCCTGGCGGCGGTGGCCCGGGAGTCGGGAGCGCGCGGCAGCGGCGGCTCGGCAGGCGCGCTGCTCCTGCTACTGGCGCTGCCGGCGGGGGCGCTGCTGCTGTGCCGCGTGCGGAGGCTCAGGTGTGCGGGGCGGGGCCCGGGGCGGGGCCCGGGGCGGGGCCCGGGGAGGGCTCAGGTGCGCGGGGCGGGTAACCTGGGCTTCCGCAACCCGGTGTTCGACGTAGCGAGCCCGGCGGAGCCCGGTGAGCAGGTGGGCGGGGGAGGGCCTACCCGCATGTTGACTCGGCGCCAGACGCCCCCTGACTCTGCGCCCCTGCAGACACCGACCCCGCAGGCGGATGCCAGGAGCACCAGCTTCAGCCACTTTGTCAACCCGCTTTTTGTCGAGGCCTGAGAGGCCGCGTGACGGACCCGCCCCTCCTGCCGCCTGAGACTCTGGCCCTGCGGGACCTCCCGCCCCCCTCTCTCCTCCTCCTCCTTTCAAGATCGCGAGGTGTTGCCCAATAAAGGGGTTTCCTCCACCTGCTGTCAGCTGCCTCCTGTGCTCACCGTTTTGCCCTCCCTGGTGGGAGCTGGGAGAGCAGGCGGTGCCCTCTGGGCTGAGTGAGGGCTACTGCTCCGAGCCCTTCCTGCAGGCTTCTTGGCCACTGGCAGAGGGCAACGCGGGGCACTACCTATAGGGTGCGGGATCAGGGGCTCACCCAGAACTAAGAGGGGGCTGCCACTAGCGCTGAGGGAGCTCATGGAAGAAGCCCTGTGACCAGCAGGGGGCAGCGGAGTTGGGGTGCACAGAAGTAAACCGGAGTGAGGCCGCTGGTGAGGGTGGACACGGTAGGTTGCCTCATACTCTCCGCATCATGCCAAGTGGCTGTTGATCTTGACAATAAAACGAGTTATTTTACAGGCAAAATAAGTTTATTCAATAATGGCAGAGGAATTGCAATTCAGGACACACAAACTAAGGCAGAATCACAGTCCGGTAAGAGGAGAGAAGAAAGGAGAGGAACGTTACTTTAGAGAGAAAAAGGAGGAAGCTGGGAGGGGCTGCCCTGAAGAAAGTCTATTGGAGGGAAGAGGGAGTTGCTTTGCTGGGGAGCAGCTCTCCCCTGCTGGGTTGTAAATCAGGCTGTTTGGGTTTGCAAAGGAGGCCACACTGGGAGGGCAGGAGGACTCCCTGGTCCGGCCCCCCAAATCTATGTGAAAGGAGGTTTCCTTTATTCAGTTTCTCATTTCTCCTTTGGATCAAGGTCTTTCCTCAAAAGAATTGTTGGTCAAGAGTGGGGTCATCTATGTCCCTGGGTGGCAGGACCTTACCTGGGTGTCACATCCCATATCTGGGGAAGATGCATAGCAGCTGGAAACCATTTTTTAATTTAATTTAATTTTTATCTTCTTTTTGGTATCATTAATATACAATTACATGAGCAACGTTGTGGTTACTAGATTCCTCTTAGATTTTCTATGTCTTCATGATTCAGTCTTAAAAGACTGCATGTTTCTAGGAATTTATCCATTTCTCCTGGGACATCCAATTTGTTGGCATATTATTTTTCATAGTAATCTCTCATAATTGTTATTTCTGTGGTATCAGTTGTAAAGTCTTTCAAATCGAGTTATATTTATTTGAATCCTCTTTTTTCTTAATGAGTCTAGCTAAAGGTTTATCAGTTTTATTTACCTTTTCAAAGAACTATCTCTTAGTTTCATTGACGTTTTTTATTATTTTTTAATTTTTTTTTTTAGTCTCTCACTTAGGTTTAGAGTTACATTGCCTGAGATTTTTTCTTGTTTCTTGAGACAGGCCTATGTTACTATGAAGTTACTCCTTAGAAGTGCTTCTGCTGCATTTCAAATATTTTGAACCACTATTTTCATTATTCTTTCTTCAAGTATTTTATTTCCTTTTTAATGTCTTTGCTGACTCATTGGTTAGTAAGCATGCTGTTTATAATGTGTTGTTCAAAGCACTTTTTCTTATTGGATGATCTATCCATTGATGTCAGTGGGGTGTTAAAGGCCCCTACTATTATTGTATTATTCTGAATTTCTCACTTCATGTCTGTTAATATCTGCTTTATGTATTTAGGTGCTCCTCTGTTGTGTAGGTAGATATTTACAATTAGTATATATTTTCTTGTTGGATTGAGCCCTTTATCATTATGTAATGGTGTTGTCTCTTGTTACTTAGATTGAAGTGAGTCTCTTGTAGGCAGCATATAAATGAGTCTTGTGTTTTTGTTTTTTTTAATCCAACCACCCTACGTCTTTTGACTGGAGCATTTTGTGTATTTATATTTAAAAAGTGGCATCGATAGGCATGTACTTACTGCCATTTTGCCAAATGCTTTTGGTTGTTTTTTCATTCTCTTATGCTCTCTTCTTTTGCTCTCTTCCCTTGTGTGGTGACTTTCTTTAGTGTTATGGTTGGATTCCTTTACCTTTACTTTTTTTTGTATCTATTATAGGTTTTGGTTACCATGGGGTTCAAATGTTCTGTGTACATAGCAGTCTATGCTAAGTTGATGGTTGCTTAAGTTTGAACACATTCTAACAGCACTAAATCTTCCATGTTTTATGGATATGATGTCTTCTTTTTATTTAGTGATTGATTTTACTCCTGTCTTTTAATCTTCCTACTAGGTTTTAGGTGACTGGTCTGCTACCTCTACTATATGTTTGCTTTTACCAGTGAACTTTTTTCCCATAATTTCCTTGTTTCTAGTTATGGCCTTTTCTTTCCCTTTTAAAGATGACCCTTTAATGTTTCTTGTAAGGCTGGCTTAATGGAGATTAACTCCTTTAACTTACGTTTATCTGAGAAACGCTATCTGTCCTTCTATTCTGAACGATAACCTTGCTGCATAGAGCATTCTAGGTTTTTTTCCTTTCAGCACTTTGAATATATCATGCCACTCCCATCTGGCCTGTAGTTTCTGCTGAAAAACCAGCTGATAGCCTTTTGGGGTTTCCCTTGTACATAACTTGTTGCTTTTACATTGCTGCTTTTAACATGCTCTTTATCTTTAATCTTTGACGTTTTAATTCTTGTGTGTTTTGCTGTGGACCTCCTTGGGCTCATCTTGTTTGAGGCTCTCTGTGCTTCCTGGCTCTGGATGCCTGTTCCTTCCCCAGTTTAGGGAAGTTTTGAGGTATTATTTCTTCAAAGAAGTTTTCCACCCTTTCTCTCTTCTTCTGGCCTCCTAGAATGTGATGTTAGGGATGTTGGGTGTTGTCTCCAAGGTCCCTTAAACTCTCAATTCTTTTTATCTTTTTTTCTTTCTGCTGTTCAGCTTGAGTGCTTTCCATTACTTTGTCTTCTAAATAGTTCTTGTTCATCCTCTAATCTGTAAATTCTCTCTAGTGTATTTTTCATTTATTGTATTCTTCATCTTTGGTTCCTTTTTATACTTTCTCTATTAAAGTCCTCGCTGAGCTCATCCACTCTTCTCTCAAGTCTAGTGGGCATCTTTAAAACTTACTTTGAACTCTTCATCAGGTAGATTACTTAACTCTGTTTTAGTTCTTTTTCTGAGGTTTTATCTTTTTCTTTTGTTTCAAGCATATTCCTCTGTCTCATTTTGTTTGACTTTCTATGTCTGTACCTACAGATTAGGTGAAAAGGGCTACTTCTCCCAGTGTTGAAGGCGTGGCCTTGTGTAGGAATATCCTTCGCGTAGACTGCCTGTGTCTGGCAGTCTTGGTTAGCTCGCTGTGGTTGTGGTTGTAAGCAGGGTGATGGAGCCCAGGAGGCTCTTGGGTGATGTATAGTTTGAAACCAGTGAGTGTGATTCTTTCGCCTTTGTTCTTCCTTCTCAAGAGTGCTTTGGCCATTGGGGTCTTTTATGGATCCATACAAATTTTAGGATTATTTGCTCATTTTTCTGTGAAAAATGCAATTGCTATTTTGATAGGCATTGCACTGAATCTGTAGATTGCTTTGAGCAGGATGGCCATTTTAATGAAATCATTCTTCTATCCATGAGCATGGATCTTTCCATTTATATGTGTCATCTACAAGTTCTTTCATCAGTCTTACAGTTTTTAAAGTACAGGTCTTTTACCTCCTTGGTTAGATTTCTTCCCAGGTCTTTTATTCTTCTGATGCAATTGTAAATGGAACTGTTTTCCTAATTTCTCTTTCTTTTTGGTTTGAGGCCCTAAGCCTTATAACTTATCATGAGCTTGATGCCTTGAAGGGCCTCTTTATTTATAGGGTGTTAATTCTGGGGAAAGGCTTTGAGGAATGTATTTGAATCTTGAAGGGATGTGCACTGTGGATTCTGCCAATGTCAGTTAAGGATTTTGCTTGTAACAAGGGTGGCAGCTGAGCCAGGAGGGATCAATGGTTAATGTCCTTAAAATTAGCTTCAGTGCTGGCAGAAATGGAGCAAATAAAAGGTGCTGAAGAGTTACTTGATTCACCTAGTTGGCTATTTTGGTTGTTGCTATCAAATCCTAGGATCATTTCCTCCTTTTGGGAAAAATTCAGCATGATATTTTTCTAAGACATCTTAGCCCAGTCAGTGCATTGGGGTGGAGGAACTGAGGAGAAAATCAAGGGAATCTATTAGAATTAAGGAGAAAAGGATGCGTGTGCAAAAGGGGATAGGTTTAGAGCTAGGAACCTGTTGAGGTTTACTACAGACCCCACTTGTGTCACACAGGGTCAGCACTCCTAGGCAGGGGCTGCTCGGCGGCAGTGCGGTCGAGCACCGAGAGTCTAGCCCCAGTGCCCATGAGGGCAGACAGAAAGTCATTCTCAGATCGAAATTCCTTTCCAGCCTGGAGAGTTGTTTCTCTGGGCCAGGTGGGAGGGAGGAGTGGGAAGCCCCAGCACTGGGACCGGGAGGGGAGTGGGGAGCTGGTTGGGAGGCTGAGGCACCCTGAGCGCTTAGGCTGTAAGCCTGTTCCCAGCATCCTGGCTTTTTCCAGTGACAGCATGAACACAGGATTGTCTTTGTTTAGCGGCCTGCATTTGTTGGAGTTGGAAATTAAGGATTCAAGTGGTCTTCCTTTTAGTCAGATCTACTTGGGTGAGCTGGCTTGCTAAATTAACTAAATCTGGAGTGGGTGGGTAGAGTTTCCTAGTCCATCTTAGTCCTTTAAATAAGAAGCAAAAAATTCCAGTTCAGCCTATTAGTGAACATAGAGTTAAAGACTACCTGAGTGGACCCAACATCCACCAGAGGACCAGGGTTTTCCTTAAAAATGATCCGAAGTTGATTGTAATAACTGTGATCAGGCTCATCAGGTTTTTTGCTTGAAAGTCTGAGTTTTGTTCTAATCAACAGGCTTAGGAAAAGCTTTATTTGTTCTTTAGATTCGTGGTTACCAAAGGTTCAGGGGTAGCTTCTTTACTATCTAACCATCTAACTTAACTCACTTAGTATGTTACATAAACACAATCTAAAGGGTTTTTTTCTTTTTTTCTCCATTCTTTATTTATTAGGTATCGTATTCTGCACTCTTTGTCTATCCCTTTCTATTACCTCTGGTGACACTTATTTAATCTTGGGAACACTTCTATCTATAGCAGCCCCTCCAAAATACACTGTAGAGATGGTTTGTGGGAGCTAAATTCTTTCAGCTTTTGCTTATCTGGAAATTGCTTAATCCCTCCTTCAAATTTAAATGATAATTTTTTCAGACAAAGTGTTCCTAGTTCAAGGCCTTTCTGCTTCATTGCATTAAATACATTATGCCACTCCCTTCTGGCCTGTAAAGATTCTGCTGAGAAGTCTGATGATAGCCTGATGGGCTTTCCTTTGTATGTAATTTCTCTCTCTGGCTGCTTTTAATAGTCTGTCGTTATCCTTGATCTTTGCCATTTTAATTATTATATGTCTTGGTGTTGTCCTTGGGTCCCTTGTGTTGGGAGATCTGTGCACTACCGTGGCCTGAGAGACTGTCTCCTTGCCCAGATTGGGGATGTTTTCAGCAATTACTTCCTGAAAGACACTTTCTATCCCTTTTTCTCTCTCTTTCTTCTTTTCGTACCCCTATAATATGAATATTGTTCCATTTGGATTGGTCACACATTTCTCTCAGTATTCTTTCATTCCTAGAGATCCTTTTTTTCTCTGTTCCTCAGCTTCTTTGTATTCCTCTTCACTAATTTCTATTTCATTTATCATCTCCTCCACCGTATCTAACCTGCTTTTAATATCCTCTATTGTGCTCTTCAATGATTGGATCTCCATCCTAAATTCGTTCCTGAGTTCTTGAATATTTTTCTGTACCTCCATGAGCATGTTTAGGGTTTTTATTTTGAAATCTCTTTCAGGAAGATTTATTAATTCAGTCTCACTTGATCCTTTCTCTGCTGTTGAGATTTGGCTTTGAACCAGGTTCCTTTGACGTTTCATATTTGTATGTGGCACCCTCTAGCGCCCAGAAGCTCTACTCTCTGGATCTGCTCAGCTCCTGGAGTGATGTAGGGGTGGCAGGGGAGTGGTTCTGGGCCTGGGGGGAGGAAAGAGCTGTTCTCTGCTACCTGGCTGCTACGTCTGTCTCCACTGCCAGAACCAGTGGCAGAACACGCAGGTGTAAGCCTCTAGGCTTTGTGTTTGTAGCTGCTGTAGGTGGAGCTTCCCTCTGGCTGGCCTGATGCCAGGGCAGGGGCTGCAGGTGTGCAAGCCAGGTGCAAGCTAGCCGGTAGGAAGACACAGTAGGCGGCATATCATAGTGGGGGGCCTTGAAGGGGGGGCCTTGGAGCTGCATAGCCAGCCAGGGGAATGGAGCGCCTGAAGATCGTTTAAATTCCAAACTTGCTGGGCAGAGGGCACCCAGACAATTTTGTCTACTCATCCTTTCTCCTGAGCAGTAAGCTCTGTGCAATCCTTGCCCCTTTAGCAGCCCTCTTGCTTTTAGGAAGTCTTTCAGACTGCCCGCCCAGATCAGCCAGATATGAATCCCTGTTTTCCACAAGCAGCTGGAATCTCCATCTGTCCAGGTATTCCGCGTGTCTTAGCTTTCCAACCAGAGCACTAGGCAATGCAGGTTCGTGCTCCCAGAACAGATCTCAAGGGCTAGGTGTTTAGCAGTCCCAGGCCTCTGCTCCCTCCCTGGTCTGTGTCTCTTCCTCCTGCCAGTGAGCTGGGATGGGGGAAGGGCTTGGGTCCCGCCGAGTCACAGCTTTGGGACATTACCCTGTTCCGTGAGGTCTGCTCTATTCCCCAGGTGTATGCAGTCTGGTGCAGCCTTCTTTCCTGTTACTCTTTCAGGATGACTTGTATTAATTATATTTTCGTATTATATGTGGTTTTAGGAGGTGTCTGTCTCACCTCTCACACCGCCATCTTTAATCCCTAGGGAGGCTATTTCTCAGGGATGAGGGGAGGAAGTTGCACCGGGGACTCCCCTGGGAGCATGCCCTGGGAACCTGCAGCGGCCGGCCACCCCTGCATCCTCAGATGTCTCCGCTGGGCTCCCAGAGGGCGGTGGTCACACGCAGCACTGCACCATGTCCTTGTCCATCCTGAGATAGGCCGGGCCTGGTGAGGACAGACCCACTTCTTCCTGGAACCCTGAGGTTACAACTCAGTGGTTGACTGATGGCATCCAGGCAGCAGGTGGCGTCAACAATGCGAGAGGCCTTGTACACGATTGGTGACACCCTCTGCGTGGTGGGGCAGCTTGCCTCTGTCCAGCGGGCCACGAGCAGAGGGGAAAACACAGCACAAAGGTGGCCAGGATGGCTGCAGCTACGTATTGGTCCTTGAGGATTCGGCGGCAGCCTGGGGAGCTGCCGGAGTCTGCCAACAGAGGAGGTGCTGGAGCACCTGCCCCAGCAGAGGCTCAGGAGGAGCAGCGGGAGGAAGAGGAGCAGGAAGCACACTAGGGTCCTGGGGCGCCAGGTGCCGCCTGCCCAAAGGGGAAGCACTTCTCTGCAGCAGCCAGGGCACCAGCTGGGCCACGGGCCCGATGACAGCAGCTACAGGACCACACAGGTGAACAGAAGAGGCAGGTTTCCCTGGGTTCCCCCGTTATTCTGCTTCCACCCCACCCCCACTGCCCTCTGTGCTCCTGGCCCTGGGCAGAGGGTTCTGTCCATCACCAGCACCCGGAGGGCCCTTGTCATGGGAAGGCTCATGAGCATCACGTACTCACACAGGGGGAAACTGGGTCCCAGAGAGAGGGGAATCCCCCTTCAGTCTGCCAGGACTGGTCGGCAGGGGAGCTGGGGTCCCAGCCCCACCTCTCTGTAGGACTCCCCCACACCCAACATGGCCCGAAGCTTCCCTGAGGCTGGGGAGCAGCCCACCCCTCGCCCATGGCCCCAGGCCAGAAACTCACCTGGCCCTGGCCAGTAAGTTTAAATCTTGTGGGACCTGAAGAACCGTAAGAGTCCCTTTCTGCTGGCCTTCGAGCCTGGGGGCTCCAGCTGGCAGGACAGGGTGTTGCTGCAGGACAGAGGGCCACCTGTGAGCCCCTGGAGCCACAGGTCAGGGGGCGTTTCTCCCAGAGCCTGCCAGCAGCTGGGGCCCACCCCAGGCTCCTGCCGGGCCTCACCTCTCCTGCTCATCCAGGGGCTTCACGGCCCAGAGAAAGTCAAGGAAGCGGTCCTTGGGCTCCAGGTCATACAGTGCGGCCAGGCGCTTGTGGTTTAGGATCTCACCCAGGACGAGACTGACCTGGGGCCGAGGAAGGACAGGATGCAGACAGTGAGGGGGGTGCGGAGTGGGGCACTGGCATGGTCCTGGATCTTTGCTCACATGGGACCCTGCCTTCCCTCCAATCCCATCCAGCCCTGCCTGTTCCCACTGTTGTGTCTCCAGCTCCTCCTCCAGGAAGGCAACCTTGATGCCACCCCCATCCTCCACCTGACAAAACCTTTAGTGTGTTCATCTCTGCATGTCTTAACTCTCTCAAGACACATTAGACCCAGGGGATGGGCCGGACAGGGTCCTGCCCAGGGGTTCTTGACTCCATTCCTCACCTCTCGAGGCAGGGCACTCAACTGTCTCTCTTGCATTCCGTCACCCTGGAAGGCAGGAAGGCAACCAAAGTGCATCAGAAACAGCCCCCTGAACCCAGAACGAGGTCGGAACATCCCCAACTTTTCTCAGTTTGGAGGACTGCCAGGGCCCTCCAAGGGGCAGGCCTGCCCAGAAACAGCACCCGGACCTGGCCCAGGATCAGGGCTACCAAGAAGCGGGAGGCACAGTAGCAGAGCAAAGCTTCCCACTCAACTTTCTGTGTTAGCAGACAGGGAGACTGGGGCCTCAGGCGGGAGGGCTCTGCCAGCCCCCTGATGGGCTTCCTGCCCTCAAGGAGCAACATCCCTCCCCCTGGACAGGGCCTGAGGGTGCGGCCAGTCCTGCTCAGAGGCTGTCCTCTGTAGCCTGCAGCCCCGCCTGCCTTGGGGCCAGGACCGGGGATATGTGGGTCCTCTGGCAGTCCTCTCCAAGAAGCCAAGCGCCTGGGGTGGAGGGGAGACTCTCCGGAGGAGGGGTGGCCCGGTGCTGAGAGCTCAGGGCTCACTGGGGGAATCTCTCCTCTCCAAGGCTCACCATCCTGCCCCCCACCGTGCCCCTCTGGGCTCACTCACCTCCTCACTATGTTCCAGGTGTTTGTCTACGAGATCATCCAGAAACAATCTGAGGAAGGGGACCATGCCCTGTGCCACCAGGGGGGGAGGTGATGAGTCCCCGCCCGCCTCAGGGGCACCCACAGAGCCTCCCCTGAACCCCACTCCCGCAGCCCCCAGCTCCCTTGAGCCATCCTGTGCTGCCTCCCTCCTGCCCCTTCACCCTGCTCTCCCCTCCTGGTCCCTCCCAGGGCTGGCTTTGGCCAATCCCAGGACCTGTGGTCCCTGCACCTGTTCTCCAACTTCTGCCTGTACCCAGCTGCTCTCACCCTCCTTCTGGTCCCCCCAGTGCTGGCAGTGCAGAGTAGTGACACTTGGAGCAGGTGCAGGGTCGCCCCCACTGCCCATGAGCCTGGCCACACCACTCTCACCTGATTATTCTGGTTCTGGAATTTCACGTCCCACATCAGTCGCCTCACCATGGACTTCGCCTCCTGCAAGGCCCAGGACACTCAGGTGCGCATGCTCTCCTCCCATGTGGCCTCCCCCAACCAGACCTTTGTTGATGGATGCCTTGCCCAAGTCCCCTGGCACCTGTGCTGCCCCCGCCTCCAGCAGGCTCTCAGCCTAGAGCGATCCCAGCTCCAGCACACACATACTCACAGGTGTCCTTGGGCCACGGCCTACCTCCCTGAGAGGTTTCCTCACCTGCAGAGTGTCAGGGAGACCCCTCTGCCTCCCAGGGTGCCCTGAGGACTGTGTGTCACCTGGCTATTAGCACGGCTCCCTTCACATGACCCGGTAGGATGGGCAGAAGGCTGAAGCCTGTCTTGTGCTCCCTGGACCCTGCTCACCTGGGAGACCCACACCCCAGGGTGACGACAACCCTCCATGTCCAGATGAGGAGCCTGAGGCCACAGAAGGGCAGTGACAGGCTCAGGGGACCCAGGGGAGAGGCCAACCTTGCTCAGCCATAGGCCCCACCCCTGCTGCCAACCCCACGCCAGCCCCAACCCCAACCGGGAGGCCTGTCCTCTGGGTCCTCACTGGAGGCCAGGCCCCCAGTCAAATGGAGCTAGGGAGAGACACAAACAGGACCCTCTGGGGTGTGGGGGACTCACTTTCCCTATCAGCTCCCCTCTCTCACCCTGCACACCTTGAATCTGCCCCAAGGCTGGGCCACAGCACAGCAGAGGACTTGCCCCAAGGACCCCCTCCCTGCCAGACCTCTAGCCTCCATTTACCTGGAGAAGCCACTTCCTGTTAACCTTCTTCTGCCTCTTTTTAAGCTTTTTATACATCCTGGAGCTCTTCCTAAGGGGAGGGGAGGGGAGGGGAGGAGGGAGACATGTGGCCAGCAGGTGGAGACTTTGGGGGCAGACCCCTTTTCCTGGAGATCCTAGAAGATCCACTGGCCTGAGCCCTGTGGAATCCATGGCCTGGGGAGGGGTGGGTGCATGTTTCCACCCAGGGCCTCCATTCCCAGTTCTCCCGGGGGCAGATCTGCTTTGGACCAGGTCACTGTCCTTGGGGCAGAGACCTCGTGCTGCAGAGCACATGCTCAAAAGCTCCAATGGGCTTCAACCCACACCTGACATTGAAGGGAACTGATTCCTGTGGGGGTGCCCCTGGCCTAACCCGCAGGAGGCTCCAGGAGTCCACCATCCCTGTTCCTAGGCTCTGCCACCTCCCAGGACAGCCCAGCCAACTGAGGGGACACTGCCAGATGTAGGGGTGTCCCTGCCCACTCAGCTGCCCTGGTACCATGGACAGGACTACCCACCAGGAAACACGTCTCCAGGTGCTTTGCAGACGACATACAGGAGGGCACTGCAGGGCCAAGAGAATGGCATGGAGGGCCTCAAAATTCTTGAAGGCCAGACACTCCTGGGAGGGAAGACAGAGCTGAGAGCATGGCCTGCTTCCCTGCTTCTGTCCCCCCATGAACTCCTTTCCTTAAGGAGACAGACACCCAGGGAGCGCAGCCCACCTGGTACCTGCTGAGCAGCCCTCCTGGGTGGAGGACTAGTTCAACCCAAGGAAGGGGCCAGGTATGATTGTCCCACCCCTGGGGCCTGTGAGTCCAAGTCCGCATGCCCCTGGCAGGAGGGACCCAGGGACTGTGCAGGGCAGACTGCAGTCATCCATCCTGAGAGCTGGCAAAGGAGGGGAGCAGGTCCCGAGACGCCAGGATGGACCCCGAGGGCCATCCCATGACACACCTTGGCCACCCGGATCCAGGACTCCACCACTCGGGCCCTGTCGCAGGCAGTCATGCTCAGCGTCCCGAGGCAGGAGGAGGTGACCAAGTTAGTGATGACACCAAACAGCTTGATGATATTATGGATGGTGGGGGCCCAGAGCTTAAGGTCCCCTGTCTGTGGCTGGTGCCAAAAGTAGGCCTTGCATTCAGAATATTTCACCTTGGTGAACAGCTTCTGGGGATGACACGGGGTGGTCACCCACCTGTGCCCATGGTGCCCTGTGCTAGGCAGAGTTACTGGCCACAGCTGGAGCCCGGGCAGCTGAGGATGTGCTGTGAGCCTTGTGGCCATCTGGGCTTCGGACCCCATCCATGGAGGCACCCAGGACCGGATGCACAGGACCCCACAGTGGTGGGGAACAGAGGGGCTTTGCTCGCAGGCATCCTCACTCACTTCCTCCCTGCCGCACAAGGCAGCTCACCCTGCCCATCCTGGGGCATCTACCTCCCATTCTGCCAGCCCATGGGTCCTGCTCCCCACTCAGGTGCAGTTTCCCCCAAAACAAGTCCACCCAGGGCCTTTGTTGGTATCTGTGTCTCCCACGCAGTCAGGTCCATGCAGGGGCCTCTGAAGTGCGGAGGCTGTGAAGGTCTGCCAGCCAATGGGGCGAGGACCTAAGGCCCTGGCAGCACCTCCCTGAGCACCCCTCCCCTGCCCTGCCCCTCTCAGCCCTTCCAGGCCCCACCCACCTTCCATCTGCTCCTGCTCATTGGTCTGCAGGGACTCCTAAGTGCCAGCCCTACTGTCCCCCTGTGGTCAGTGAGGGCTTGGGGGTGAGGAAAGTCTCTCAGGGCACATGGTGAGTCCGTGGGGAAGCTAGGACTTGGGCCCAGAACACAGAGGTCCACATCAGGGGACAGCAGATCTGGGGCAACCCATGACACAGGGAAGGCCCACCCCTGACCCCGAAAGCCTGCTCTGCTCACCGCACACATCAGGGTCAGCTGCTCAGCCACCAGGCGGGGGGGAAAGGCCAGGATGGTCAGCTCCTCCTCAGCACACAACAGGTGTTCAAGGGGCTGGGGGGCTCCAGGACCGCCTCTGGCTCTGCCAGGCCCAGTGCCCTTCCAACAGGTGCCATGGGCCCTGGGCCCAAGGGCGGGCTCCAGCTCGGGGCCTGGCACTGGGGCTGAGACCACTCCTGGGATGTCCCAGGTGCTCGCAGCACAGGGGCTGGGGGGCTCCAGAACCGCTTCTGGCTCTGCCAGGCCCAGTGCCCTTCTGGCAGGTGCAATGGGCTGCGGGCCCGAGGGCTCATGGGGCTCCAGCTCAGAGTTTAACAGCAGGACTGAGACCACTGTTGGGACATCCTCTGGCTCTGCGGGGGATAAAGCAGGTGAAGCTGGCTGTAGCTCCAGCACACGGGTCTCAAAGAGCTCAAGCTGCAGCAGGCTCGGGAGACACAGGGAGGGCTGGCTGCGTTTCAGAGAACAGAAAAGCCCTCCCTGCCTTGAAAGGAACCCCAGTCTGGGAAGCCCACCTAGATTGTCCCCTGGCTGCAGCCCCTCACCTTCCAGCCCTGCCACAGTGGGCCCCAGATGCTCCTCCTGGACCAAGTGGTGGAGAACTTGGCCCTCCTGGGTGGGTGAAGCCTGGCTGCCATGGAGGATGCTGGGCACATGCTCGGGCTCCCAGGCATGGCATCTAGTCTGTCTCATCCGGGGGCTGGGAGAAGGCCTGGGGGTAGAAGAGTGAGAAGCCTGGTCTCTCCAGCCACACTGCCCTCCTGGCACACCCTTGTGTGGCCTTGGCCGCTCTGCATTCCCCGGCCTGCCTGAGCAACTGCCCCGCCCCCTTTCTGACCCTGGGTGTCTGTCCTGGGACCCCATCCTTTCCCATCCTCCCGAATAGGAAGTCCCCAGTCGTCAGCCTGCCTGTGGGAATCCAAAGACGAGTGACCTGCTGGGTTCTGCTGTGCTCACCCTGCCCCAAGCCCCAAACTCCTCCCCCCCCATTCTGTGCAGATGGGCAGTGCCCCCTCTGGGCCCAGTGAAAACTCTTCCTCCTCAGGCCCCTCATCATGCCCCCTGTTACTTGAGGAGGCTGGAAGGGCATCACCTGTGATGCTTCCCGGCCATGACCTGCGGATGATGCCTGAAGTGACTGCCCGACTCCACCTGGGGCGGGGCCCCAGCATTGTGTCTGCTTCCTTCACTCAGTTATGCTAAGTGTCCCCAAAGGGCCTGCACAAAGCGGGTGCTGCATATTGTTGCTGAAGGAAGTCCTACCAGAACCTGTCCAGGTACCCCTCTGCTGCCCCCAGAGGTCCCTCACATGGCCACGGTGAGGACAAGGACCGGCCCAGCCGTTGGGAATCACAAGCCTCCATTCCAAAGGCTGCTTTCCAGGTGCTTCTCCAATTGAGCTGGGCTTCAGGCCACTAATGGGTGAGGCCAAAGGCTTTTCATTGGGTACAGAGAAGTAAGAGCCCCGAAGTGGCCCAGTTTGGCCGGCAGGCCTTTCTACAGCACCCAGTGCCAGGGGAGCCCCTTTAAGGCTCCTCCTGTGTTCCCCATGGGCACCCTAACAAGCTGATCACCAGCCACCCTGCCTGTCAGAGGAGCACGCTGTGGCTCAGACACATGGGACACTCAAGACACAGAGCAGGCTGTGGGCAGAGGCCCGACTGTGCCAAGGAGGGGATGGATGCTCACCGGGGGTGCGGCTGGCCCATGGCTGGCTGGTCAGCATCCTTTGCAGGGAATAGGGGCCAAGAAGCGTTCTGGTTGAGGGTTAAACCCGAAGACCCTCTTGCCGTGAACAGTCCCTGCATCTCCTTCACACCTGCCGGCTGGTCAGTGTCCTCAGGAGGGAGTGGGGACTCGGGAGTGCTCCAGCTGATGTTTATAGCTGGATCCACTCGTGCAGTGCGCTGTCTCCACTTCCTCATCACACCTGTCCAGGGAGCCCTGTGCTTGGGGACCTTAGTCCCATGGAGAGGTGACTCATGTTCACGCTGAGGGGGGCAGCAGGGATATAGTCAGTGGGAAACCCAGGAACCACCAGGATGAGTGAGGGTTGCACCTCACCTGAGAGCCCCCAGCCCCCTGGGATGCGAGCAAGGGGAGGGATGGGTGCCCCTAGGGAACGAGGTTCCAGGCCCTCTGGAGTGGGACTGTCAGCCACTCTCGTGGGGAAGTCCTGGGAGGGCCCTGGCAGGTTGCCAGGTTTGGAATGGGGTCCTGGGTGTAGACAGCCTGCCCCAGATCTGGGAGATGGAGTAGGGGAATCCATCCACCAGCTCCTCCATGCTCCCCAGGGTGGAGCTCTGCAAAGCCAGCACCTAGTAGTTGGGGAGGTGGCACCTGGGGCTGCCTGAACCTCCCCGCAGGGGGCAATGTGGGCCCCAAACCCTGCCCCCGAGACCAGGCACACAGAGCCAACTGCATGGACATTCAGTCCCTGAGGGAAGGAGAGGACACCCCCCGGGCTCAGCATTAACCTGTGGGTGGAAGTACCTGGTCCCAACACTCACCTCCACATCCTGAATGATGAGAGCAGAGCTGTGACACTGACTGCCCCCCTCCTCCCCAGCCTTCTGTCCCAGTCATGCCCCACGCCCACCGCACACATACAGAAGGGCTGGGGGTGGGGGGAAGGTCAGCCCGGGATGGGTCACACTTGTGGCCTGGTCCTGGAGTGGCCTGCTCTGGACTGCCCTGTATTACCTTGGGGTTCCTTGGACAACAGGGACAGAGGCGTTGGAGGTGGTCACGGAGCCAACGCCCACAGCGGGCAGGAAGACTGTCCCTATGGGCTTCGCCAACTCCACCACCTTCAGAAGACTCCACACAAGACCGCATGTTGCTCTGTCGAGCGTCGCTGGCCAAGTGAGCAGGACTGGGGTCTGTGACCAAGAACTGGGCACCAGGTCACAATCCAGGTTCGATTGGGTGTGTCATCAGTGACATCACTTCTTCAAGGTTCCATTTCCTGGGCCCCTCCCTGCATTCAGACACGCCCACATGCCCCTCTGGGCTGCTGACCACCCACCCTCCTGGCCCTTGCCATGCATGACTACCCAAATCTCCACCAAAGCCCTCCCCTTGCTCTTTGGCAATGTCACCAGGGTCCCAGCTCTGAGGAGACAAGAGCTGAGCTCAGGCCTCTTTTTCTCACCAGTTCCCTGTCCTGCTGAAGCCACGGTACCTCCCAGGAGCTGCCCAACGTCCCAACCTGCACAGGCAGGGTCATGCCAGACATTCCTCTCTAGGGACATCCTCAGGGATATATGGATGACACCTCCACCTCCTGGGGGCTGGTGTGATGTGTGTCTGACCCACAGACTCAGAGATGGAAGAATGCCAACCAGGCTTGGCATGGAGCGTGGAACATCATGAAGTCAGGCCTGGGTCTGGGCCTTGTGATCTTGGGCAAGTCAGTCCCCCGCTAGGCCATTTCCAGGGATGCAGCTGGAAGGGGCAGCAATGAGAGGAGATCCAGGTGTTGCCATCTACCGGCTTCCGCCTTCCAACAGTCCAGGCTGCTCTCAAACTAGGTGCTTTTCAGGCCAATCAGTGAATGGGTCAGAGTAGCATGCTGGAAATGAAGTCTAAGCTGCCTCTGAAATCTGTGGTCCACCAGCCTGCTGTTCTCTTTTGTGTGTGGGGGGGGAGGAGAGGCCAGATACAGCACCTTATTCATCACCTTAGAAGGGAGAGCTTGGCATGCCCACACGATAGACTTCTAGAAACTTCTCTAAAATGAAAGGCCCCTGAATGTTTGTTGGATTTATTTCCCACCTTCTGACACGTGACTGTGCTATCAATATGCTTAGACAGGTTGTCCTTCCTGATCACCGGGTCCAATCAGCATAATACCATCCATGGGATGGGCCAGTGTGACGTCTTCTGGAAGGGAAAGGAGATTAATGTTCCTTCTGGCTAAATCACAACCTAAGTCTGGAGATTTGATGTACCTCTGAGATAGTTTTCTCTCCTTGCCAGCTGAAAGCTAACTGCTCTGCTGGTCTTGACTAACAGGAAGAGAACAAAGAACATTTTCCTGATCAATACTTACACACTGGGTGCTTGGGGATCAAGTGATGAAGCCCCATGTGCAGCAGTAACTGCAATTTGAGACACTCTGATTACACTGACAATCATGCACTGTCATCTCCAAGATTCATCTGTTTTCTGAGTAGGCCAAATGAGTGACTTGAATAAGGGTATGTGGAACATACCACCCCTACATCCTTCAAATCCTTGGTGGTGACACCGGTTTCTGTAACCTCTCCTGGTATGCATTACTGCTTTCAGTATATGCGTTAGAGGGACTTGTAGACGCTTGTACTTGACCTACTGTGCAGCATGCGTTCCTTGCCGGCATAGGCCCCTGTGGCCAGCAAGGAGGAAGGTGGGAGCTCTGCATCTCTCCAGGGCAACTGGGCCCTGTGGGCTCTGACACCGAAGGAGCGGCACTGTGGGCATGTGGTCAGGGTGTGTGTGGGGGGTGCTGCTCCTGATACCAAGACTCGGTCCTGTCAAATCACAAAACACAACGACAAGGTTTTGAGAAAAGGAAAGAATAGTTTATTTACTTGCTAGCAAATGAGGGAGTGCCAGGCTCCTGCCTTAAAGAACCACCGTCCTCCTGACACACAAAGCGGTTAGGGCTTTTCGAGGGGAAATCGTGGGAGAGAGGCTGGGGCGCAGACACATGAAGTAGCAGCTTGCAGGGGTCCAAGCAGACATTCGTGCACAGATTCACTAGCTTTTTGTTTTTCTTTTCTGCGCCTCCTCAGTCCCCAGGGACTGGATGCTTGGGGTTGAACAAAATCAGCTTTCAGCTTTATCTCTGAATCTGGAGAACAAGAAGAAACTGCTGCCCCACCCACCTCCAACAGTTAGTGGTTACAAAGTTTCTTGGGCTACTTGAGTTCACTTTCCAGTGAATGTTAGTGTTCAGTTTTGAACAGAGATTTGATTCCCCTTTTCTTCTATTACAAATTCATTTATTACTGTTACATTCCCTTAACACCAGTCCCAAACAGAGCATGAAATGCCTTGAGGGAGAGTTTCTGACTTTATTTCCTGAAGATAGCCACAAGTTGAAAAACACAACCCTTAGCGTTTTTTGGAATATCAGTGCTGGCTGACAAGACAGGAACTGCCGTCTGTGGTTCAGATTTCCAGTGGACTTGTCTTATGTGTTCAAATTCTGCAACTGTTGCTGTTAGAATGAGCAAGGGACTGTCTCCTTGCAACTGCCTGGAGCTGACAGCCTTGCAGTTAATAATCGCATGCAGAATTTTGTCAAGAGCCCCTCCCCCATTTCTACCACATGAACAAACTGGGGAAATGAGAAGAGGGGACCCACAGATGACTTTCTGTCCAGACCCACTGCCCCACTCCCTTCACAGAGGCCTCAGGAGCTGAGGTTGCAATGCTTGCAAGCCCAGGGCCTGCACTTTGCCTTCCACGCTGTTTCCCCTGCTGCTGCTACACTTGTTACCACTTTCGGAAACCTACGAGAACACAAGAGCAACTTGGGTCTTACTGAGGTTTTGGTTTAGTAAACAGGTGAGGCTACAGATCCTAGAAGTCAGCCCCATTCCCCACCCCGCAATCCCCCTATCCCCCACCGCCTGACTCGCCTGCGCTATAACAACGCCGCCAGCCCCTCCCCGGCCCCCGTCTGGCCTGCGCATGCGTCCCGTCGCCAGCCCCACCCCCCGCATCCCCTAAACTCCCCAGCCCCCACCGCGGTCTGGTCTGCGCCTGCGCCCCACCGCCAGCCCCACCCCCGCATCCCCTAAATTACCCATCCCCCCACCGCCGGTCTTGCCTGCATCCCGCCGCCAGCCCCACCCGCCCCAGTCTCGTGTGCGCATGCGCCCCGCCGCCAGCCCAATTCCCCACCTCCCCACCCACCGTCTGGTATGCGCTTGCGCCCCGCCGCCAGCCCCACCTCCCTCCTCCCGTAGTCTTGCCTCCGCCTGAGCCCCGCTGCTCGCCCGGGTCTAGTCTGCGCATGCGCCCCACCCCCTGCCCAGGTCTGGCCTGCGCCTGCGCCTGCGCCACATTGTGAGCCGGGGTGGGGCTGCGGGCGAATGGTGGCCTTCCCAGGGTCGGAGCATAGTCCCAGCGTGCGCTGGTGCTGCCCGTCCTCCCGGCGTGCGCCGCGATCTCCCGCCAGGCTCCTTGCTCCCTCCGGTGGGTTAGTCTGGTAGGGCTGCTATAACGAAGGACCACAAACGGCACGGGGAGGGGGCCCTAATAAACAAATGGAAGGTCTCCCAGTTCTGGAGACGAGAAGCCCAGAATAAAGTGTCAGTTCTGATGGCCAAGGGGGCCCTGTTCCAGTCGCTTTGACTTGTAGAGTCCTGGGGTTTTTTTGCGTGTCTACACGTCATCTCGCCAGTTACGTTGCATTAGAGGCCAACCCTAAACCACATCTGCAAGGACCCTATTGCCCAATAAGGTCCTGGCGGTTAAAACTCCCGTATATATTTTCAGGGTGACATAATTCCATCCATAACAATCAGCAGGCATAGGCTGGGGAGGATGGGGAGGAGAGCATGGAGAACAGATCTACTCCTTATCTCTGCAGCTGTTGCCAAGCCGTGATCCCAGCCAGGGGAGCCTCTGACCTGGGCAGTGATTGGAAATGGTAAAATGCTATTAGTATAGATAACACATACACGTTACTAGGGGCTAGGCCCTGTTTTAGGTAACGGTTAGTACATGTAAAGCGTTTCAAATAGGACTAGATAAGTGTTCTCTATTAACTCATTTAAACTGCAAAACAACCCTAGAAGGTAGGTACAATTATTATCTCTGATGCACAGAGACGGTAGGTTATTTACCTCAGGTCCCACAGCTAATAAGTGCTAGAACTAGAATTAGAACCCAGGCAGTATGGCTCCAGAGCCTGGCTCATAACCACTACATTCCAATGTTAGAGGGTGTTGCAGTGGGAAATCATGTCAAAAGCTGATGGAGTTACTGAGTCTGAAGAGGGCTCATTGGATTTATCAACAGGTCATGGGTGGTGGAAAGAAACTAGCTTCAATGACAAGTGTGGCTGTTGAGCGCTTGCAAAGTGGTTAGTGTGCATAACTAAAATACGAGGAATAATACCTTAATAAATAAATAAATAAATTAATTAAATAGAATACACGGGATTTCAAAGACTTTGTACAAAAAAATGTAAAATGTTCCATCAATTATTTTGTATATTCATTAATGCTGAACTGACATTTTGAATATATTGAGTTAAATGAAATACATTATGAAAATTAAGTGCAACTGCAATGTTACTTTTTTAAACCATAGCTACCAGAATAGTTTAAATTACATATGCAGCTTGCAATATATTTCTATTTCTAGTACGGGTCTAGAAGGTCACATTTTGGGGAAAAGGGAGCAGTTGATAAAACTAGAGGTCTAGGCGATGTCAAAGAACAAATAAAGATGGAGCAAGGGAGAAAGCAAGCTGGTGGGAGAGTAGTTGTAATGAGAATTGGACCATAAAGCCGCAGGATTTCAGGAGTGGAGCAGTTCTTGGCGATGACGAAGTTCACGTGGGGCCTAGGAGTCAGTTCCGGAAGTACGGGGGGAGACACTGCAATGAGAGGTGAGGAGCGCCTGAGAGATCATTAGGTGGCATTAACCGGGACAGAGGAGACACTAATCTAGTTCAGGGCCTCTCAACCTCAGCACCGTTGACAGTTTGGGCTGGAGAATTATTTGTGATGGGGGCGGGGCTTCGTGCAGGGCTTTTCCTGGGCTTTGTAGGTTGTTTAGCATTTTAGCATCTCTGGCCTCTGAGCACTAGATGCCAGCAGTAGCCCCTGCCCCCAATTGTAACTAAAACTGTCTCCAGACTGCAATGTCCCGGGGGGTGGGGGAAGGAGCAGGGGGAGGGTTCTGGCAGTGGGGGGGAGGTGGGAGCGGTACAAAATTGCCCCTGGTTGAGAACCACCAGTCTAGCCGGATGCTCTAAGCTTCAAAATAAGGTAGAAAAAGAATAGTGTTTAAGTGATAGTAACAGGGTAAGAATTGCAGACATCACCTCTCAGCAGGGCAGTATGTGGTGTACAGTGAGCAGGTAGGAACTGAGCCAGGTTTCTGTCCTGGTGAGTCATGTAGAGACAATAAATATTTCAAAATATGAAACTGATATGATGCCCAGTGACCTCTGAATCTTGAGGTTAATTTTTCTGAGTTGCCAATGAGATAATAGTTTCAGTTATTTAAATAGTTTTAATTCTAGGACTTGATAGAGAAAAAGGGTTGTCTTAATTTTTTAAGTTCTTCCTTATATATCAAGTGAGTTAGGTCTTAACATAGTTTCACTAGAAGCCGTATATACATAAATGAAGGGCTCTATTTGGGCAGGTTCACCCAGGCACCAAACTGCTCTGCTTCTGAAACACTGATGAAAAGGCAGAGTCAGGCCTGGGAATCTGCTCCACTCAGCGTCAGCTGGGGCCGCCTGAGGCCTGGGAGCTGGCATCCCCTGGGAGCTCTCTCCTTCGTATCTGGCACTTGTGCTGGGAAGACACAGCAGCTGGAGCGGGAACTGGTGGGGCTCTGCAGACAGCTCTCTCAGTGTGGGTGACTACTGTGAAGACCCCACCCTACCCCCTACTTCCCTACAGTGGCTGGAGTTACTCTATTTTTATACTGTTAGTGGGTATCATTGTTTTTATAGGTATGTAGTTTTGAGATATGTTACATATTAATAAAATTCACCCGTTTTTAAGTGTACTCTTTGAACTTCAATGAGTTTTCACAAACGGAGAGCTGTTTAACAATGATTAAAATATAGACTATTTCCATTACTCCAAAAAATTCCCTCATCTCCTTTTCAGTCAGACCACCAACCCCTGGCCCCAGGTGAACACTGATATGCTTTGTCACTATATTTTATCATCTCTAGAATTTCACATAAATAGAATCATGTAGTATGTCATTTGTTGTGTCTGGTTCCTTTCATTTAGTATGTTTTTGAAATCCTGTATTGTGTTTATCAGCAGTTGGTTCCTTTTCCTTAATTTCCATTTCGTTTTGCTCAAGCTCCTCCTCCATAGTTTGCTTGTGTATGAATATCGCATACAATGTTTTTCCATTCACCAGTTGATGGAGCTTTGGGTTTCCAGTTTTTGACTAACATGACTAAGACTATAATAAGTATCTTTTTGTACAACCTGTGGGGTGTGTTTTCTCTTCTCTTCTCCTGGATACTTAGGAATGGCATTGCTGGTTCTTACCTTTGCATTTTATATTTTTAACATGTAAACCCCTAGTATTTAATAGACAATGAGTGAGCCCATATTTCTGTATCCTGCTCTCACACACAAGCTCACTAGCAAGAGAATTAACTGTAATTTTCCTCTTAAGCCTTGGTGCTTCTCCTGCTGAAATTGTTGGAGTGTTTTCATTTCACAAAATTAACAGTGTAATGTACAATTACACAGATTTCCCTGTTTTTTATTTTGTTTTGGCAGATCTGACAATTCTTTTATTCTTAAATTCACCTTCTATTTCACTGGAATGAAACCTTTAGGAATTCTTTTAGATAAATTTAAAAGTGTTCATCTGAATGCCTACAAGCTTGAAAACATTATTTTGCCCTCAAACTTGAATATCTTGGCCACAGAAATCTAGCTTTGCAATCCATTTTCTCACAGAATCGCAAAGGCCTCTGGTGTGGCAACTGGCCTGGCTCCCGGATGTCCCCTGCTCGCACCGCCGAGAGGGCACTGCCCCGCCACTCCGTGCCTCAGTGCCCCACTGCCCCCTCCAGTGTCAAACATTCCTTTACAAAAGTTACCTTAGCATAAAAACCTTAAGAAAGCCCTCCCTCTCCTAAGGAAAAATCTATTTTCATTTCCTTCTAAGATACTTCAGTTTAACTATTTATTCTACCTGGAATTTGTGTTTGCAAGTGGTGTAGATGGAAATTTGTTCTCAGAATGGGTGGCTGACTCACAGCCATCCTTTACTATTTTGAAATGTAAAGTTTATCATTTACTAAGCTCCCATGTAGTCTTAATGTTACATTTGATCCGTGTCAATGAAAAGCTCATTACTTAGTAAATTAGAAACACAAGTTACAGAACCATATTGAAGTATGGCACCATTTTATCCAATGAAGCAAAAAAAATCTACAAAGTACAGATATGTGTGTTTGTGTGTGTGTGTGTGTGTGTGTGTGTGTGTGTTTGTTAAATATACAGAAAGGAATTTGGAAGGTTACCATACTAATAAATTACATTCAAGAAGAGTAATGGGATTTTTCTCAAGATGGCAGGGTGAGTAGGGCGGCAGAAATCTCTTCCCAAAACCATATATATTTTCGAAAATACAGCAAATACAACTATCCCTAAAAGAGAGACCAGAAGATACAGTACAAGAGCCAGGTTACATCTACATCTGTGAAAACTCAGCATCTCACAAAAAGGGTAAGATACAAAGCTGTGACCTGGCAGGACCCAAGTGCTCCCCCCACCCCAACTCACCGGCGGGAGTAAAGGAATCAGAGTGGGGAGGGAGTGAAAGCACAGGACTCCTAATTAACCACCCCTAGTAATCTGCAGTGGGAGCACAGACACACATTGTATGGTGTACTGGATATTAGAGAAACAGAAAAGTAAAATCCAAGACAGACTGTGAACAGGTTCCCACAGCTGGCTGCCTTGGGACAAAAGAAAAGCTGGCACTTTAAAAGTCTTAAAGGGACAAGGGTTTAACAGGTGGACAAAATCATCCTGGCACACTCAGCCCAGGAAGCTGGGAACTTTAAGGAACTTCAGGCACCCTAACCTGCTGGGTGGCAACACAGCTCCAAAGCCCCTCATGGTGATAAGCAGCCTGACATTCATTCCCTGCCCACCGCCAGCACTGCAAGCAAACTGGCTGACCTGCCATTGCTAGGAACCAGCCGGGGAACAGTCCCACCCACAGCAACCACACAGAATCTTCTCCCAGCACGCAGCTAACTGGGCCAGACCCAGAGGCTGCCCTGTGAACGCAGCTGCCTGGCACAGGCAGAAGAAGCCGGTGCAAAGTCCAGAAGGCATGAAGGGATGCTGTTTTCACAGGAGAACACACACCATGCGCCTGTGAACCCCACAATGCCCTAGGCCATCCTGGGGGGCCTCCCTAGACATGGCAGCTCAGGGGATCAACCCAGAGACTGCTCTCTGTGAGTGGTTAACCAGCACAGGCAGTGGAGAAGGGCAAGGTGACCAGCAAGCAGGAAGGGACTTTGTTCTCCCAGCTGACACACACGCCACTCGCTGGCAATCACTTCTATCACCAAGAAAAGGCAGAAGAACCTGGTCCAGTCCAAAATCACTCAAACACCAGAGAGAGGGCCTGGTGAGACTGATATAGCCAATCTTCCTGAAAAAGAATTCAAAATAAAAGTCATAACCATCCTGCTGGAGCTGCAGAGAAATATGCAAGAGCTAAGCAATGAATTCCGGAGGAAGTTAACAGAAATGAAACAAACAATGGAAGGATTTAAGAGCAAACTGGATGAGGTGCAAGAGACTGTTAATGGAATAGAAATCAGAGAACAGGAATACAGAGAAGTTGAGGCAGAGAGAGATAAAAGGATCACTAGGAATGAAAGAATATTTAGAGAACTGTGTGATCAATCCAAATGGACTAATATTTGCATTACAGGGGTACCAGAAGAAGAAGAGAGAGAAAAAGGGATATAAGAAATAATTGCTGAAAACTTCCCCAAGCTGGGGAAGGAAATAGACTCTCAGACCATGGAAGCCCACAGATCTCCCAACACAAGGGACCCAAGGAGGACAACACAAAGAAATATAGTAATCAAAATGGCAAGGATCAAAGACAAGGACAGAGTATTAAAGGCAGCCATAAGAAGAAAACAAATCCTACCATTTGCAACAACATGGCTGGAGCTAAAGGGTATTATGCTCAGTGAAATAAGCCAGGCAGACAAAGACAAGTAGCAAATGATTTTACTCATCTGTGGAGTATAAGAACAAAGCAAAAATTGAATGAACAAAACAGCAGCCGACTCACAGAACCAAAGAATGGACTTGCGGTTACCCAAGAGAAAGTGGTTAGGGAGAGTAGGTGGGAAGGGAGGCATAACGGTATTAGGGGTATTATGATTAGCACACATAATTTAAGGGGGCACAGGAAGGCAGTACAGCACAGAGAAGACAAGTAGTGACTCTATAGCATCTTACTATGCTGATGGACAGTGACTGTAATGAGGTATGTGCAGGGGACTTGATAATAGGGGGGAATGTAGTAACCACAATGTTGCTCATGCAAAACCTGAGTTTAAGATTGTATATAAATGATACTTAAAAGAAAAAGATTACCTTTGACCTCAGATAGCTTCTGAGAAAGATAGAACAACATTCACATAAAGAAGCTTTTAGGATGTGATGGCCCCTGGACAGCTCTTCTTTTTTGTTTGAAAAATAATTCTAAAACATAAGAGAAAATATCTAGGGTCTAGAAGTAGACAAAAAGTTCTTAGAGTTGACATCCAAGGTAAAATCCATCAAAGGAAAATTGATAAATTGGACTTCATCAAAATTTAAACTTTTTCTTAGCAAAAGACCCTGTGAAAATGATGACAAGACAGGCTATAGATTGTATAAAAATACTTTTAACCCCATATTTGACAAAGGACTTATATACAGAAGATACAGAGGATTCTTAAAATTTAATAGTAGAAAACCCAAACACACCAATTAGAAAATGGGCAAAGGCACACTTATGTGAAGGTGTACAGTTGGCAAATGAAATATAGTTCAACATTATTAACCATTAGGAAAATGCAAGTTAAAAACCACAATGAAAGGCCACACATTTATCAGAATAGCTAACATAAAACATAGTTCTAACATGAATTGCTGGTGAAGATACAGAGAAATTGGAGCACTCATACATTGCTGGTCGGAGTGTAAAAGGGTACAGCCCCTTTGGAAAAGAGTATGGCAGTTTCTTCCAAAACTAAACATGCTTAACATATGACCCAGCAATTACACTCTTGGGCATTTATCCCAGGGAAATGAAGGTTAGTTTTCATATAAAAACCTGTGCATGAATGTTTATAGCAGCTTTATCCATAATAGCTGAATACTGGAACCAACCCAATGTCCTTCAATTAGTGAATGGTTAAACTGTAGTACACCCACAGCATGGAATACTACTCTGAAATAAAAAGGAACTACTGATGCATGCAACAAGTTAGATCTCAAGGGAATTAGGTGAATGAAAGCTGTCAATCTCAAAAGGTTACATACTGTAAAATTTCATTTATAAAGTATTCTTGAAATGGCAAACTTGTTCAGATGGAGAACAGATTAGTGGTCGTGAGGGAAGGGGCAGGGACAGGAGGTAGGGAACTATGACAGTGAAAGGGGAGCACAAAAGATCCTTGTAATTGATCTACATCTTGATAGTGCTGCTAGTTACAAATTTACACATGAAATAAATTGCATAGGCTTAAATACAGAAGTTCATGAAGAACTGGTGAAATCTGACTAAAGCAGTAGATTGTGTAAATGTCAGTTTCTTGGTTGTGATACTGTTCTGGGGTTATTGAAAATAGTGCCATTGGAGGAAACTCAGTGAAGGGTATATGGAATCTCAGTATATTACATCTTACTTCTGCATGTAAATCCACAATTATCTCTAAATAAAAGGTTAAAAAAGAAGATGTTCACATAGTCTTAACTGAGATAGGTTGGTGTTATTTCCTGTTTTATATAGAAAGACTCAATTTAGTTATCTTGTTAAGATCACCTAAATACCAAGTGTAGGAATCCAATCTGAACCCAAGTTTCTCTGATTCCAAATATGTATCTTTGTCATTATCTTACACTTCCAGGAATGACACCAGAAATACTGCCAAGCCTTTCTGTGGATGGTCACATAAAACAGACGTACTAGCATAGATGGTTAGTTCTTCACAGAGAGATTTATTTAGTTCTCTAAGGAGAGGGAATGGAACTCAAAGTAGGAAGAGGTGGGACAGACCTGGAAAGATGCTGGTAACGGAAGGGGGACAACACTAAAGATCATCTTTGCTTACCTATCATGCCCATGACCAGCCCTGTCGAGTATCAATTTGTGACCCAGAACCTTCAGATGTGCCCTGAGGCCTTTAGCCTCCCAGACAACAGTTAGAACCAAGAAGTTTAGCGATAGCTTCTTTTGCAATTGTTAGGTACACTGCATGAGATTGGCCAAAGAATTCTGGGGTTCTTTTGGATAAAATCCCAGAACATACCAGGATGTCCCCTGGACAGATATGCTTTCCTTAAGGCTCTGGCAACATGTGTGCTTTTTCTGAGTTGATTCTCCTCCTAGTCAGTTATAACTGGGAAGAGCCTTCTCTGATGTGTGTCAGATTCCCAGGCTGATAGTGTCATGTGCAACACACTTTCCTATAAATATTTGTTGGCTGATTTACAAAGTCATTTTAATATAACCTGAATACTAAGTAAAAGTCAGGTTAGAGTCATTCTTTACCATATAAATATTTCTGCAAACTTCTCCTCAAGATCTAGGGCAGGCTTTCCTCCTGGAGCCATGAAGGAAAGCCATGGCTGTTTTTTATGTCAGAATACATCTTACCTCTGGAACGTTCAGGTATAATATAATGAATCTTCAATCTTGTAATTCTTTCTTTGACAGTTGCTGTGAATTTTGAGTAGTGAAGAATATAGGAAAAAAGTGTTCTTGTGATTTAGAGTATAAAACATTGGCTAATGTCCAACTCACATAAATATCAAGTATGACCTCCTGCCCCCCACCATACAGACACTCGCTACCCACACTATGAATGACTCAGGTGGAACACACTTGCTCTTGGGTAGGAATATTATAAAAATCCTGGTGTACCCAGAAAAGATGAAATTTGCTTTAATTAGTCAATAAGGACTTTCTAAGCAATGTTAATGTCAGTGACTCAACAGTTATGTGATATTGCATACATCAAGAAGTTTAGTTTGCTTTTTGAACAACCCTGATTAGGGTCCTCCTGACACTAACCCATCTGGGATTGTGGATGGACATGCACAGAGTGAATGAAAAGAATATGCCAACTTGGTTATATGTGATAGAAGCTTCTGGAAATTCCCATTAAAAAATGTAGCCTTTCCTTACACCTTCATAACATTTAATGAGTTAACAGTTCCATTTCTTTGGGAGAAAAATGTGTAAGTGCTTGTAGGATGACACTG
Source organism: Phataginus tricuspis (assembly GCA_029783875.1). Classification (NCBI taxonomy): domain Eukaryota; kingdom Metazoa; phylum Chordata; class Mammalia; order Pholidota; family Manidae; genus Phataginus; species Phataginus tricuspis. The sequence goes on from JAQQAC010008880.1 coordinate 20,904,429, forward strand.
AGCTGCAGTAGATAAAGAGACAGAAATGATTTTATTTTTCCTTTGTCAAGTGGTATAAATCATTCAATTTGGAGGTAATGGGGAAAAAAAGCCCACCCACACTTAAGGGAACAGAACTGAGAGCTAGTGTAGGTGCGAGCAGCAGCGTCTTGTGCCAAGCGCTGGAAAGCTGCAGCCTTTTGCTTTCTGAGAGGTGCTAAATGCAGCTTTATTAAGTTTTCTTAATAGGAACTTAGATGAAATGGGATCAGGGTCTTTGTGGAGTCCCAGGGCGGGATTTCCCCAAACACTGCTCAACAAGGTCTACAGAAAAGCGAAGGCTCTCATTCAAAGCTAGGCAGGGCCTGAGGGTCTGTGAGCAAAATGCCAGGACAGACAACAGCATGGATTTGGAAAGATGACAAATTGGCCAACCTGCCATGAAGTCTTTCTCTCACTGAAGAAAACTTTATTTTGCCTCATCTCAACTTACAAAAAAATGTGTGTTCTTCCTTCACAAATAAACACCCATCATTTTTACTTTTTAGAGTTTGTTTTCTTCATCTCAGTGCACTATGCGGCTCCTTTGGATCAACAGGACAACACGTTCCAGATGGAACTCCTTTCCTTTTAATTGCATTATTATCAATGTCAGCATTTAAGACAAATACCCATCCCTTTTAGACAAATAATTCAATTGTTTTTATTCTGAATAAATTATGAGGTTTCAATTTCTGGTGCTTTCTGTCTTTAAGAGGTTGCAATCCATAAGTGTTCACATATTTAAAGATGAAGTAGCTTACATACCAATGTGCTAGGGAGTGAAGGGAAATCATCCTAAAATTTTAAATTTGATGGAAATAAATCTCATAGGATATCACCTCTTCAGTCAAATTCTGACATGTGATTGGAATACTTATAGCTAGTGCATCTGGTAAGCATCCTTACTTTTCCTATGTGAATATTTGATAGACCTATGAAAGTCTGTAAAATATATCAAATCTCTGAGTTGCAAGGGTCAGAAAACCACTTTGAATTTGAAGCATTATTCCATTGGACTTCAATTACAAATTCAGAGGTAAAAATATTAAGAATTTCAAGATGATGACTGTAGTACATTCAACCCCACATGCAGGGGCCTTATGAGCTGGGAAGTAATGGCTGGTGGTGGTTGAGAGGAAAGTGCTTTGGTCTGAGAGGTAGAAGCTTAGGGGCATGTTTCAGTTCTGATACTGCTTACCAGTATGAGACCTTGGAGAAGCCTTCTCAATTGTCTTCTTACTAAGAAACCATTTTTACTTACTACTGAGAAAGCATTTTGAATCCAATCAACTTTCTCCAGTATCCAACAAGAGACTTTCTCAGAAATAATTTGTATTTTTTCACCAAAGAATGCAGAAGTTTTGATGTAACTTTAGAATGACAGTTTCCAATCTCATCAAATGGCATACTTCAAAAATAAATTTCTCAGTTTTTGGTCTCACCACCATGTTAAAACACACACAACTGTAATGTGTTAAATTTCAAAGCAATCCTAAATTAAACATTTCATGTTCAGGTGGTTCCATCAGCTCTGAAGCTCACCCAGATACAACCAAACTCAATACAACTCCCTATTTATCAGATATGAGACCAGAAATTTTGATAAATCACCCACAAGGTTTAACCCTCCCTTTCAGAAACTTAAACATGTCTGAAGAGTGAGCAACAAATTCAAACTTAAAAACATTGTGCTTGTGAAATCCTATCTTTGCAACTTGTAACAAGGCTCAACAATAAAATGTCAAACACAGTGACATTTACCCTTCCTCCTTACTCCTTTCCTGGTGTAGTGCCTTCTGAATGCCAGCCCCCCCCCCCCATCTGGCAGGGGCCTAGAAGGAGCTTCTGCCAGCAGAAGGATGCCAGTTAAGTCACTGGCAGTATCTTCTATTCAGATCCTAGGTCTGCCAGGCCAGTGCTATGTTGTAAAAGGGTATGTTTTGTTGTGACACTGAAGTGACGAATCAGCTCATGATATAGAGGTGATGATGAAAGGGGAGAGCAAAGGGGAATGATATTTAAAATAGAAGAACACTTGTTTCCAACTCTTCACTGCATTATAATAAGTGGGGAGAATGAAAGTGGAATGAAAGATTTGTAGAGGAAATAGCAGTGGGGACTTGAAATAAGACAATAGAAAAAGTGTCTTCATTATCACATCTCCCACTAGGTGGCCTTCATGAAAATCTAATCCAGGCTCTTACATCAGGTATGTTTTATAAGAGAATAACATGAAAGTTATTTAGCCTTTATCACAATACAATCAAATGAGCAAGCATTCTTAAGGCAAATACACAAAACAAAGAAAAAAAGTACATGACATATCATTATAAAATATATGAGGAATGTATAATGTGAAGTAAAAGAGCACAAATTCTGCTGTTGTTCTACTTCCTATTTTTTTTTGGATATGTTATTTACATTCTCTAAGTTTATTTCCTCAACTGTAAATTAGAGCTGATATTAACACCTACCTCATAAAGTGTGTTCTTAAGATGTTTCATAGAAAATGCTTGGCCAAATGCATAGTGTAGGTTTAGTAAAGACTATTATTATTATTGTTGTTATTTCCAATCAACCATGGTAGCAGACGTTTTGCCTCTTCAATATCTATTACCCTTTTCTTATAAAATGAACTGCAATTTTGTATAGGTGTTTATTTCTCAGGGAGGGGATGCTCTCCCCAGCTCAGCTAACTCCTGACGAATCTAAGAAGATTCTAAATAATCTCATTCCTCCTGCCAGTGATTATGTTAGATAAGGGCAAGAAAACACCACCTGGTCAACCAGACATGAGAGAAGTCTGATAAAGGTGGTTTCTGGGAAAAAATTTTTTTGTAAGAGACACAGCTGGGACAAAATGACCTCTCATACACTGTACGTTGTGTCCAGAGGTAGTTTGGAACTGTGATAGCAGTTTGTGCTGATCTTATCACACAACCACTTATGAGGGCAACGCCGACACGCTAAAGAGAGCAGGAGCTCCTGGTCCTGATGAGGCCGCCGAGCCACTGGATTAGACTGTCCTACCTGTGGAAGGGAAGTGGAAGAACCGTCTTACCTCTGGGTTGTTATGATCAAAAATAACTCTCCTTGTTTAAGCCAACTGAGTCAATATTTTCCATACAGGTGAAAGTATTCTGATAGAACCAAAGCAGAAAACAAACAGAAAACAGGGGAGATCCAATCTCCTAGTCTCAGTGTGGCTTCCAGTTGCTTCAAAAGCCAACAAATTACCTGTGCCATGAGAACATGAATTGTTCTTCCGTTTTCTGCTTTCTTGTCTCCCCGCATAAAAGATCCTCCACTCTCCGTTAAGGACATAATAAAAGAATGAAGAGAAGTCTCTTTAATTCTCAGCACTATGTAAAAGCTGCCCCTGTGGTGGGTCATGTATCTCACCCTCTCTTCTACCCAGGCAGCCATCATGTCTCTCCTAACTCCTTACCAGATTCTAGAAAGCTTTTGTTACACAAAACCCTGAAAAACTTGGACTGGACTGCTGACGGAAGAACTAAGCAGCACGCAAAGGTGTTGCAGTGTTGAGGTTTATTTCACACGGGCGGGCTCAGAGGGGAGTCATCTCCCAAGGTCTGAGCCCCGAACAAACGCAAGGGGAGCGATGTGTATCTTTCTGCTTCCGTATCTGCAATATTTCTACGTGCACAGCAAGTGAGCAGGCAAGGGGGGAGTAAATTTAGGGAGTGAGCGCCTGGCAGAGCAGGAAGTGAAGGGGTGGGGGAGTTTCTGTTGTCTTTGCTAAGAAGAGAAGTAGAAGGGAGCCACCCAGACTAGATTACTGTCCTTGTAAATTTTCCCCTGGCACTGTGAGAGCAAACACAGACTTCAGAGGGAAGGAGTGGGAAGGAGAAACCTGGGGCAGAAGTCCCCACAGACAGGGAAGGGGAGCTAGAGGACCAAGTACTGCGTGACGCTATGAAAGGGGCTCCTTGCCTGCTGTTAAGGTTCTCCGGGGGATTCTCTCTTAGTCAGAAAGTAGAGGAAAGACTTGGAGCCATTCAGAGCAAAGGACACCGGCTTATCTCACCAGTCGGGAAGGACTCTATGATGAAACACCTGTCAATATAGGCTGGCTTGAAAACTAACTTTTAGTCTGTACCTTTGTGTGGAAGTTTATCAAACTTTTCTATTTGAATTCACATAACCTTGGCTATATCTATAGCTGCCTGCCTGAAATATTTAGTCAAAAAAAGTGTATCTTCCCCACAGGTTAGATCCTTAAGAGTAATTTCCACAATTTATTTTTGGCTTTAAGGTGGTATTCCAACCAAGGTGATAAAAGACTTGTGCTCTGAAAACTATAAGACACTGATGAAAAAACTTGAAGACACAAATAAATGGAAAGATATTCCATGTTCATGGATTGGAAGACTCAGTATTATTTAAAATGTCCATACTATCCAAAGCAATTCAGTGTAATCACTATCAAAATTCCAATGGTATTTTTCACAGAAGTAAACTAATCCTAAAATTTGTATGGAACCACAAAAGACTCCAAATAGCCAAAGCAATCTTGAGAAAGAACAAGCTGGAGGCAGCTTGTTTCCTGATTTCAGACTATATTATAAAGTGATGATAATTGGAATAAAAACTGACAAATAGATCAGTGAAATAGCCCAGAAGTAAACCTATGCATATTTGGTCAATTAATTTATGACAAAGCAACCAAGAATATTAAAATGGGGAAAGCACAGTATCTTCAACAAACAGTGTTGAGAAAACTGGACAGCTACATGCAAAATAATGAAACTGGATCACTAACTTACATCATCTACAAACATTACTTCAAAATGGAATAAAGTCTTGAATGTAAGATATGAAACCATAAAACTCCTAGAGGAAAATACAGGTGGCAGGTTCCTGGACATTGCTCTTGGTGGTGATATTTTGGATCCTAAATGAAAAGCAAAGGCAACAAAAACAGAGAGTGGGATACATCAAATTAAAAAGCATCTGTACAGCAAAGGAAACCATCAACAAAATGAAAAGGCTGCTTACCAAATGGCAGAAAACATTTCCAAGTCATATTTCTCATCATCTGATAAGGGGTTAATACAAAAAAATATATAAAGAATTCATACAACTCAATAGTGAAAACAGAAGCTGATTAAAAAATGGGAAGAGGCTCTGAATAAGCATTTTCCCAAAGAAGACATACAGATGGCTAACAGACACATAAAAAGGTGCTCAACATCACCAATCATCAGGGAAATGCAAATCAAAACCACAATGGGCTATCACCTCACATGTGTTAGAATGGGTATTATCAAAAAGATAAGTGTTGTTGAGGATGTGGAGAAAAGGGAACCCTTGTGCACTGTTGGTGGGAGTGCAAACTGGCACAGCCACTATGGAAAAATAGTATGGAGTTTCCTCAAAAAATTAAAAATAGAATTATCATATGATCCAGCAATTCCACTTCTCAGTATTTGCCTGGAGGGAATTAAAACACCTACTTGAAAAGATATATGTATCCCTATTTTCACTTCTGCATTATTAACAGTAGCCAAGACATGGAGGCAACCTAAGTGTCCATTGATGAATGAATGGATAAAGAAAGTTTTATACAGAAATACACACACACACAGGATTATTACTTAGCTATGAGAAAGAACGATATCTTGCCATTTGTGACAACATGGATGGACTTTGAGGGCATTATGCTAAGTCAGTCAGACAGTGAAAGACAAACATTACATGATCTCGCTTACATGTGGAATCTATAAAGACAACCGACTAAAAAAATAACCCAAAAACAAATCCAAAAAACCCCACAAACTCATAAGAGAGAACAGATTGGTGGTTGCCAGGATGGAGGGGTGGGGAGTGGGCAAAATGGGTGACAATGGTGAAAAGATACAAGCTTCAAGTTATAAAATATGTCATGGGGATGTAATTTGCAGCATGGTGTCTGTAGTTCATAATCCTGTATTGTGTATTTGAAAGTTGATGAGAGTAAATATTAATAGACTCATCACAAGAAAATAATTTTTGTAACTATGTTATGATGGATGTATTTTTAAATACAAATATAATACCATTTGATGTTAATATGTCAACTGTATCTCAATAAAGAATTAACCTTTAAGAAAAAAGAGTGTATTGAGTAAACTGAATGTTCTTCACTAATGTGCTCCATTTCCCAATCTTACTCTTTTCTTCAGAAGTTATCACTACTGAGAGTTGTAGGTACATCTTTCTAGATCTTTCTCTTTGCATTTGCATAGACATATTATAGGTGGAAAATGTTTATCAGAAGGAGGAATCAGGGGGAATTACAGAAATAATCTTTGTATGGAGGGTGTAAAGCACCCAGTTTATTTAGTACAGACAAAATCAACAAGACCTTTAAATAGAATGGCAAAACAGGGGGGGAACACACTCAAGGAATGGTTTGCATTTTTTAAAACTACATACAAGACAGACAAAATCAAGGAAAGGATTTGTCCAAATGAATTAAAACTCTTGGTCAGAAAAGCAGTCTGTGTAATCTGTTCTCCAGTGCTCCAGTTGTGAGACCCCAGTTTAGTTAATGGCATTCTAATGAGATAAGCCACGGAAGAATGTATGAATGGTAACTGCAACAGTGGGGTGCCTACAGACTCCAAGATGGTCTAGGGAGTAGTTTGGGAGTGGTTTGTGCCATACACACAGAAAATAATATCAGGATAGAAAAGACACAATGAATCTAACGGCCACAGTTCTCAGGTTTGCCAGCTCTGGTGAGCTTCTGGGCACTGCTCACTTGTTGTCTCCTGACTTGAGTTAAAGTTAGTGTTAAATCACTAACTCTGGGGGGAAATCCCGGGCAAAATACCTTTGAAACTGAAATCAGTCAAAGGGAGAAATAAAGTGGGAGAAACCCGATTATTGTTTACAAGCAGTCATCCACTCTGCTCTCCTGTGTCTCTGGTGACCTGACTGCAGAAGAAGAAGCCCCACCCAACCTCTCCAGTCCAGATATGCCCTTGCTCCCCCCCCAACCCCCCACCCCCGCAATTACCTATTGATTTGGAGATGCACTAAGGCCAGGCGGGAGATTCTGGAAATACTGCAATTTTACCCACGATCACACATCAGACAGTTGCTTATTTCCAGTTTAAGAACTCACCTATCTGACATATTTGTTTCTTAGAAACCTAGATGTTGGGAAATGGGGTTGGGGAAACAGTAGTTGCTCATTCTCCTGGTAGCCTGGGTAATGGTTCAGGGCACTCAAGGGGTGGGTGGGTATGTGTATGTGTGTGTCCTTCTTTATTCCCTTATTTTTTGGAAAAGCTGCCTATAGGAAGTTTGACTGACTGAAAAGTGTATACTTTTTTATTTTCCTGTTTTTCCTTCTTCATTTAGTCTGCAACAAAGACATGATGTCTGAGCTTCATAAGTTATCTTACAGCATGAAGTGGCCTTAAAGAAAGAAGCACATGGCTAGAGTATGCTATCAAGAGATAGAAGGAGCCTGTGCTCCTGAGAGTTTTGAAGCACCCATATCTATTTCAGACTGCCTGCCTCTATTGCTACTCTGTTGTTCTTTAATGAATTTCTTAAATGTTTAACTCATTGTTATTTCAGGTTTTCTGTTATATGAAGCCAAATATCATCAAATATCATGCTGTCTTCTTTTCCTTTTTTGTATTTTGTTGGATTAAGGTTTGTTGTTATTTTAATTTTTTTCTCTGTAATCATTTTGAAATTATAAACCCTATAGCTGTCCTTAAGTGTTCCCCATTAATATCTTGAAGCATGTGTTGAAGCTATGTTTTTATCTTCTTGTCTAGAATGAATTCTTGTCTTTACTCTTTCACTGAACAGGTCAAGAACCTAATCATTTACTGGCTTCCCTCCTCACTAATTTCTCCATGTTAACGTCATTTATTGCTTTAAATTCTTTTTGTTTTCATTATTTTACTGAGGTATGATTGGCATGTAAAAAGCTGCACATATTTAATGTATACAATATGGAGTTTGGGAATAAGTATATACTCATCATTTTAAATTCTCAACTATTATTAAGACTTTCCCAGTATTGTTGCGAAATTTTATTTTTAAACATATATATGATATTTTTAGAGACATATAATGGGGAAATTGGTAAACACATATGTGGAACCTATCCTCTTGATCTAATCACATACTAAAGTATTCATTAAAAAATGCATTGAGGAAGCAGGGAATAGAGTTAAGATCATATCTCAGTTTAAAAACTTGCTCCCAATCCTTCTTTATTCAACTCATAAAAATATCTCCAGTAGTTGTGTAAATGTATGTATCTTGAGCCTATTCACCACCACAAGAGCACAATGGCTAAGAGATGTTTCTTCTACCTCTGAAAACATGGGTTGAGTTAATGTAATTGCCAAATATAACATTTATTTTAATGTCACACATACTATAAACACAATGAATAAGGGAAAGTGCTACTTAATAAAATGCTATAACCAATTCCCATGTAAAATGAAAAATTTAATTCTACCTTATCCCTTTGTTGTAATACATCTCTATTCCATGATTTGTGTTCCCTTTAAATATACATGTAACAAATAAATTTTTAAAATCAAATCAAATCAAATGTATTTTGTTTGGAAAGACTCTGCATCTGTAGTTTACTACACAGATGAAATAATTCAGAGTAAGGGAGTCAGGCAGACCTATACCCACTCACTCACCACACCCAGCCCATGTTCACAGAGCCCCACAGCGCAAATATCATGTAAGGTATGCAGTTCACAAACAAACATTGCCATTTTTAAATCATTATTATATGCATGTGATATGGAAACTATTGCAGTTATAAGATACACTCTCAAAGGGAACAAATTAAACATAATTACAGAAATGTCACCTTCAAAAAAAAAAAAGCTGGTAGTATGCTATAAAAACAGAACTAAACGTTGTGACAGAAAAAGTTTCCGAGTTTACATATCTAAGGAATGGCTCTTTCAGATATAAAAATTGACAGTAGGACCACTCTACAAAACTTGGGCGAAGTGGGGACTCTGAAATGGAGACAATTTGGGAGTAATGAGTGTAAGGATGAGTGGAGAGGCAACCAAAAAGACCAAAGACCTCAGGGCCGAGGACACATCTAGGCCTGCCCGTGCGTGTACACTCAGGTACCATTTGCTTTTCTATGTAATCAGTGACAGCCGTGTGCCAGGCACAGGGCTCAAACTGAGGCCGGCGTGTCATAATTAATCATGAGCATTTGAGGGCAGGAATTATGCCTGTTCACATCTGCACACAGTAGATGCCAAATGTTTGATATTCAAGGAAGAAATTTCAAGATGCCCAACACACTGGCTGCTTCATGCTTTATTATTTGTTTAGTCTGATATGGTTTAATTGCCTGAAATACTAATAAATATTAGCCATCTTCTTGTTAGACTGTGTTCAATCCAGGCAGGAATGTTGAAGTATCCCAGTGACCAAAAATGGGGTCTGGCACATAGGAGACACTGAGTATTTGGTGAATGTGAAGTGGAATGAACACATGAAGGCACAGTCTACCTGTGGCACTGCAGAAAACCTCAGCATGCCTTGTGACAAATGACCATGGGACATGTGCTCAGATGAGAGCACCCATGACAGTCAGTACATTAATGCATCCAGGGTAATTTCTTTCTTGTTCAGATTAAAAAGCAGTGTAAATGGAAATTCTAGTACTTTCTCCCTACATCCCAAAGGATCATCTTACATGTCGTTCATTTGATGATTTTTGACTCCAGGGAAAGATTATCATTTGTTGAATTAACTCTATTTTTCTCGACTTCTTTCTAAGTGTTTCAGGGAATATTAATTTAGCTTGGTCTCTATTAAGAGGTACAAATTCTGTGAAATTCAACCACTTATTTATTCATGACTTTAATGAAGGTAGAGTATCTCATTAAACATGACTGAATGATTATCTTTGACAATAGAGAGCAGCCAATAAATTAATTGCGTGTCCCTGCTAGTATTCAAAGAGAAAAAAATCAAATCTCCATTTAAACTAGAAATACTTACAGGCCTGCAGAGGGGGTGGGATTAGCATACCAAAACCTCTGCCTAAGCTGGGAGACACTGGCTGGCTAATGACCACTGCTGGAGGGTGGCTGCTGGCATTTTCTGCTGTGTTCTCTCAGCTGTGGCAGCTTTTGACTATGACAGACAATGTAGGACCTTCCAGAACCTACTATAGTCACAGCCTCCATTACAGCCCAGGCATCATCTGCAGTGGGGAAAGGCATGTGCAAACGAGGTTCCATCAGATCTATGTGCATTGCAATACAAGCATTCTAGAGACATGCTTCTTTGATTCAAAGAGACAGTTAAAGAGCTCTAAATTCTTGGTACCACCTATCATAAATATAAATTCCTTCCCATTTGCTAAAACATATATATTCAGTTTGAATATTCAAGGGATTCTGTCCTCGAAAAACAGGTAGCCTATTTGTGTTAGCACATTACTGCTTAGTTTATTTCTACACACACAAAATACAAAGGCCTCCTCAATCTGTGGTTGGTGAAGTGAACAACAGAAAAGCATCAGTCTTGGTTTCTAGAATTAGAAGCCACTGCACTAGCCTGCCATATGAAATCAGGGCAGCATAGAGCACTTCTGAGTTCTAGTTTCTTCATGTATATCAGCATAAACCTGCTAGATTATTTGGAGAACAAACTGAGATTGTTGATCCCATTGAGAAAGGATCCCTCCAGAGCAAGCTGTGGCAACAGTTGTTTATGCCCTGGCAATGTTTCAAACCAGGGACTGTTAAGAGAGAAGCAACAGATCTGAGGTACTTAGAGGTAGGATTTCATAATTAAAATTTGTGTTTTCCAAAAATGTTCCAGGCATACAATACCATTTGACCTTCACAAAAATGTTAGTCAAGAGGAGCAGAGGCTATTTGTCATATCTTATAAAGACACTGAAACTCAAAAGATAACAAAAGATAAATAAATTGTGCCCAGTTTATTAAGGTAGTCCTAGACTCTGGGCTGTGATTATCCAACTGCTAGTTGGGTATTTCCTTACAAAAATATCTGCTATTTTAGGCCAGATGATTTAAGTCAAACCTTATCTATCTCAATTCTGAAAAATGAGACCACATTTTCTTTGTCAGGCACAAGAATGTTGTGAAACTAAGGTTCTGAGAATGTCTCTGGGATATAAATTAGTAAATAAGTTTGTGATATGACAGCATCCTGCTTTATCATCTTACAGAATGGATTTGGTGAGCCAGGGGTGAAGTCAACATAAAGGGACCATGTGAGCAGTCAGGCAACTAAATATACATCCAGAGTTACTTGGACTCAAGAAATGTTTGTGTCAATTATAGCCCCTTGATTTTGGGGGAATTCCATTTTATGTAACTGTTTGACAGACAATGCACCAGATAAACAAGGCTTTTTATTATTACATCAGCCTTTGAGGGAATTTCAGAGCTTGAAAATTAAATAAACATTTAAGTTAAATATAAATGAGTATAAAGTAAATAAATATATGTATACATATGTGTATATATATATATATAGAGAGAGAGAGAGGGAAAGTGAAGAATTAATATTATAGCCTTTACTACAAGATTTGCTAACATTTAAGTGAGGCCTTATTCATGCCAGGTACTGTGCCAAGGCATTTGCTGCATGTGTTACCTGGTTAAGCTATAATTAACCCCATTTTACAGGTGGGAAGACTGAAACAGATGTCGTTTGTCCCAGCTTACCCAGCTCATACGCGGTGAAGCTGGGGCTCAAACTCAGGTCTACTCGCCATCAGAGTCTCGTCTCCTCCTCCTCCTAAGACCTGGTCAGGCGTCGTGCCAGGTCCTGGATAACAAGTGCACGCTCTGGGCACAGCCGTATTTATTTCTGCCCTTGAGTGTTCATTCACCTGGCATGTATTATCCACTACTGTGCAGACCTTGTCCAGGTGCAGGTGAGACAACAAGGACCATCAATCTGGTCCCTTAGGAAACCTAGGGGTTGCTGGGAAAGGTGAGCACGTGAACCAGCAATAACCGTGTCAGCTGTCCTCTACTTGAGGTGAACAAAATCCTATGGGAGCAGAGAGGAGGCAGTGGGTAACTCTGGGGAATGTTTGTGACATACGCGTTGGCTGACAAACAAAGATAGGAGGCTCCATTTCAAAAGGCTCACCTTTCACCTGTTTATTCTTTTCCCTAAGATTCCATTCCTTTCCTGCTTTTGTTCTCCTAATAAGGCCAGAGAGCATAGAAACAGAATGTTCAACACCAGCTGAGTTAGGATGCAAGCAGGTAGCTAGAGTAGCAGTGTCACCGACCGCAGCAGACCGGCCACCCGCATTGAACAAGAGGGTCTCATCCCTGCCCTTCTTTTCATCAGCACAAGACTTCAGCCCAGCCAAAGTGGGCTGAGGTTCCAGACAACAAAGATGCCACAGCCCCAAGGGAAAGAGAAAAATAGGACCTTTCATTGCATCTTGCTTGAAAATTCTAACCAGTTTTTCTTGGGTTTCTCTTCACCCTCCTAGCTCCCCCTTTCTCTAGAGTTGTTACTTCCCCTTTGGCATCCGTCCCTGGCAGCACACTCATTGTGGGGGGCTTCTCTAGACTTACACTCACTTTAAAGAAATCCTATTTCATAAACCAGTGGAACCTTTAGCATTACCCAGTCACATACTAGAAGTACATTTTGAATAAACTAAAGGAAATTTCTTCTCTCAGATGTATAATCCTCAAGTTTGGCCTTTAATGGAATGAGATGATAATGTATTTGTTCCAGTGAAAATTAAACTCTGTTTTCATTTTTTTGGCTGCAGGGGAAAAAATGATATCGAATGTTACAATGGAATGTATAATGTTTCCTCCCAATGGATACATTGTGTAAATGAGATAAATATCTCAGTGTCTGATAGGATAGATAAATGATAGCCTAGGTTTACTTTGTGAATAATTTTATGGTCTATATTATGTTTTAGGAAAAAATAATAGCCTCTGTGGTATAACACACTATGGTAGGAATACTATTTGTTTCTCAGAAACCAGATAAAAGTTCATATTTATGCTTTCTAATTATGTATTCTTTAAATCTGTATGTATTCAGGACAAGGATATCATGAAGAAAAGTTAAGAATTATTCATCTAGTTAACTAAGAAATTTACCTAAGACTGGTGAAGATGAACACAAATACATTTAAAGTAATTAACCATGACAATGTCCTAAGGTTTGGGTTCAGTTGTTCTGAGGAGAACGTGATGCTGGCTCAACTAAGAGAGGCTGCAGCAAGAACTTGAAATCCAGCTTTGACAGATTAGCTCCAACCTCTCTGGGCTATGGGCTTTCCCAGGCATAGTACCACACATTTTTACAATGCCCCATGAATTAAAATAAACGACAGAGAAGCTGCTAGTATGCTCAGGCTGTATATCATCAAGCATTGATGCGATGGAAAAAATAAAGCACTTCTCTAGAACCAAATATCTGTAATAAAACACTAATGCCCATTGGACAGATACATAGGCGAGTTATGTTGCACTATATCCACAACAGTATCTCTGTGCTATTGAAAGTAATGCTCTGGACTTCATCTCCCATTGGGCTGGGAATCATTTGACCATTTTCCTTCCCTAGACTGAAAACTTTTTATTTCAAAGTAAATGTGAAATTCTCTATGGGAAAAAGAACCCATGGTAAGCACATTTTTCTATTTATCTCAAATTCCTAACTGTAAATAGGCTTAGGGGAACCACGTTAAAATGATGGATACGTGGGAGGGAGGAGGGAAGGACTCATACTGGAAATAGCATAAGAGAGAGAACTCTCCTCCTAGTTCTTTTTTTGTACCCGTCCTAGGTGCTTATTAGAGATCTTAGAAATCTTCAATCTCCAGAAGACTGGATTCAATTCTGGCAAAAGAATGTGTTTTGGGCATCCTGACAAAGACAACAGGGATACAGGGAGATGAGAAAAATACCTCTGCATTGCCCAGGCTAAAATACAAGTTTTGTTAGTACAAACTTTCCTGAAGTAAGGTAAAAGTTTCAGCATTTGGCAGCTGACAAATGCGTTTACCACTGGTGATAACATATTTTAGCTGCACAATTGATAAAATTACAGCTACCTGAAAACTGTAAATTATTTTAAGATCTTTTGAAGCAAAAGTGATATATGATTCATGGCCTTATTTGGACCAGTTTGGAATAGCGGAGCCCATGGCCTTTCAGGGTGGGAGAAAGCAAGAAGCAGAGGCTTCCCAGCCCCGCCCCCGATGTCCCATCCGTTCACTGAGAGTGTATATGGGAGGAGCGCCGCGCTCAGCTAAGAAGCTCACATTCTCACTCTACAAAATTAATGTCTTTTCCAAAGACCTGGGCTCCAAGTCACTTCCTTCCCTATGAAATTCACCCTGTAATCCGTGGTGAACACACACCCCTTTTCACATAATGAGCTGGAAGACAGCCTTTACAAGTTTTCTGGCATGGCCAGGAGCTGGGAGTTACTTATTAAGATTTACTATATTCAGAGTAGATTTCGATACGGGATTCCTGCACACCAGTTAGAATCTGGCACTGCTCTGGTCAACTCTGGATACCTTGCTATAATATATTCTTTTCCCTCAAGTCATTTCCTACATATCTTCAAGTATCATTCTTTACTCTTAAAACTGAATTTTAATTTTATTCTTAAAACCAAAATGTTCTCTGCTCCCTGAATATAGTTCTTTACAGGTGAATAGCATCAGAAACCAGCAGTTTTTCGACTTTCCTCCCCTCCACATATATGCTTTACATGTCATAGAAAGTGCAGAATGGAGGCTTTGCCTCCCCTCCCCTGTACCATCATGAACTAGGAATAAAACCTACCTGGACTGTAGAGTCTTAGTTTAACAGACTTCTCTGCGAATCCTAAGAGAAGTTTTCCTCTAATATAATGATGTTTCATGTAATGGCAAAACTAATGGTAAACTGAAATTCATTACATATTCATGAAAACTGACTTAGGCTAAAAGCAAGTCTTAATGGGAAAATCTTGGAACTCAAACTTTAAAAATGAGAGCTAGCACATAATCATTCCCAAACAATTGCTTCATCGTAGACGTTTTATTTTGATCTATGAATTTGTTACTCCCTCATTTGTGACCACCATTTCTTGGAAAATGAAAATTTCCATGTCACTGAAAACTTTCTACTATAATCAATCCAACGCCCCTAATTTATTGATGTTGGACATTTATGTATTGACAGTGGACAGAAAAATTGCTATGAATGTGATTCTTTCTGAAGGCTAAAGCCGAAATTTCTCAAGGAAATGGATACATTTCCTTTGTTGGATTAGTATAAAATGAAATACATAAACACGAAAATTTTGCTGTTAGTTGCAATGAAGTTAACATTTTCCAGGTTGATGGAGAAGAGACAGCTATAAACTAGAAACCAGGAATATGGAAGAAATGAAGACAGCCATGACAATAAACGAGGAAGTTCACAGTTTCCTTAAGGGCCACGGAAGTAGGCGTCAGTGTCCTGAGAGGAGTCCCAGGCACAGCTCACAGCAGATGAAGACCCAGCAGACAGCGTGTTCCAACCTAATCGCCACCAGAAGGAACAGGAAGAAGGTGTGGAAAGCTTGGCACCGTCACCGGGAGTCTTGGCACTGGGTGGCATTCTAAGTGTTTACCCTCCAGAGCTAGCCTCCACATTGTAAGTGAGCAGTACTGCCTTTGGAAACACATCATCACGGCTCAGTTTCCTAAAAGACCCATCTCCCACGTGAGGGTTGCCAAATAGCGCATGGCCACGCCAATAGAGGGGAGGAAAGGAGGACAGTCAAAAGCACGATGCCTCCGAAACTGCACCCAAAAGGCAGAGCAATAGCCTCAAATCAAGCACATGTGTCTTGTGAACCACTTTTGATTTTTCCCCATTCAGCCTCTGTTCATATTGATACTTTTTTTTTTGCCTATGGGTTAGCTGGTAGGAATGATAGGAGGGGAGTCATCAACAGATAGGGTTCTCCACCTCTCTCCCATTTGTTGAACACTTACTAAGATCCAATTACAATGTGCCACTAGTATTCTATCACTTGATCTGAACAATGTTGTAGGAAGTAAAACAGACTCGGAAACGTTGAGAAACTTGCTTAAGATCCCGTTGCTGTTTAGGCATGGAGCATAGTATGCTTCAGGCAGCTTGAATGTTTGAGACACCAACCCCTCTGAGGTCTCCTTCCCAGGAAAGGCCTCGCTGTTGGGATGTAGACAGTGGCCCTTTGGGGTGCATACAAGTCATCATCATATACAACTACCTGTTAGCAATTCAGAGGCAGTCCCTTCCAGGCCTTTTCCAGACCAAAAGGTATTAAGGGTTGTCTCTGTTACTGTTACTCTCTTACATTCTAGAAAAATTATCTATTTACCAGAACCTACTCTTTGCAGTGATAGAGAAGACATAAAGTGAGTATAGAAAGCCCTTTTATATAGCTTTTCTTTATAGCTGTCAGTTTATATGCATGTCCTTTTTGCCGCTCATGTGCTAAAACAAGGAATATTTGACTCTTAAAATAAGTGTGACAGTGGAACACAACCTTTTCCTGTTACAGATCATAGTTACAGAGTATAATGAGGACAGAGAAGGGAGCAACTTTTTTATAGCTGGAGGAGTAAGAAAGGAAAAATTTCAGGAAAGAAACAAGGAGAAATGTATTCTTTTCAGAAAGCGAAAGTCCTTTTAACTTGTAAAAGTGTTCAGTTCATACATTTTCATTCTCATATCACAATTGCTGACCCTAAAAAAGAATTTCGAGGATAATATTTTTCAAATAAAGGAGAAGGCAAATGATTTTTTTTTTCACAATTTACAAATCACACAGTATTCCAAGACTTAACAGAGTCATTGAATGTGGGAGACAGAAGCAAATTGGTGCATTTAGATGGAAAGGCAGAAAAAAAAAAAAAAGGATTTAACTGGGAAAAAAACCCCATCTTATCCTCAGATGGCTAAGTCTTAAGTCATTTTACATATCCACGTAGTAAAGGATTTTAAGATATTATGGAGGTTTTAAAATAAGTTGAAGTCTTTTTAAAGAATCTCATACTAATGTTAATAGGATTTTTCAAAATTATTTTTTTTCACTTAAACTTATATGTACTTTAAAAATTACCCTGAATTATTTTAAAGTATTTTAGTTAAAAAAATATGCCTATTCAAGCAGACAGAGTGCAATTTAAGTGACAAAAGCTTTCATCCAGTTGACTTAAGATCATTCAGTTCTTAATGTTGATCCTTGATAATGGACTTTGTTAAATGCATTTTATTTACTAGGCTCAGAGAAAGGATCATTCAAAATAACTCAGTTTTGCATTAAAATGTTTACTATTCTTTAAATAAGGTAGGGAAAGGAGAAAAAATTAATAGATTAATATGAACATATAATCCACTTTGTTAAAAGAGAAATTTTCCCAAATTTGTTTTGTCTTTCCATGCCAAGTGAGACTTTACATAGTTATTTTTACGTGCAAAGCTTTAAGTAATTTGAAAATGAACCTGCTATGAATTGATGGCAATGTTTAAAACAGAAATCCTCAACCCAGAACTTTTAAGTTGTTCAATACACACCAGTTGAATTAAGAGCAAGTGCGCCTTTCTAAGCTGTGCTGTTAGCAGTAGAGTCTATTTGCCTGAAGAGATAGAATTAAATGTGATTCTTCTTGATGGGCCAAGGTGTGGACTACAGCATAAGAACTTCCTATCAGTCCTTTAGCGTACTCCCCAGTCTTCATATGGGCTTGTGCCTGTCAAATAAAGGAAGGCTGACCACTATGCTAGGGACCACTAAAAAGATTTCTAAGGGCTAAGTATTGAAGGTTGCATTAACTCGGGGAGTCTCAAAATGGCCACCCATGAAAACTTAAAAAAAAAAATCTGTCAAGGCAACCAGCTGACAATTGCATTCCTGTTAAAGGATAAGCAAAATGCTCACCTTTCCCCTTGACTTCCTTCTGAGCCAGCTGACTGCCAGGATGTGCATTGCCGCCCCCTCCCAATCTTTTCTTTTTTCTTTTATTTTGCTATTATTAATGCACAATTACATGAGCAATATTATGGTGACTAGACTTCCCCTATTATCAAGTCCCCCCCACATACCCCATTGCAGTCACTGTCCATCAGCGTGGTAAGATGCTATAGAGTCACTACTTGTCTTCTCTGTGCTATACTGCCTTCCCCATATGCTCCCCCTGCCACCGCTCCCAATCTTTTCTTTGCATAACATATGTAAATGAAATGTACCCCTTAAAGTTCTGTCCCTGTTGCCCATCAATTAAGGATATAAAACCTTTGTACGATTTGGGCTCTTTGTTACATATCTCCTACTCCAGATAGAATCCCAGGTCTAGATCCAAAAATTTTGGCTCAAAACTCATTCATTTTCAAAGTGATTTATTAAATTTTTTGTTGACATACACCAAAGAATATCCAGGTTATATTTATAAATGGACTTTGTTTACATGAGTAACAAAAGGAATACATTTCAAGGTGACATTTCATAACCCTCAATGGGAGGACAGTGATATTTCTTTTGAGAACCATTGGGATGTAACCACTGATTGCCTTTGGTTTATTTAATGAGAGTACAAGGCGGAGTTAAAAGAGGAGTTTCTGCCTCCTTATTAAGCCACAGAAAGACCCCAAAAGTATTTCTTTTCAGTCTTGGCTCTTTGCTTACCACTCTAGGTTCAGACCCAAGAATTTAGCAAGATGTAGGTTGCTCAAGTCTCTCTTAATCGGGAGAAGTTTTGTCCCCCCAGGGTACATTTTAGCAATGTCTGGAGGAAAACTGAAGAGGCGGCTACCACTGACATCTAGGAAAGAAGCTGAGGCCCCGCCTACACATCTTACAATGAGCAGGCAGCACCCCACGACACAGAATTATCAGGCTGGAGATGTCAGTGGTGTGCAGGTTAAGAAACCTCGATGTAGATTGAATGGAGGGAAGAAAAAGTCAACAGAGTACCATGTTTCCTCAAATGACTCAAGAACAATAAATTTGAGGCAAATTCCAATAGCCCAGAACCACACAGTGGGTTCTGCTCCCTGCCACACTGGCTGACTCCTTAGAAAGATGTTGGGGACATAGGCTGCTGTGATAAATCTTTTAAGTGGCTCCATGTTTCTTAGGGAAACACCCCAACAAAGGTTACAATTTAAATAATCCATTAACATCTTTATTGTTAATGACTTATGTACCACACACCATAGAGAAGAATCATGGTGTGAGACTCCTTTAAAAAGCAGTTGCAGCTTTAAGAGAGGTCACCACTACAGCAGAACCGCTCAGCCCCCATGTCTTCATAAGGATTTCCTTACTCTAAGGCCGAGCTTCTTCTCCAAGACATTCAAAGCACAGAACATAATGTATAACTATGAAATATCTCTGCCAGTTCTAAAGTTCAGCTTTTGAAACAGCTTTGTTTTTAAATGCTTTTATTGTTGCTCTTCATTCCAAATGAGACTGACTGCCCATTGATCATCTCTAAGCTAATGGTGACCTTGGTTCCGCCATGCAAGAAGGTAAAAATAAAGTATTCCATATGGACAAAGGTCCAAGTGATTTCTTTTTTTTTTTTTTTTAATAATTTATTTTATTTTAGTATCATTAACCTACAATTACATGAGCAATACCGTGATGATTGAACTCCCCCCTTCACCAGGTCCCCCCCACCAACCCCACCACAGTCACTGTCCATCAGCGTAGTGAGATGAGAATCACTACTTGTCTTCTCTGAGCTGTACAGTCCCCCCCGTGCCCCCCCACCCTATGTCTGCCAATCGTAATGCCCCTTTTACCCTCTTATCCCTCCCTTCCCACCCATCTCCCCAGTCCCTTTCCCTTTGGTAACTGTTAGTCCATTCGTGGGTTCTGTGAGTCTGCTGCTGTTTTGTTCCTTCATTTTTTTTTTCTTTGTTCTTATACTCCACATATGAGTGAGATCATTTGGTACTTGTCTTTTTCGGCCTGGCTTATTTCACTGAGCATAATACCCTCCAGCTCCATCCATGTTGTTGCAAATGGTAGGATTTGTTTTTTTCTTATGGCTGCGTAATATTCCATTGTGTATATGTACCAC